>BQMZ01000407.1:0-312524 GCA_036984285.1 Chlamydomonas sp. KOR1 | reverse complement strand
CTGCTGCTGCTGCTGCTGCGGCGGCGGCGGCGGCTGAGGCACTTGCGCTGACACCCCCACCACAACCCCGGCGTCGCCAGCCCCAGCGACCGGTGCACCTGCGGCTCCTCCCTGCGGCTCCGCCCCCCAGCCCGCGGCCGCAAGTTGCTTCCCTGGCCCCCCAGGCGCCCACACCACCAGCGCCCCGGACTCGGGGGGCAGGCCGACACATGGCGTCGCCTGTGCAGCCTGCACCGCAGGCGCCAGCGGCGGCGGCGGCGGCGGCCCTGCTGCGGCTGCCACCCCAGCAGGCGGTAGCGCCAGGACCGAACGCTGTCCATCCGTTGCATCCGCGGCTCCCATCGCCGCCGTCTCTACCGCCGCCCTCACCCCTGCCGCTGATGTCGGCGCCCCAAGCAAGTGCGCCGCCGGCGGCCCGCTGAGCACCAGGGCCTTACTTGCCGCTGCCCTCGCCCGCAGCATCGCCGCCAGCACCTGACGAGCCCCCGCGCCGCCGCCGCCGGAGCCATGGCCCCCGCTCGCAGGGGGCCCCGCTGTCGTCGCCGGCGCCGTTGCAGCCGCACCGGCCTGCCCCTGGCTGGCTTGTATCGCACCATCCCATTCATGGCCTGATGGGTGCTGCTCGTGCTGCTGCTGCCGCTTCTCCTTGGTCGTTGCCGGCTCAGCTCCTGCCATCGCAGTCACAGCCTCAGCCGCCGGCTCCGCCCCAAGTGCTCCCCCATCACACACATGCGCATCACCACCACCGCCACGTGCTTGCCGATTGCGATCGTTGCCCTGCTCTCTCCCAGACCACTCCGCCTCAGCCGCGACGCCATCATGATGCGCGTGCGGCTCCGCGGCCGTGCACCCGCCGAACAGCCCGCGCTGCGACTGCGCAGGCTGATCGGCTACTCCCAAACGCGCAGCACGGCGAGGGCGCTTGGCGCCACCAGCTGCACCAGCCTCCGGCAGCACCTCCTCGGCGACCATCCTCACATCGGGCAAACATGGCCGCAGCGCCCCCAACCGCCCCTCACGCTCAACCAGCTCCTCCGCCTCTGCCTCTCCCTGCCCTGCCGCGTCCTCTCCGGGCACGTCCTCCTCTTCCCCCTCTCCTTCCTGCCCCGCCTCCTCCTCCTCGCCCTCCCCATCCTCGCCCCCGCGCTCGTCCCTCCCCCGCCACAGCTTCCTCCACAGCTTCTTCCTCGACCCCCTGACACGCTTGCGCTTCGCCCGGACCGCTAGCACTGCAGGCCCCTCCAGCTCGGAGTCCTCTCCCGCCCGCTCCACCAGCACCCTGCCGTCGGCCAGGCGGCGCAGCGTGACCTGCTGGCTGGCCTCCATGCCGCTGCCCACCGTCCGCACGAGGCCAGGTGCCAGCTGCAGCCGCTCCACCAGCTGGCGGATACCCGACAGCTGCCACCGGAACTGTTGCCGCCTCCCAGACCTCTTGGTGGCCACCAGCCGCACGTCGCACCGCGTGAGGGGGGCGTCGGGCGCGGGCTGCTGCTGCTGGGGCTGCTGGTGGTGCAGGTGCGGGAGGGGAAGCGGAGGCGGAGAAGGGGCCGGTGCCGCTACATAGATCTCCACGGGCATGTTAATGCCATTCGCAGGGCTGGGAGGGTGCAGGAGTGGCAAGGCGTCAGCGACCTCGGCGCAAGGCCGCGCGTGGGGGCTTGCGCCTTGGCAAGGGGTGTAAGCAAATGAATTCAGCGCGAAGGACAGGGCCAACACGAGCACATTTGTGTCAGTGCATCGGTAGCACAGCAGCACTGGCTCTGTCCCCATTTCCACATGTGCAGCACTACCTGGCAGCAGCGCAGGCCACAACAATCCTTCATAGCCCTGCCACGCCACGCCCTGGCCCCAACCCCCCTAGCCCCGCACCCCCCTGGCCCCAACCCCCCTGGCCCCGCACCCCCTGGCCCCAACCCCCTAGCCCCGCACCCCCTGGCCCCGCACCCCCTGGCCCCAACCCCCCTAGCCCCGCACCTGTGCACGTCGGGCCACAGGTCGGGGATGGCCGAGGTCCTGAGGATCAGCGCGGACGCGTATATGTGCCCACAGTGCCGAATGCCGTGGGGTCTCCCTCCGGCCATGGCCTCAGGAGCCTCCTGTGGAGGGCCGCCAGGCGCGTTGTCGGGTGCACCAGCTGCTGCAGCACCTGACCTTGGTGGCCGGCTGCAAGTAGCAGCTTGGCCCCGGCCCTTCTGCTGCTGCTGCTCATGCTGCTGCCGCCACACAGCCTCCTCCCCATCCGTGTCTTCCGAGCTGCTGCTGTACTCCGTGTCCTCCGTGTCCACACCGTCAGCCCCCCACGCCTGCTGCAGCAGTCCATCGCCCGGCAGCTCGTCATCCGTGCCAATCTCCGTTCCCTCCGTATCATCATCCCCATCCCACTCCTCCTGTTGCTGCTGCTGCTTCCGCTCCTCACCGACCACGCCACCTCCCGGCAACCCACTCCGCCCGGCAGACGTCTGGCGGGCGTCCGACAGCCCAGACGCAGCTCCCTGCACACGTTCCCCTGCCTCCTCCTTCCCCACCATGCACGGCAGCTCCCACCAGCCTCCCTGCCCCTCGTCCGCCTCGCGCGCCGCCACCACCCGCCCGTCCGCCAGCCGAGCAAGCAGCAGCCGGGGCTCCTCCACCTTGTTGTGCAGCCCAAGGGGTATCCCCAGCGCCGCCAGCACGTGCTTCGCCCGAGACAAGCACCAGCCGGCTTGGTAGCGCAGACCCACGTCGACAGCCTGCGCCCCGACCACACACTCCCGCTGCTGCCCGTCAACCCACGACCACTCCCGCTGCTGCACAAACACGCGAACGTCGCGTTCGGCTGTGGTTTCGTTGCGCACCCCAGGCCGCCGCCGGGCCCTGGCCGCCCTACGATCCTCCTGCAGCTGGTCCCATAGGTGCGGCCACAGCCGCTCCACAACTCCGCTCAAGAAGTGCAGGCGCCCCCTGCGGTACGCGCCGCGGCCGACATACAGCGGGCGGCTGTCCCCGGGTCCCGCCAACGCAGCTGTGGCGGTACCTGCGGCATCTCCAACCCCGCCCCATGCCCCAGTCCCCGCTGTCGCGCCGTGCCCCGCCGCGCCCCCCGCCGCTCCACAAGCCCCTGCCCCTGGCCCTGCATCGTCTCCTGCGCCAGCCTGTTGGGCTGGTTGTTCGCCGGAGTGCCCCAGCCGACGTCGCTTGGCCTCCCGGGCGGCGCCTGAGGCGGCAGAAGAGCTCAAGACGGGGCCCAAGCCCTGCTCGTTGGACGGTGACTCGGGGTCCTCTTTGACAGCCGCTGCGAGTTCAAGGGCGCCTGCAGTGAAGTGCGCACGGGACGAGTGCTTACCACGCATGGCATACCTTTGCAGGGCTTGCACGCAAGGTCAGGGAGCAAGTCCAAGCGTGCATTGCAAAGGAGCCACTGAAGACAGCAGTCATGTCATGCTGCTGCGCCGCAGCGTTGGGTAGGAGGCAGACAGCAGCTCGACACTAGCGGCAGCCCTGTCACCCTTGCAAGGCAGCGAAGGGCACCGCGTACCGAGCACCCTGACCAGCAGCAGTTTGGTTTGAGGAGCAACGTAGCTTACCGGTGTGTAAGGGGTCAATTGTAACTGCGGGGGTCGGCGAGGGGGCGTTCAGGGCACCTGTCCCCGCACCACGTTCCCCCAGTTCCATGCGGCCTGCCTCTCTCATTTGAGGCTCTACGATAGCTGCCGCCCATGCATCGGTAGCATCCAACCCAACAGCAGCGCACTGGGACCGTCAAGGACAGGTCGAGGACCTGTGTCCACAGCCTGGCCCTGTCATGCGGTGGGGAGGTTGCATGAGGTAATCCGAAGCATCCAGCCGAGGCAGCCATATTCTTGCAGATGTTTGTTTAGCACCTGTTGGAAGCCGACGCCGTTGCGTCTTCCAGAGCTGAAAGCCCAGCGGTGGCGAGACCCAGCGCTGGCGTTCAGTTGGTGAATCCAGACACAGCTGGGTGACACCTCTATGCAATGTTAAACAGCCACATGCGTGCGTGTGTATCTCCTTGCGCAGTTGTGGTCGCGGTAGCGTCACCGAAACTTGAGTTACTAGCCAGCGACCGCGTGAAACAATCCTGACGACACAATTTGCGGGATTAATTAGCTGTTGCTACGTATTTGTCGCTACGTATGGCCAGGGCAAATGGGCAGGCAAAGCGTCCGCAGCAGCAGCGGCTCTGTGGCAGGGGAGACCCCAGATCGTTATCTCGCCTGTCCCTGTTTATCTTGGTGTAACCCCTAACAATCCAGGGCTCTACCTGACGACCCTCCGTTCAGAACACAGCTTGTGGGAGTCCTATGACGGCCTATGGGCTGCCTAAGTGGAAGGCTCACTCCCAGGGGTTCCCCACTCAGTCCGGCGCCGCCAGGGGACCCCTGAGCGCAGCCACGACCAGCGGAGATCCCCTGGCCACTATGTGTGGCCTGGAGGAATCTGAAGGGCCATTGCCATGGGATCGAATGATTTCTAGTAAGGAACATGAGGTGCACGGCAGCAAAGAGAGCACCACTTGACTGCAGGCAGTACGCCACCTCGGCGGTTTGGGCCGACAGAAGGATTCCGGGCGCCATAACAGGCCACGGCATACCAGCCAGAGATATGGGTCAGCAAGACAATGACTACATGTGACAAGTGCACACACCAGCCACCATTTGGTTAGCCCCTGCATGGCAAGCATCTTTCACATGAAGTTTAAGTTTGGTAGCATTTCCTGCCCCGATCTGTGAGTCAGGATTCCGGATAAAAAAATGACGGGGGAAATCCCTTCCCCTGGCGCCAATGGATTCCGGATGACAAAGCGCAACCAAACTCATACACGCATTCGGCACGCTGCACGTTGCACGTCACCCTACTTAACACCGACTATGCAAGCACGTGCTTGAACGCAGCAACGTTTTCACCAGCCTAGCATTGGCCCACCGCAAGTGACGCAGACGCAGTGTCCAAGAGCTACGTAGCACCACCGTGCAAGGACGCCCACTTCACCGTACAGCATAACGACTCAATTTAGTTCAGCCTCCTGCACATCGGGCCCTTTCCGCATGCGTCGGCACACCCGGCGGCAGCTCACGCTGGCGTCCCACACACCAGCTCTCGTCCACTTCATCAGCCCCCGAGTTGCCTCCACACCCCAAGTCCGTGTCCTGCCTCAGCCCCTGCCCCGCATCCGCCCCCTGCACCCACCCACTGCCCTGCACCTTGCCCTGCTCGACGCGCTCACGTGCAGCCCAGCACGTGCACGCCCCTTCACCACACCGTTACCAACGGCCCCTAGCCCCCCAAGCCTCGCGACCGCACCACCAGCCCCTGCCTCCCCGCCCCCCAGCCTTTCCCCAGCCCCCAGCCCGCCTGCCGCCGCCTGCGACGCAGCTGCCCCCCTCGGCGCCCCAAACAAGCTTGCTGCGTTCGCCTTCGGCCTGACCTTTCCCTTGTAGCTCGCCCGCCCAGGAGCAGCCCCCGTTCCTGCGCCAATGCTGGCTTTGCGGGGTTGCGCCTGCGCTGCCAGTGGCAACCTCCTCAGGCTCTTCCATGCCTGCAAGCATGCCCTCTGCACCTTGGCCTGACCCTTGCATGCGAGCGTCCCATCCGTAGGCTCCCCAGCAGCCCGGCCCCAGGTACGCCACCCTGCACCCGGGCCCCTGGGCCCGTGGGCTGCCGCAGCTGCAGCCCAGACCCCAGCGCCGCCAGCCGCCGCCCACAACCGTCCCGCTGCCGCTAGCCCCAGGAGCTCCAGAACAAATACCGGCCGCAGCCCCCGCCGGCCGCACCAGCTGATGCCAGATCTGAGGGTCCAAGACGCCGCACCTGCCAACCCTGCGGCTGCCTGCTCAGGTGGTGCCGGCGTTCAGGCCAGCCCCAGACAAGGCCCGGCCCCGGTCCCAGCTCCAGCGGCAGGCCCTGCGCATCGCAAGGTGCTGTGTTCGGTCCTCCTGACGGGTGAGGGGTGCCAAGGGCGGGGGAGCCTGGCACCAGGTCCATGGCACCTGCCGCTGCAGCGCCCTCCCTGCGCATGGCGAACTTTGCAGCGCCGCGCCCGCCGGGCCTGGGCCCCAGAGCTGACAGAGCTGACGGCAAGCTGCCCCCCTCACTTTCGCCCTCGCCGCACTCGCTACCCTCGCACTCGCGCCTAACGGTCGACCCGCTTCTTGCCACGCCAACCGCCCTTCCCCAGAACCCCCATCCCCATCTCCTTCGCGGCTTTCCTCGCTACCTCTGTCGCCGCTACCGCATTCGCCGCTGCTGCCGAAGCCACTGTCCAGCCTGCCGCCATCCAAGCACGGCCCGTCATCCCCATCAGCCTGTTCCAAAGCAGCGTCGGTCCCCTCCAGCCCCTACAAGCCGCCAAACCCTGCCCTAGGAGCCAGGCTACCCGCTCGCCTATTGCCCCTCGGACCGGCCGCCTGCCTCTGATCCCACACCCCTGCCTGTATTGCATCTACCCCACGCGCCAGGTCCTCGGGGGACAGGTGCGGGAACACCAGCCTGCCATCTGTCCGCCATGTCAGCAGCGCAGGGGGTGGTAAGCGCCATGGACAGGTCCCGAGCCAGCATGGCTCCGCCGGTCAGCCACCTGGACCGCAGACGGCTGTGTCTTGGCACGTACTGCTTGAGCTGCTGCCCCTTGCCCTCCACCTCCCGGACCAGCGCCTCCACTCGCAGGCCCCGCCGCCCCAACCCCACATACCCCTGCTGGCCTGCGCCGGCAACCCTGCTCGCCGCGGCCCCGTCCTGCTGCTGTTGCTGTTGCAGCTGCTGCTATCCCTGCCTTCCAGTGCGCACGGACTCTTGTGGCCTTTGCAAGCCTAACAGCGGCGTCGGCATGACGCCCTCCCGGCGAGGGGACGCCAGTGAATCCTAGCCTGCGTCCCCTCCCGGCCACGCCCGTTGGCCCCTCCCCTGTCCTTGATGCCGCTGCAGGACCCGCTGCTCTGTCGCTCCCAGCTACGGGAACATGAGTGGTGCGGGTGGAGAGGAAGGCCGGGTTAGAGGGCGCATGGGAGTGTGTGGTCAGTGTGGGGCCAGGGCTGTTCCTACAGCGCGGATGTTTATGCAGGCACTCCGCACTCCACATTGCGCCACACAGGTTGCCGAATCCGCAGGACATGCGGAAAACCTGCACATACGTACGTACGCATGTCCCTGTGCGCCCGATTGAACGCCAAAACCACCTGGAATACGTCCCTGGCACATCATATGCATGCAGGTGCATTCTCTCTTGCGGCTTCGATGCAGGTGTGAGGGCAGCCTGGTGCCTCCTTGACTCCCCATCCTGTCCTTCCAGACCCCCCCGGGCATGTCCCCAGGCTTCTGGGCTGCAACTGCTGTGTGCTTGATCGCCAGTACACATATCGTGGGGGCATTCGTGCATGCGGAAATGCATGGGCGTAGATGGCTCAGGGTGTGCCCTGCAGCACAGGCCTGCGTAGTGATCCCCGCCACATGCATCCCTTGGAACCAGAACTGTATGACAACCCGCCAAAACATGCAGGGCGACGACACGACAGGGGCAGGACACGCAGTGTCTCACCTGTAAGCTTCAGTCAACAGGTCTCACACCACGCCGTAAAGCACCCTGGCGTGCTAGCACAGGCACACCATGGCCTTGCGCCCCTCCGCGTCCAGCGGCGGCCCGATCAAGACCTTGCCGCGGATCCTGCAGGAGGCCAGACGGTGCAGCAGCTCCTCAGGTGAGAAGGAAGTCCAGAACCCACACGAAACAACGCAGCGAAATGCAGGGAACAAGCGCCAACGCAGTGCGCAGCATGCAGGCATCACAACCACTAGCCACCCGGAGCCAGCCAGTCGGTACCTATGCAGCTGGTGGACACACGGGCATGCCCATGCATTTCATGAACAGGTACCAGCTGATACGGGTACGAACCACGCCAAGATCCACCATGCAAGCGACTTACAGCTGCTGTGTCGGGGTCGAGCGGTAGATCTCCTCGGACTCAGCTCGTACATCTTGGCCAGGAGGTCCCCGGCGCGCTCCACGTCCAGGCTACAGAGAGGTTGAAATCCCGACGTGAATCCAGTGTGGAGCGTATGCACAACACAAGCTGCACACCACAACCAACGTGACTCAGGAGGTACGTGGACGCTGTGCTGTTGTTCCGACACGAGCACAAGAACCCTCTTCCTGCGTTCCTCACTTGTGCTTCTCCAAGCAGCCTTTCAGCTCTTCCTCCTGGGCAATGTACTTCGCCCAGCAAGCACTGGCCTTCCGCGTGTCCCAGTTGTTCTCCCGCTTTGTCGTGAGGTACTTCGTTCGGTGATATTCTACAAACCAGCAAAGAGCAACAGCAAACATGCAGTTCGTTCAGCGGATCCCCAGGTAACACACGGGGACCAGCAGCAAGGGTGTGTTCAGGCCTTCAACAGATGACACACACTCCATACGGCACGTGCAGGACGGCAGGGGCAACATATATAGGACACGTCCCCCAAACCCCCGATCCTTATGATGTTTTGCGTCGAGGGGAAGAGGCTGGCCAGTTAATACTCCGGGCACATGTCCTACAATCCCTTTCGACAGCACCTGTAAATTGATCCACTGTGCCATCGCGGAGTGAGACAGGGCTGAGGGTGGGTGAGACCGGGTTGAACTACGCAGCAAACTACGCTGCAGTGGAGCTGGATAGGGTCCCTCAACGCCCGCTTCCTCACCCATCACGCCCCGCATGTCCAGGAGCACCTGCACGCGCAGGTAATCAGTAGTCGTGAACTTCAGCTGCAAGGTGGTGGTGTCCAGCTGGCCCTTGAGGGTCGCCACTTCCACCTCCAGGTGCCTCCCCACGCGCCATGCATGTCCCCGCCTTGAGGGTCCCCACTTCCACTTCCGTATTGCTGCGCGCCTTGGCGATCTCAAGCGCCGCCTTCAGGAGCTCGAGCTCCACCTCCAGCTCCCTCCCCCCCGCGCGTTTCACGCAAAGCAGGTAGTCCACAAGCATAGCATCAGTCGCACCGCCGCACTCGCCGACTAGCAGCACCTCTTCACCCGCAACTCACCTGTGCCACGGTGTCGTAGGGCTGCTGAGGCTGGGAACCCCCGTAACCTGGCGCTACATTGTGAACAGCATTCACAATGCCAAAAGGACGAACGGTGGCCTGTGAACCACAAGCCGACGCTATTATGCCGTTGGCTGAAGCATTGCAGCCTAAGATGCGGCAAAATACGGTTGCGCCAAGGCCCGCAACTTTGTGGCCCAACAACATTCCCGTTGAAATGCTTGGCAGCACCACAGGCATTGGAATAGAAGCACCGATGGACAGTGTGTTCCCGCAGTGGAATAGGCCAAGAGCGTACAAATGTGGCACAAGTCCCAACACCTGAATGCGGCAAGTGCACACACCAGTCACCATTGATAGCCCCTGCACGGCACGCATCTTTCGTGGAGTCCAAGTGACAGGGGAGCCCCGCCTGCCAGGGGAGCTCCCCTGCTTCCTGCGCCCAATGAGCGAGGATTCTGGACGATACAGCGCAAGCGCTGGAAGCCAAGCGCATGCAGGCATTGACACGCTGCACGTTACACCAGTTCACACGACCATGCAGGCAAGTGCTTGTAAGCAGCGAAGGTTTCAAAGCTAGGCATTGACCCACCACAAGTGCACAAATACAGTTTCCAAGAGCAGTGTAGCAACAGCGTGCGAGGACCTCCACATCACAATACGGCACAACGCCCTGTCAGTCTAATCTGCCGCATTTCGTGCCCTCTCGGCATGCGTCCGCACATCGCGGCAGCTCACGCTGGCGTCCCAGACGGGCTGCCCTCCTCCCCCTTCCCAGCCCCAGAGTTGCATCCACACCCCCAGTCCGCCTCCTGCCTCAGCCCCTGCTCCCCAACCGCCCCCTGCACCAACCCACTACCCTGCTCCCTGCACCTTGCCCTCCGCGACGTGCTCACATGCAGCCCGTGCACGTCCCTGCACTACACCGCCACCAACGGCCCCTAGCCCCCCAAGCCTCGCGACCACACCACTAGCCCCGGCCACCCCAGCCCCCAGCCTTTCCCCGCCGTCCCTCGCACCCGGCCCGCCTGTCACCGCCTGCGATGCTGTAGCCCCGCGCGGTGCCCCGAAGAAGCTTGCCGCATCCATTTTGGGCTTGGCCTTGGCCCTCTTGCCCTCCCGCCCACCCGCATCCCCTGCCCCCGCGCTGGCGGTGCTGCATGGGGAGCGTTGCCTGCGCCTCCCGTCTCCACTGGCAACCTCCTCGGCCTCCGCCATGCTCGCGAGCATGGCCAGTCCGTCCGCAGCTCCCTGGCTGTCCCACTCGCTCGTTCCCTGCCCACCAACATCGCTTGCCTCCCCGCTCCAGCCCTCTCCACGACTGCCGCTGCCGCTGTCACCGCCGCTCCAGGGCCCCTCCTGCCCCTCCGTGTCAACTTCCGTCTCTGACCCTTCCTGCCGCTCCGTCTCGGTTTCCGTCTCTGACCCTTCCTGCCCCTCCGTGTCAGTCTCCGTCTCCGCTTCGGAGTACTGCCCCTCTTGCCCCTCCTCCGTCCCCTGCGTCTCCGTCCCTGCCTCGCTCTCCTCCTCGTCCTCGGCCCCAACGGTGCTGCCACGGCCCTCCCCACCCTGCAGCCGGCCCCTACCCCTGCCCCTGCCCCTACCCCTACCCCTGCCCCCGCCGGCCTCCAGCGCCGTCCCGTCTGCCGCTCCCTTCCGTGTCCGCGCCTGAGGCTGCCGCTGCTGCCTTGCCTGCCGCTGCCCCTGGCTCCCAGCACGCTGCGGCTGCTCCCCACACCGCGCCACGTTCAGCCGCCCCGGGCCCACGAGCGTCAGCACCCCCAGGCACCCGTCCTGCATATCCAGGTCAGCCGCCAGCGCACCAGCAGGGGAGAGGTACCAGCCCATGTTGGCCCGGTGGCACAGGCCCATGGTGTGCCGCCTGTACGACCCAACCTGCCCCGGCCGCGCCTCCACCTGCGCCTCAAGCACCACCTCGAACGGGCCCGCCACCTTGCCGCTCGGGGGCCCCGGGGTGGCATCCAACGCCTGCACGTGCTGCGGCCACAGCACCCGCGCCGCCTTGGTGCCCACGCGCAAGGCGTTCTTGTAGTAGCGGCAGTTGTGACCCACCCTGGAGCGAAATGCCGGCGGGGCCACTACCTGAGTCCCCCCCGCCGCTGCTTGCCCCTGCCCCGCTCCCTGGCCCTGCTGCTGCTCCCCTTCCCCGGCCTCACCGCCCTGCCCCGCTGCCCCCGATGCCGTGGAGCTTTGCCCCGCGGGCACCTGCAGCACCACCCGGCCGTCCGGCAGGCGGAACAGCACCCCCTTGTCCCCCGGCCCCATGCCCACCATCTTGCCCAGCTTGGTCGCACGGCGCAGGAACCACGTGGAGCTGCCCCGCAGCAGCAGCTCCAACTCATGCTTCACCAGCCCGTCACCACCCTGGCCCTGCCCCTCACCGCCGGCCCCCTCATCACCCTCCGCCGCGTCCCCGTATGCGCCCCCAGCCTGCGCAGTGCCAGCCTTCACCCCAGCTGCCTTCGCACCCTTTCCCACCTTTTGTCGCTTCCTGCATACCAGCACCCCCTCATCCTGCCCACCGGCATCCTCACCGTCCGGCCCCCGCCTGGCCCTGCCAACCAGCTCCTCGTCATCCAGGTCGTCCTTACTGGTGGGCGCCGCGTACACCACCACAGTTACCCCGGTCCGCAGCCTCGGCCCGCTGTCTGCGCCCTGGGCCACCTGCCGGCACGCGTCCGGCCACATCACCCACACCGCGCGGTGGTTCACGTGCAGCCGGCCATCACTCATGGCGCAGTTGTGCACGGCGGGGTGCTCTGGCCCCGCCTGGCCCGTCCCGCCCTGGTCGCGCCCTGCCCCCTGCTGCAGCCCACCTATCGCCTGTGCACTGCCTGCCGCCGGCTGCTGTGGCTGTTGCTGCTGTTGCTGGTGCTGCTGTTCGGGTTGCACCGGCGGTGGCTGTTGCCGCTGCTCGGGGGGCTGCAGCTCCTCCGGGCACCGCTCCAACACCACGCGGCCCTGCCCGTCCAGGTGCAGACAGCCCCTGTCCCCGTGCGCCATGCAGATCGCGCGGGTCAGCTTCGTCGCCCGGTTGAGGCTCCACACGCCCTTGGCCCCCCGGCAGCACAGCGGAAGTTCGTAACACTTCAGCTGCCCCTGCGCATGAGCTCCTTGCCCAACGCTTGGCCCAGCACCTGCTGCTCCCCCGGCTATCCCGAGTGTGGGCCGAACGTAGACAGCCACCATGGTGCTGGTGGAGTAGGCTCCGGAACCGCCTCCCGCTGCCCAGGTGGCCTGACCAGGCAGCGCCGCCTGCTCCCGCTCCATCCACAAAGTGGGCCACACGCTGCGCACGGCCGCCGTCATGATGCTGATGCGACCGTTGTCGTTGCGGCAATTAAATTCCGCGTTGTGCCGGCCAGCGGCAGCTGCATCGGCATCGCCGGTTTGCATTGGCGGGAGCTCCACGGCAGCGGGAACCGGGCTGGCCAGCACTACAGGCCCTGTGGCGTGCACCTGGCCCTGACGCGGTGTTGCCGCTGTTGTCCGCTTCGGCTTCGGCTTGGTCTTGGCCCTAGACTCCAGCTGCTGCTGCTGCTGCTGCTGCTGCTGCTCGCCCTCCAGCAGCGGCTCCACCAGCAGCCGCCCCGGCCCCAGCCTGGTCAGCCGCACCTCCGCGCCGCCGTACAGCCCCAATTGCTGCACCATTGCCGAGGCCCCGGTCATGTAGAACCCGTTGTCGCCCTGGCCGCCGCGGAACGTCAGCAGCAGCGCGTGCTCCACCTCCGACACAACTGAAACTTGCTGCTGCCGTTGCTGCTGCTGCTGCTCCTGCGGCTGCCCGTGGTGCTGCTGCAGCTGCTGCTCCGCGGCATGGCCGTGCGCCTGCAGCCCGCTCCCGGGCGTCACCGGCATCGCCACGCGGCAGCACGCCACCACAGGCTGCCGCTTGGCGCCGCGCCGGGCAGCTTCCCACAGCTCCGGGCACAGCGCCTGTATGACACCCGACCGGGGGAACAGCGCGCCGTTCCGGAAGCGGCCCGTGAAGCTGCGCGTCTTCGAAGACGCCGCAATCCCGCTCGTACCCGCACCCGCGCCCGCATCAGCTGCTGCGACCCCGCCAGAGCTGGGGCCCGCGTTGGAGCTGGGCTCATGCGCGGCACCGCTGGGATGAGGAGCGGCGTCCGCATTCCACCCGCCCGCCAACGGGCTGGCTGATGCAGCCCCGGCTGAGGCCCCTTCGCCGCCCTCAGGCCCCACACGCCGGCGCTTGGGCGACCGCATCCCCTCCTCCGCTCCCGCCGTCACCTGGCCCTCTGTGGCCGCCGCACCGCTGAGCCCAATGACGTCCTGAACCCCGTTTACCTGCGCCTCCTGCCCATCAGCCAGGTCCTGCCCGCTGTACCCAGGTGCCTCTTGCCGCTGCTGCTGGTATCCGGGAGCGGCCGCCTCGCCCTCCGGCGCCCCGCTCCGTTCCGCAACCACCCGCCCGTCCTCCAGCCGCCTCAGCACCAGCCAGTCTGGGTTGGACAGCCCCAGCACCCACGCGACACGTGCCAGGCCCGTCAGCTGCCACTCCATGTGGGTGCGCCTCAGGCTCGCGGGGAGCTGCACCAGGCCCTGCTGCGGCTCCCACTCCCTCGCTCCCACGTCAGGGGCCGAGCGCGCCGCAAGCGCCGCAGTGGCTGCCGACACGTGCAGGTCCACGGGCCACTCCCTGGAGCCCTCCTCCTGCCGCCACGCCGCCACCACCTCGGGCCACACACGTGCGACCAGGTCTGCAAGCGGGTAGGCGATGTAGAAGCGGTAGCGGCACATGTTGCTTGAGGGGAGGTTGGGGTCCGGGGGGCCAAGGTCGGCCGCAGGCCTCAGGGCCCCCCTGCCGCGCTCCCCGTTCCACGCCTCCATGAACAACCGCCCCTGCGCGTCGCGGTACAGCCGTGCCGTACCAGGCCCGCCTGACAGGTCGATGCCCAACGCGTCGTACAAGGCGTTTGGGCCGTTGACCCACCACACCGCGCTGGTAGGCGACTTCAAGTGCAGCTTCAGGTCAAACACCTTGAGCACAGGCCCCGGATCCTGCGCCCCGCCCCCACTGCCTCGCCCGTCCTGCTCCCCTTCCCCGCCGCGGCCTGCTTCCTCCCCACGCCCTGTGCCGCCAGCCCCGCTTCCGTCCCCAGGGCTCCTTCCATCCGGCTCGGGATCAGACGCTCCCGCTGCCCCTGTCGAAGCTTGCCCTCCCTGAGCAGCAGCAGCAGCCGCTGCACCGGTCGCTTCGGCAGCTGCTTTGCGCGATGTCTTGGCCCTTCCCTGCTTGCCCTGCTTGCTCTCCCTGCCCTGCTTGGCCTCATTGGCTTGCTTTTTGCCATCCTTGTCGCCCTTGACCTGCTGGGTGGCCCATACGTGCAGCTTCAGCGGCAGGGAGGTCTTCCCGGGGGCCCCCCGCATGGCCTCGGCCTCTGGCCACAGCTCAGCGACGGTGTCGGCCTTGGGCCTGAAGAAACTCCGGTAGCACTGCACCAGATGCAGCCGCTGCGGCACCGAATACGGCTCCGTGTCCAGGGCCGGCTGTGAGGAAGACCTCTGCCGTGGCGTGAGGTCCCGACCCACGCATGCGGCGGCGGTGGCGGCGGGGGTGGTGGTGACGGTGCCAGATGCTGTCGGGGCAGCGCCCTGTGCGGCGCCGGCGCCGATTTGCCCTGTCGGGAGGCCGGACAACGCAGCAGATGCAGGGGTGGCTGACGCCGCTGCAGTAGCCACGGCTGGCGTCTGCCGGGGGCCTTCCCTTGTGTTGTCTGGGGGCCCGGGGCCGTTACAGGCATCTGTGGACGGGGGCTCCTCAGCGCCCACACCGGGAACTGCAGCGCTCGGGGCGCCCAGCCCTCCCGGTACGCTCCCGCCTGCCCCTGCTGCCGCCGCGTGGCTTGCCCCGTCCCCCGCTGCGCCTGGTATACTGCCCTCTTGTGCACCGGGTGGCTCCTGGGGCCCGAGGATGCCGTGGGTAGGGCTAGTGGCTGCGCTTGGTGGTGGCGGTGGTGGCGGCGGTGGTGCTGCTGCTGCGAACCCAGTGCCATCAGGCGCGGTCGGCGCCTTTCCTGTAAGGGTCAGGGCAGCGGGGAACAGCATTACCGCTATGCAAAAGGCCGTGACACATTGTGCTCGATTTCAGCGTATGATGCCCATGAGGGCCTGCATCAGGTGTTCGCCCCCTCACGGGGCTCCGGCCAGCTTGCTTGGTGCTCAGGCAGTGCAGCAGCCCTGGGCGCAACATGGCACTTGATAATGGAGTATAAGCCACGAGCCCTAACAGTTGCTTTGCAGCGCTGCCAACGCGGAAAGCAAGTGACACACCGCATAGTGCCATACCTTTCATGGCTCCGTCTTGACACTGTGCGGGTGAACCGTTGCCCACGCGCTGGCTGGCTGTAGGGCCCCACTCGCCACTGTTGGTGGCTGCACCACCTCCGCTGCTGTCAACGGTGGTCGGTTGATCTGGGTCAGCGCCCTGCATCCCCGTCCTCTGCGTAGAGAGCTCGTCCTAGGCTGTCAGCGCTGCTCGTGAGCTCCCCACAGGGAAATACCCAGCGATGCTGCTGTTCACCATTAAGGTTGTGGTGCTAGGTTTCAGTTCATTGTTTTTCGTGCTTCTTGCTTCTCCGCAGGGATTATAAAAGTCCTGCGGCAGCAAAGCACCTGGTTGCGAGGCAGTCAAATTAAGCTGCCCCGTTCTACAGCCGGTTACAGCAGTATAA
This sequence comes from Chlamydomonas sp. KOR1, assembly GCA_036984285.1. NCBI lineage: Eukaryota > Viridiplantae > Chlorophyta > Chlorophyceae > Chlamydomonadales > Chlamydomonadaceae > Chlamydomonas > Chlamydomonas sp. KOR1. Next base: position 296,796 of record BQMZ01000407.1, on the reverse strand, counting down.
AATATACATTCCAATGTTTTCCATCTGTGAGCTCTGGGTTGGTATGGGACGAGCCCAGAGGCTATTCCGGCCAGTTGGTGTCGCGGACACGGTGGCTCTTCCAGCAATGTGATAAGTATTGCCGTGTTGATTTCTAAATGTTGCCAAGGTGTTGGTGCAACTTCGTCGCGCATTGCACTGCACATGAAGCAGGGGAGTCCTATGCAGAAGCGAGGGCCTTTCTGCTGCCTGGTGCCTGGCGCCCCCTTCGTCCGCTGCTTGCACTCACCTCTCCTGAGATACGCCACTATGGTTAGCGTACGTCACCGTTCATGGCCATGTACCGTTGCACAAACAGTACCGTAGGAGTGCTCGGCCTGGGGCAGGGAAGACGTCCAGGGGAGACGTCATTGGCATGAACCACGTGCAACGCTGCAACCTGCCTTCCTGCATGCAACGAGTTAGCAGGACGCCAGGAAGCGTGCAATGGTGGGAAACAATGCTCCCCAGAGACAGAAAGACAGAGAGGTGTCATGCGCACCAGTGCGCACCTGGCACCTCAGTCCCGTCCTAGTTGCACGTTTGCACATGGTTCAGTTGGAAGCGGTTATAAGTAACGGTACTCGATTCCTGCAGCTTGAGACGCTGAGAGTCTGTGTACAAAGTAAGGGCCTCGCCTTGCTCGGCGCACCCGTGTTTTCAATGGAGCAAAGCGCATTTATGATGCCGGTGTGATCCAGTGGCGCGCTGTGGGCAAGAGCCGAGGACCGAGACACATCGATGGCCATTAGGGCCTTGCGCACGAGCCGGGGAATCGAACACGGGGCAACATCCAACAGCGCACGCGGGGGACCTAGGGCAAACCGTGGCCCCAAGATGGCTCATGCAACACCCAAGATCCGCACACACGTCAAGAGCGGCCAACGACACGGAGCCCGCCAGGGCAGCAAGCAGTGCAAACCAGGCAGAGCACAAGGGCCGGCAATAACGGCCGTCTTGGGCGCCCGAGCCACACGCAGCAAGGCTGCAGACGACTCGCCAAACCCACGACGATGGACACGTCCCCGTCCAATCTGGTCCAATCCCTCCGGCCGCGTGGCCGGCGCAGGCAAGAAGGGCACGGTGTGACCAAAGCAGGCGAGGACCAGGGCCGGGCACTACACGCCCGATAACTAAACCTAAAACGCGACCCGCGAGCGGGATTGGCCTTGTGACGGCAGCTGTAAGCCAATGCGCACACCACTACCACCCAGGCGGCGGCGACACCGCAGCACCGATGAACCACGTGCAGCAGCTAGCAAGCCCACCACCAGTACACCTAAGCAAAGATGCTCTAGACCTTTGCCCCAGGCGGGGCCCCACGACCACCTACGAGCCCCATACCAGGGCTTCCCTCCTACCGCTGCGCCCAGGAAGGTCCAGGAAGGTCAGACCGCTGCCGCCTGCGCGTCGCACACCACCGGTTGCACTACCGTAAGCTGCCCATCAGCACCGGATGGTGGGGCCCCACTTCCCCCCCCAGCCTTGGCGTGGGTCGCCTCAGGGCCGCGAACAGCCGTGAAAGAATGCAGCCTTATCCAGAGTCCGCTGCTGCCCGCGCACACACGCGCTGCCCCCGTCCTCCCCAACCACAACCAGCGAACCTGAACCGCATAGGGGACATACCTGAGGACGGTGAGGAACTGAAATCAAACACGGGACCGAGCAGGACAGGACAGGACAGGGGGCAGGACACAGAACAGGTCCAAACACCAAGGAAGCGAGGACATTAGGAAAGGAAAGGAAGAAGGCAATGGATGCAAGGAGGTGGGGTACACGCTTACCATTAGCAGATGTGGATTGTGTCGCACCGCCAACCAAGGGACCAAGGGCGCACCAAGCCTGATGATAGATGCAATTAAACTCACCCACACGGCAAAAACGCAGAGCGCCCACGACACCCACCGTCTCAGCAACACCCAGCGACCAGAGGACCAAGCCGCAAGGCGTCTGGCAAACCACCGGCATCCCGATCCATACAAATCCCAGCCCCATCCAAAATTGCATGCAGGGCCGGGCAGGGTTGGAAGTGCTTCAGAAGCAGTTCCACTCCCACATGCAGTACTGAGCCAAATGTGACGCTGTGCAGCAGCACTTCGTGAGCTGAGCCAAAGGCAGAGCAGCGTGTTAGACTGTCTCGTTGTCTTCCTCTCCTGCTTGCCCAACCTGGCATCTCACCCCCCCGGCCCAAACACCATGGGACTGAGCGGGGAGTTGCTTGTACGGTTACGTTCCTGTGCTGGCCCATGGTGGTGCATTGAAGGCCAGGGCGCCGTTCCATCGGCTGCACGGAATCAAGCTGCCTGTATTCCTCTGTTACAGAGAGCCTGTTGCTGAGCCCACAACAGCGCAAGCTTTGGATGCCAGCGTGGCAAAACCTGTGCTGCTGCCACCAAGAAGGACTGCCAACCTAAGCTTTGGGCGGCACCTCCATCCTGCTGATGGGCCGCAAGAGCGCTACCCTGGGCTCAACGACCAGGGGTGCAGGCTTGGGTGCAGGCACCAGCGGCACCGTGGTTCAGCGTGGTTGCGTGGTAGCCCTCTGGAAGTATCGCGACGCAGCCCCGCGCGTGTATATATGATCAGGTAATGCAAAGCAACAAGAGTTAAAGGTTTGAACGTAATCGCGCCTAGGTTAATTCACGTATCTGCGTTTCGCTGCGTATCCGCGTTTCGCTGCCACGCCTGCAAAGGACTCGGTCACTACTGGAAAGCAAAACCTTCAATATTAGGCTTCAGGCTTTAAAGTCAAGCTGGAGTGTGTTTGGACTGGATACCAACTTTGGAGCTGGACTGGACGGTTGCTGGTCTAACGGTCCCTAACGAGTTGCACCAACGGTATGCGACACCTTACCATGGGACTTCCCTTAGTTTTCCCTGAAGGAAAACACGGGTATGTATCACAAGTGTTATGTCTAGTGGTGTGCACAAGTTTACGTACTGTTTCCTCAGACTTGACCCCCCAACTTCCTGACTCGAGTACCCTCTACTCGCCCACCCTGCTCGGATCAAAGCGAGACAAGGCACGATGCATTTGGAGCCACTGTAGCTGCGAGGCAACGGCGTTCAGGCGTTAGGCAAACAACAGCCAAATGTCCATCTCAGCGGTCTTCTTTCTGAACCTGCGCGGCGACATCCTACTCGAACGCAAATACAAGGATGATGTAGAGTAGGTTTCTTCATCTCATTCTGAGAGTCGTTGGTAGTCCTTTCCGCGCGCCCTTTCCGCGATGATCCCGGTGTTGCTGTTGGCCCTCCGCTTCTGCCTCTTCGCAGCCGCGACATCGCAGAAAGCTTTCGGGATAGGATTCTCAACGCGCGGGATCGGGATGCTGCAGCGGTGTATGGGCCAGTCCGCACGCTTGGCTCGGTCACTTTCCTGTACCTGCGTCATGCGGACATCTACATCCTGCTGCTCACACGTAGCAACGGAAACGCCATGCTTGCGTTCCGTTTCATGACCTCGGTGGGTAGCTCCAGGGCTCGTCTTGTGCGTGTTTGGCTTCCATGTGGGCAGTGTTGGGCGGTCAGTGAGGGGAGCGGGTACGAAGCCACGTGTGCTTGCTCTACTTACCAGCTGGAGCATGGCATGGGCCCAGTGCATCTGCAGCGTGTAGAATTTCCGTACTGCTTGTTTCTGCTGCATTCAGCATGCATGAACTCGGTACACTGTTTGACAAAGCATTCTTCTCCAGGGTTAACCAGACCAGCAACGCAGCTATGCACGTACCGACGTCTGACTGGGACTGTTCTCCCCCCTCCTTCCTGCGCTGTATGGCGTGTTTGCATCTGCAACCGCAGCTTGTCTCGCTGTTCCAGTCCTACTTTGAGGGCGACCTTAACGAGTCGTCCATCCGCGCCAACTTCGGTAGGTTCTTCGCCTGGGTAGCTGTGTGACTCCACACAAGTCCGTGAACCCAAGAAGGAGACAGCACTCTGTGCACGGGCGGTAGTCTGGCGCACGTCATTACACACATATCTATCCTGCACCATACAGGGTCCGGGGTTCGGGGTGCATTGCCCGGATTTAGGTGCAAAATGTTGTGCAGAGCGGGCAGGAGGCACTCTCCAGGACCCTATGCAACCATTCCCACGGTGTTGAAAATGCTCAACGCCTGAAGTAAACGGAGACATGCAGAACAGGATATGATAAGAGCAGCAGGACAAGGCAGGCAGCTGATAGCAGAGGGCCGTTGCGTGTGGCTGGTGTCGATCTGCTGTGCCTGTGCAACCAACCCCACGGTGTGCTCGCAGTGCTCATGTACGAGCTGCTGGACGAGGTGGTGGACTACGGGCTGCCGCAGGTGGGGCATGGTGTGTTGACAGGGGCGGGGCTCGGTCCCTTGGCCCATCAAAGTTTAGTCGGCACGCACGGGCTGCCTCAGGTGGGGCATCCTGTGTTGGCAGGGCCGATGCTTGGGACTCTGCCCAACCGCGTTGGTCGTCACACGAGGGCTGCTGCACGTGGATTCGCCCAGCGTGCCATGCTGACAGCTGCCGGGTTGGCGGGTCCTGGAGCAGCGGCTTGCGGACCACGGGCTGCCGCAAAAGAAGCTGCCGAACGGCGCCTGGGGCCGTTTGATGGGGTTCCTGGGGTCGCGGCATGGGGTCAGGGGCTGCAAAGCTGGCATGCGTGCAGCGTGTGGGGCTCAGCGTGTGGGGCCAGCGGCCGGCGAGCTGCGGGTTTCTGTAAAGTCGGTACCTGGGATTGCGTTCAGGAGCAGCGGGGCAGATGCACTGGTGGTCTTTTACAGCAGGGCCGGGCCAGCGGGGCCGGGCGGCTTGGTTGCTCGAGTTGGGGTGGAGTACACACGGACAGGGGGTTGGAGTACACATGGACAGTCCCGAGGCGGCAGCACTAGCCTGGTGGGGTTCCCTACTTAGGGGGCCAGCAGGGTATGGTTGGTGCCCGTCCTTGCGTTTTGGTGTCAGGACGGCGCGGCCCGGCAGCGCGGGCGGCAGGGCTTACGGTCTGAGCCCCACGCAACACATGTGCACAGCTCTCCACATAGCCATTGTCTTCAGTTTAAGGAACACCTTGGTTTCGAGTTTGGGCAAGAGGCAGCGCGAAAACATGCGGCGGATTTGCCTACCGGGCAACCCGGCTGGGTACGTGATATGGTACCACACAGGCCATCGCAAGGAGGTCGGGCGGGTGCCGTGCCATACTGCCCTGGTGGCGGACCCAGAGCGCACGCGGACTATCATCTTCATGGGCCACGTTGTTCCAACTGATCAACGTTCCTGCTGCGTCTGTGGAATCGTCACACGGCCCGCCGTGCCGCCGCTTGTGGCTGCCCCGCAGATCACGGACCCGGCCATCCTCAAAACGCTCATCCTCCAAAAGGGCTACAAGTCGGAGGGCGGGCTGCTGGGCTCTATGGGCGGGTCGGGGGACGCGGCGGTGGGTGCATGCGGGACGGAACGGCGGCCTGTGTGGTGTGGCGTGGTGCATTGATGCAAGCAGCGGTGGGCGCGGTGACATTGGGCAGCGGCAGTGGGCGCGGCCGGATGTGTGCTGCAGCTCCGCACGTTTGGAACTGTGCAGCCAACCCGTTTGGCGCCTGCACAGCTAGTGGCTTTTGCTCCTTCCATGGCGGTCACCTCGTGTATCGATGAGACGGTGGCCCTCGCCAACATGTTCTCGCGTGACCAGGCCACGAAGGCCCGAGAGGCCGAGAAGACCCGGGTATCTCTGACACGCTCGTGTTCCTATCCTTCCCACCCTGCCCAAATCAGGCCAAGAAGGCGCGCGAGGCGGCCAACGCCGCCAACGCCACGCTGGCGGTGACGGGTGCCGTGGGCTGGCGGCGCGAGGGCATCAAGTACAAGCGCAACGAGATCTTCCTGGACATCGTGGAGCAGGTCAACGTGCTCATCAGCAGCAATGGTACGGGCGCGGGACGGCAGGCCTAACCATCATGACAACCGGATGCGCCTGCTCGAACAGACCCACACCCTGCTGCTATCCGTTTTACCCTTCCATGTACACTTAACCCCTGTGGCACCACCTGGCATGTGCCACTTCCCGCCAGGCACCGTGCTGCGCAACGACGTTGTGGGGCGCATCCAGATGAAGTGCTTCTTGTCGGACATGCCGGAGCTGCGGCTGGGGCTCAACGACCAGATGCAGGTGGGCACCGTGGGGGTTAGGCGGTTGAGACAGACAAAGTGCGGGTGAGGGTGGTGGGTGGGGAGGCTGAGACACTGCACAACAGAGGAGCGCTCGTAAGCGATGCGGATGGCACGAAGGCGGCTCGTGGTGTTGTCTGTTGGAGCTGGGCGCTACAACACTCCTTCCGGGGGCGTATCAAGGGTAGTAACAAGCTGCGATGTGTGCGCACTGCTCCTCTTGGCCCCCGTACTGGCCGCCCCCAGGACGCCACGTTCCACCAGTGCGTCAACCTGGGGGCGTACGAGAGCCAAAAGGTGGTCACCTTCGTGCCGCCGGACGGGGAGTTCGAGCTCATGAGGTGGGCGCGTCCTGGCGGGGCAGCCGCAGAGCGGCAGAGGCAAGGGAGTGGAGCCAGTGCCGGCGGGGAGAGGGCTCTGGAGCTGGGTCTCGGGCAGGGAAGGGGCATGGGGTGCGGGCAACGGCGCAGGCTGTGGCTGCAGCGCCCATCCGTGCAGCAGCAGCAGCCCGCTGGGCTCGGATGCCACTTGGAAAGGCCCCGGTCTGTCCCAGGATCGTTAATGGGTGAGGTGTAACGCCCCATGGCCACGCACTCGGTGGTGCGCCTTCACGTAACAGTCGTGGACGTGTCTTCCTCGCTTGCTTGCTTCACGCGTTACCCAGGTACCGCGTGAACGAGGGCATCACGCTGCCGTTCAAGGTGCTGCCGGTCATCACGGAGGTGGGCCGCACCAAGCTGGAGGCCAACGTGTCCGTGCGAGGCACCTTCTCCAACAAGCTGCAGGCAAGCGGGGGCGGGGGGGAACGGGGCTGAGCAAGGGGGCCGAGGTGTCAGCTTGCCAGGTGCATGCGCTGCGTTTGTGCGCACAGGTCTAGCGCTTCTTTTCTTGGCCTCGCTGGCTCACTGGTGGGATACGTGCCTGGCTTCTGGGGCCCTCGGCGTCATGGCCTCAACGCTACCCTGAGGGTCCGCTAGTGCCGGCCAAACAGTCAACTCGCACCTAACACACCTAGCTCTCCATGCCGTGCTCACCCTGTCGCTTCACGCCCCTTTCCCTGGGCAGGCCGGCCCGGTGGTGGTGCTGGTGCCTGTGCCCGACAACACCGCCTCCGCCAAGCTGCTGGTCACGGCGGGCCGCGCAAAGTACGACGCGACAAAGAAGGCGCTGGTGTGGAAGGTGGGCCGGATACGGCGAGGAAGGGGACGGGTTGCAGTCAGCAGAGGGGGTACAGGCGCGTTGGTCCCGGGGTGCCAAGGCGGCCGGTCCAGGACGGCGCGGCGGCGGCGGCGGCGGCGGGGCCCGAGGGACAGGTCAAATGCATTCCCTCTCGGGCCCGGCCTTCAGTGCATGCACATGAGCGCCATCGGCATCGGTCACTTGCCATATAGCGCGACGTGGCTCGCCTATCGCCTTGGGTAGAACCCCACGCTAGACTGCCTACAAAATGTCTGCGCCCCCAGGTCCCCAAGTTCATGGGCGGCGCGGAGCACACGCTGCGTGCTGAGGTGACGCTGGTGGCTTCCACACGAGACAAGAAGCCGTGGGGGCGGCCGCCCATCCAGCTGCAGTTCCAGGTGGGGTCGGGCGCGATAAGGGAAGAGTAGCCGGCACATCGCGGGGCTCTAGGCAAAACGGGGAGCACGGCGGTGCATCGGGGCAGCGAGGACAGCCGTATCCGTGTGCGGGGCTGCAACGGGAGGGAAATGGAACAGCCTGTTTCTCATCGGTGGGAGAGCGAGTTGTGGAAGAGCGAGTAATAGGTGAGCAATGCTTTATGCGTGACTGGTGCTACGTAGGTGATGCTGCCTTGGTCGCCATGCAAAGAGTACCACACGGCGTGCATCCTATCTGGGAGCCAAGTCTGCACCATGGCCCGGCCGTGTTACGGTATGCACGTCGTCTCGTACCGGTTTGCGTGCACACGTACCAAACGCCCCACATGTCCTTCCCCCATGCCCTGTTGCCAGGTGCCCATGCTGGGCTGCAGCGGGCTGCGCGTGCAGTACCTGCGGGTGGTGGAGCGGAAACAGGGCAGCGCGTACAAGGTAGATCTTAGCGCAAGCCGATGTATGCTGAGCTGCTGAGCCGCTTTGCGCTGCGGACTTGTGGGCTGGGGTTCCTGGGGCCAGCCGATCGACCTGCAGCGCGCTGCGTCGTAGGCGTGTCCGGACGCCGTGCCGCGCTTGATCTCGGTTGATCTACATGGTCTGTGTGATGTGTTTCCTACATGACACACCACTGATGTTGCCGGTTGGCCTCGTCGCCACGCCTGCAGGTGGACAAGTGGGTGCGCAAGCTGTGCAAGAGCGGAGACTACCTGATCCGGATCTGAGCAAGGCCAGGGGGTTACAAGCAGGGTGGGCATGACGTGACCGGAGCTGGGAAGCAGCAGAACCATGGGAGTGTGGGAGGACGGGACGCAGAGACCTCAGAGCGGCGCCGCAGTAGGCTTCTCACGTGTGCCTGGTTCCAGCGACATGCATGCGCGGTTCTGGAGCACGTGCGGGCAGCTGAAGCGCCTCACAGTGCCTCTACGGACAGCGGCGTCCGCCTGTCCTGAGGCAGGCCGGTCTCCTGTAGCAGGCGTGAACGAGCGCAGATGCAAAGCTAGGGGGCTTGGACTGGGGAGCTGTGATGACCAGTGCGGGCAGGGAAGTTGGCGCTGTGACGAAGGGCTTGGGTGTAGGGCACATGGGAGTGCGTGCGACGAGATGGACCATCCCGTGTGAACAGCTGCGGCCGGCCAGCAGGTGACTGGTTGCAGCCGGTTGCATGGTGCACAAACGGCCGAGTGCAAGGAGTGGCTGAGGCTCTACCCTTGGCAAGAACCGTCTGAGGAGGGCAGTGTGTAAGATCTGCAATACTGGTAAGCTGGCTGTCTCGCGTGTAAGGAGTAAGCTGACAGCCACGGCTGCCTCAAATGGCAATGCCAAGGGCTTGAGCAGTGAGCATGGGCAAGCTACCACGGCCGTCACGACGGTACAGCACGTACACTTGTACAGCTCCGACGCCTAGTACGTAGCTACGTACCGTATGGTTTGACAGTATTGGTCCCCCTCCAGACGTCCAGAGCCCAGCTCCGTCCCGCTCTGGACACAGAGCTGCTCCCGGCCATTAGGAACACGGCGTTTCCCACCGCTCTCAGTTTACGGAAAGGAGCCGCCACCCGCCAGCTGCATAGCCTAGTAAGCTGTAACGCATTGGCAGGATGGCACGGGACCCTGTGTGCCGCCATGGTGTGTCCGGCCAGGTCCAGCCTGGTCCAGCAAACCACGGGGGCCCTCGGAGAAACTCCCCTTGCACCCCCCGGCCACATCACACCTCACCTCACCTCACCGCATCGCGCCATACCGTACGCAAAGCCAGCCAGCCAGGCATTCCGGCAGACTGGAGCTATGCCTGTGTGGAGCCCATCGATGGACACAGCTGGATGGTGCGTCTCATTGTGCTTGCTTGGTCCGTTCGAGCGGCGACCTGGGCAAAACGCCACTGCGCATCTGCCACGACCTAAAAAGAGGTCTGTCCGGATGGCTCAATTACTGCTGCTATTGCACGACCAACTATGTTCAACACACATATCGATCTTAAAAAGGTCGTTTCAACAAAATCGACAAAACATGATGCGCGTGCCGACGAGGTGCACACGTGTGGGGTTCTGGTGCTCAACGAAGCAGCTAAGAATGCACCCTGATTAGCAACGTCGTTGCGAGCCGCCATCCCACGCCTCCAAGCCATGATAACGTAGGCAGGCCAATCGCAAGGCACATTAAGCGTGCACCGCCTGTTCCAATGGCGCAGGCACGCGTGCCTCAGCGCAACAGCAGTCGCGCAGTGACGCCCTCCGCCGCCGCCAGGTTGCCCCCGCTGTCTAGGAACACGGCGCCGATGAGCGCCTCGACCATGTCTGCCAGGGCCTAAGGGGAGGAGCGAGGGGGCAAGGAAGAGTCAAGGAAGCGTGGTGTGCCATTGGTAGATGCATGTCCGCAAGGCCCTAAAACACAGGGCGGGAGGAGGAGAGGCGGGCGGTGAGAGTGCAGAGGGAACCGGTCGGGGACGTGGCGGCAGTGCACACAGCCCTCAGATCCACCAGGGCCTTAGGGGAGCGATCGAGGGAGCAAGGGAGACAAATCATGTGTATGTTGAGGCCGGGTACAATGTAATGATGCCTGCGCTTCACAGGTTCTGGAAAGACCTCAGGGAGGAACGGGCGACCCGCTCCAAATAGACCAGGAAAGCGGCCGAGAGGGGGAACCGGGTACGTACGGGTGCGGGCGGCACGAGTAGGTTAATACGCAGCATGTGGAGCTTGCGTTGCCAGTGTACAGGAAGGTGGGCCTGGGCCGTGCAAGCAGCCTGCTGCAGCCCGGCCCTGCCGCAACTCGACACCCACCTTGGGTGCACGCAGCGCCCCGGCCGCCGGCAGAGAATTTTGGCCCCGCTTCTTGCGTTGTGCTTTACGTTCCGCTTGCTGCACGCCAGCCTTGGGCCCCCCTGCCTCCGCGCCACCGTCTCCGCCCGCCTGCGCACCCTGCTGCCGCTCCTGCTCCTCTTGCTGCTGCTGCTGCCGCTGCGCCTCCTCACTTCGGGCCTCCTGACCCGGCCTCTCCGCTTCCATGCTCCCAGCTCCTTGCCCCTGCTCCGGCCCCTGTACCTGTAGCTCCGCCAGTGCCGCCGCTGCGTGCTGCTGCTCCTGTTGCTCTTTCTCCCTCTGCCGCTGCTGCTGCTCCCTCAGCCGCCGCTCCGTGCGCTTGTTCTGCGCCAGGCGGGCGGCGGTGCTCACAGCCACACTGCCGCTGGGGCCCGACGCAGACAGCCGAGCCTGCAGCAGCGAGGGGTACGCAGCAGAAAGTAGCCATAAAGGCGGCACCAGGCCTGCACGGAGGCTACGCGCCGAGGGTGGCCCCCGGGTTGGAAGCAGAAGTCTGGCTCACCAGGTTACCAGACACGGCTTGAGTTCTGTCGGCAGCCGGGCCGTCAGCAAACGCCCACACGAACCATGCTTCCCTAACAAATCCGGCAGGACATGGCAGTGCGCCTTCCGAAGGCGAGCGGATACGAATCGCAAACCCCCACAACTATGCTCAGGGCTATACGACGGACAGGCATGCCCCGCAGCCAGTTTGCCTAGCGGCCAGAGCCCGAGAGCCCACCCACCGTGTACTCGGCTGCGAACTTGCGCACCACCGCCACCAGGCTGCTGCTGCCGGCACGCAGCGCGCCGTGCAGCCCGGCGCGCACCGCCGCCGCCGCCAGCGGGCCGTTGGACACCAGGCCCATGCGCCGCACCGTCATGGCCTCGGCGCTGCCGCCCTCCCTGCATGGGGATGAGGGCGTGTACATTAGCAGACGTGTGGTGTCAGGATGCATGCCGCATCACTGTGCCAATGCCATGCTTGCCATCCAGGTGACGACAGCGACGTCACATGCGCAGTGTGCTGGATGCAAAGGTCCTTGCGCGGCCTGAGATGAAGGTCAAGCTAATCAAGTCCCCTCAAGGCTCCACGGCGGCGCCGCTGGCACCACAATGGACAGCTTCCCGCGGGGTCCGTGTGCCGCTAGAGCGCGCTGCCAGGCCAGTTCCAAACCTGGGGTCCCCGCAGCCACGTGACACCTACCCGAAGGCCCACAGGCTGACCACCAGGCCCAGCACTCCGTCCCCCAGGAACTCCACGCGCTGGTAGCCCCCGCCCAAGGAAGCGGCGCGGGGGTGGCTCACGTGGGTCAGCGCCTGTGGGGGTGGGGAGAGTCAGGTGCAGCAATCGGATGTTACCACACGTGGGTATCGTGTGGGGTCACAGCAAAGTTGTGGGCGGCTGGAGTTAGCGAAGCCCAAAGAAACTCCGCCTGCACCACGCAGGCGGATGTCCGCCAGCGCATTGCGGTAGGGCGGCTCGCAAGCCGGTAGGCGTACGGCATGACCCAGGAACGGCCCACCGACCCACACACCTGGGCGCATAGCACCGGGTAGCGGAACCGGTACCCAATAATGCCCTCCACCGCCGCCACGGTCCTGGCCATGGCGCTGCCTCCGCCTCCTCCTCCTCCTCCCCCCAGCCCGTCCTCCCCTTGCTCCCCCTGCTGCTGCCCCCCGCCCCCGGCACCGGCACCGGCCGCTCCTGCCACTGCCGCTGCCCGGGCCTGCGCCAGGATGCTGTGCTGCGGCTGCCGCGCCAGCTCCCCCAACAGCTGGCCCATGCCGTGCTGGATGACGTGGGGCGTGTCGGGGGGCAGCAGGCCGGAGGACACGCAGAAGGCCAGCGAGGCGTCCATGGCGCCCTGCGGTGCAGGCGGTGCGGTCAGGGCCAGTTCAAAGATTAGGTTCCTGTTCTGGGCACGTCAGAAGAACAGAGCCATGGATGCTCTGGGGGGTGGCATGCGTACAGCTGACAAGCGGCAGCAACGAATGTGTTAGGCGAGAGCTGTCACATCATGGATCTTAATGCGGCGGCGCAATATGCAGTTCACCTGCGGAGCCCAGAAGGAAAGCCACAGGGCTCCGAGATCGCGTCAACCTACTAACGCAACACGTGTAGCCGTCATGCAAGAGACGCACTCTGCTCACACCACACCAGCCCGCGCACCTGCACAGCGGGCGTGCACAGGCGCGCGTAGCGCCACTGTGTGGACAGCGATACGGACCGCTGCTGCGCCCGCCGGCCAGCCACGCGCTCCGCCGCCGCCGTCACGCCCACATCCACAGCCGCCGTCTGCCCCGCCCCTCCTCCCGCCGCCATCGCCGCGGTCGCCGCCGCCGCCGCCGTGGCGTGCTCCAGGGCGGGCCAGAGGTGCGCCCCGATGAGGGCCTCGATGCAGTCCGCCAGCCGCTTGCCGCGCACGCCCTGGGGAACGACGCGGGTAATGGTGAGGGCGGACGGCCAAGGTGTGCGACGGAAGGCCAATTCATTGTGGCATGGCCTTACCTACCGCAACAGGAATGCCTACGAGCATGTGTGCCTTACAAGGCCCGTATGGGTCGCAGTCTGTTGAGCAATGGCCTTGCAGGTACGCAACTCCCTCCGCCCTCCTCGCAGCCAAGCCCTGCGCCACCGTACACCCCTCTCTGGCACACCAACGGAGAAATCGTGCTACGGCTCACCTGCAGCACGCGCGTCGCATAGGGGTTGCCCAGGGCCGTGCCGTCCTTCCCGCCCTCCTCCTCCCGCTCCCCCTGTCCTTGCGTCTCCTTCTCGCCCCCGGCCTCGCCGCCATCGCGGTGCCCCAGCCGCTGCTGCCTCAGCGCCCGCCCCGGCTCGTACGGCAGCGCCCGCAGGCGGTGCTGCAGCCCCAGCCGCAGCGCGTGCGCCGCCAGGGCCTCGTTGTTGACCAGCGCGTCGCGCATCACGGACAGCACGCCCTCGTGGCTGCTCACCACGTGCCTGCGGTAGGGGACAAAGCACTTGTGTCGCGAAGGGGGATACCGGTATGCAAATTGGACACGATGTAAGTGACTGGGTCAGATGAGGGCCAGAGCGCTGCGCATCACAGGTACGACCCCGCTGTGCCTGCTGACAACGTGCCTGGCGTGGAGGAACGCACAATATAGATGTAAAACGGTTACATGGCGTGTGTGGACCTGCGCTCCGCGGACAGTAGATGTGTACCTGGGTTGGAATTTCACAACACCGAGACTTCTAGATGCTGAGTCCTGCCGTACGGCACTGTGGTAACGCACGTACCTTTCCCGCAAAAAGACGTACACGTGCGCAATGAGCTTCAGCACAGCGTCGCCCAGGTACTCCAGGCGGTCGTTGTTGGCGGTTGGGTCACGTGCCGACACGCACGTCAGCGAAGCGGTCACCAGCCGCAGCAGCTTGGACTGACACGTGGTAGAGCCGGGGCCTTGTAGGGGGCCGGGGCACGCGGGCTGACCCTGCTGGTGCTGGTTCTGGGGTCCGGATGGAGGCAGTTGGGCTTGAGGGTTGTGGACTTGAGGCCTTGGGGAGGGGGGATGGCTTGTGGGCAGCGGGCAAGCGGCCAGCTGGCTGGGCGGCGTGACGGGCGGCTGAGGTGGGGACTGGGCGCAGGCGGTGGGGTCGAGGGGTGCTGCTGTGGCTGCTGTTGCTGCGGAGGCGGCGACCGGGGCGGCGGCTGCGGCTGCGCCTAAAAGCGGAGGACAGAACCTGGAGGAGAGCGCAACAGGGCAGTGACTTGTGGGCCATCAACCTGGTCATGCATGCGGTTCCGCTCGATAGCTGTGCCCATCGACCCCGCTGCGGCAGACGACCAGTGCAGCAATCGCGACAGCAAAGCAAGACCAGTGCATAGTTGGCAGTTGCGCCGCAAGGCAGTTGCCGTAAGCACGTATGCATGACGCTGCTGCGGCAGCGGCTACAGCGGCATGCGACTCACCCGCCTGGCAGAAGCACCTCCCGCAGCACCTCGTGCGAGCCCACCAGCCCCTCCACCCGCCACGCCAGGGGTAGCAGCCCATGCAGCGCCCGCCACCGCCCCGCGCCAAGCGGAACCAGCGCCAGCCGCTCCAGAACCAGCGGCAGCGCCCGCCGGTATTGCCGCCGCGCGCCCGCTGCCGCAGCCGCCGCGTTCCCATCCGCAACTGCCGCCGCCGCCGCCGCTGCGGCCTCCAGCGCTGCTTTCCCGCCCTTGGCCCGCTTCCCCGGCCGCGGCCGCAGCCAATCCATCCACCCTCGTCCATGCGACGGCGAGGCGCGAACCACCGGCCCAGCGGCCAACTGCTGCAGCTGCTGCTGCCGCTGCTGTGACTCGCCCTCCTTGCCGCTCGTATCCACCTCCATGGCGGCGGATCCACCAGGCCCGGTCCCCACTTGCCCTTCCCCCCCAACATCCAGCTCTGTGCGGCTGAACAGGCGGCCGTTGTCCAGACATAGCAGCCGCCCGTGGGCCTGCAGCACGTGGCCCAGCGCCTCCAACAGGGGGCCATCTAGCGGGCCATGTGGTGTTGTTGGTGGGGAGGTGGTCAAGGTGGTGGGTGCACACATCCCGGGCGGGGGTCCTGCGGGGGCAGGCGCTGGCAGCACCTGCCACATGCAGAGTGGTAGGGGCTCGTATGCCGGGGGTGCGCTGCTTGGTGGCGTAGGGTGGCGCGCTGGTGCAGTGGGTGGGGCTGATGCTAGGTTGGTTGCCGACGTGGTTGGGGTTGGCCGAGGGATGTCGCCGCGTGGGGCTGGCCCGGCGGCGTCGTTGCCGCGTGGCTGGGGGTGCAGTGCGCCAGCGCGTGGGGACCTGGCAGCGGCCTTGAGTGCGCGGAGGTGGGCTACCTTGAGGGCCTCCAGCGCGCCGAGCTCCAGACCGTTGGCGGTTTTGGCCGTTGACCACTGCCATGCGTGCCGATGTGCACGAGGCTGCGGCCCTAGATGGGGATGCACCTCCGCATGTGCATGTGGGTGGTGTGGCCCAGGGCGGAACCGACGTCCTAACGCATGGGACTGGGGCCCGTCGTGGTCGGTGGTTGTGGCGGCTGCCGCGGCGTCCTGCCGCTGCCGCTGCTGCGGCACGCGATACAGGAAGGACAGGGGCCCGACCAGCAGGCAGGCACGTGGGAAGGGGTGGCCTTCATGCCGCTGCCGGTGCAGCTGGCCGTGGGGCTGGCTGGGCCCCGCTGAGGCCGCTGCCATTGCCGCCGCTGCAGCGCCGCACACCCCGCCCTCCAGCGCCCCGCCTAATGCGCTACTACCAGCAGCACCGCCGCAGCTGCACGGCTGCTGCTTCCCCGCATTGCCGGATGGCAAGGTGCGCGGATCCGCTGCTGCCCAGTCCGGCACCTTCAGGGTAGCGCCGCTGTGCTCTCCGCCTCTCATTCCACCGTTGTGACCCGTCGCCGCCCCCACCGCGCATCCCACCGCCACCGCCGCCGCCGTACATCCCTCTTCCATTTCGCTGTCCTCCGCCTCCGCTCCCGCCACCTCGCCTTCGTCTTCCACCTCCTCCTCCTTCATATCCTCCCCTCCTTGCAGCTGCCCCACCAGCTGCGACAGCAACACAGGGCCTCCCGCCAGCCGCCGCACCTCCCCCCAGTCAACCCACGAGGCGGCTGCCGCGGCCGCCGTGTCTGCCCCCGCCAGCCTCATGGCCGCGTCCCGCAGCCGGCCCGCACTGAAGCGGAAGCGCCCGGCCTCCGCAGGAGCTGCAAGAAGCTGCCGGTAGCTGCCAGGCAAGCTGGGTGGGGTGTGCACAAGCGGGACAGGGACCCACCAGAGCTCCTCCGCGCCTGAGCACACAGCCGGGGGCCGCTTCCCCACGCCCGTGCACTGCCGCCTCCGCGCCCCCGCCACCATCCCCGCCAGCGCCCCACGCAGCCCCTCGAACCCCACCAGGCCGCACCACGCCTCGTGCCGCGCGGCCCATGCCTGCGCCTCCTCCTCCCCTCCCTTCGCCCCTGCTCCCTGCCCCCTCACGTCCTGATCACCTGCGCAACCACCCTCCTGCACCCCTGCCCCAATGCCCACCGCGCCGTCACTAGCACCATTCCCGCCGCCATCCGCCTCGCGGCTGGCCTTTTCAACCGCTGGGAGCGCCCCCACACGCACGGCTACCTCCGCACAGGGCCACGTGGCCAGGCCGTGCAGTACGGCACCCACGTGCCGTACGACACTGGCCAAAGGGGCTGTGGGGCCGGCGAGGGGCAGGCAGCCCAGCGGCTCGGCACGGGCGCTGCAGGGCAGCTCGCCGCCTGCGGGGGGCATGACAGGAATGCAGTACGTTATGACGCTACATTCCCATACAATGCCTTGCATGTAGAGTAGGAAAGCAGGACTGACCCGGAAATCGATTCCGGTAATGGCTTCGGCAGGTGCTACATGGATATGATCATGGTTGTGACCGAAGTATGATACAGAAGAACAGAAGGTCCTGGCCCTCCGCCGGTGTCACGTCTCACCTCCATCCAGAGGCACGAACAGGTCGAAGGGCGGCAGGTCGGGCGGCAGGGGCTGGTGCAGCGCCATGCCCCAAGGCAGCAGCAGCGATGAGGGGTGCGGCGGCTGTGGTCCTGGCCCCTGCTGCGGAGCGGCCGCAGCTCCCGCATCTGCAAATCTGCCTTCCGTCGCATCACGGTCCGGGGTGAGCGAGTGTGTCTCAGCGTTAGGGTGGGGCATGAGCACGCCCTCCTCCAGCAGGGCACGTGCCGCCGCCAACCACGCGTCGGAGGGCGCAGGTGCCGCGGCTGCTGTCGTCTGTGCTGCAGCTGTTGCCCCAATGTCCATGGCCGTGCCGCACGCCGCTGCTCCTGCCGCGCTAGCTGCTGCTCCTGCCGCTGCTTTTGTCGCTGCAGCTGCGCTGCTGGCAGAGCTATGCAGCTCCCCGTCCCCGTCCAAGGGAGTCAGTGCAATGGCGTACAGGTGGTAGCGGGGTGGGTGGACGTGAACGGGCGCGGGGCCGTCCGAAGGATATGCGCTTCGCTTGTCTGATGTGCGTGTGTAGGCCGTCGGGTGGGGCTCGGGACTGGTAGCTGCCGGTGTCGGTCGCAGCCGCTTCGGCAGGCGGTGGGTGAGGGTGGCGGAGGGATGCTGTGCAGCACTGCAAGGGCCAAGGAGGGAGGAGGGAGACAAATCGTAAGACACTGCGTGATCAAATGCACGAGAGTGTGCACCCCACTACCGCGTTAAGCACACCTCCTTACCAGCTGGCAATGTTTACCGTTCAATTGCTTAGCCGGTGCACCCCTGCCCCGCGCTGCGGGCCCCTCCCCATGTACTCGTGCATCCGGCGCAGGGCACCGTATGCTGGCCTTGCTAACTCAAACCCTACGCCACGTCGCTGCCCGCCCCCGCCCTCCCCCCACACCCCGACCCATGCGTCCGACATCATCTGCCTGCCTTACCCCGCTGCTTCATCCTATCGTGTTCGGTTTGTCCTCCGTCACTTCAGGCACCACGCCTGCATCCCCCTCTGCATCCCCAACGCACACCCCGCCACTCACGTCCGCCCAGCTGCGCCACCCTCGCCGCCTTGGTGGCGGCCTTGCCGGTGAACCGCAGCTGCAGGTGCTCGTCCAGGTCGCCCCGGGCAGCCAGCGCACGCACCGCACGCAGGCACACCAGCTGCAAGAGGAGCAGGAGACGGGGGTGGTTGTGGTGATGCTGTAGGCAACACGAGTCCCACAGTGGGTGTGCCCAACGGGTAAGGAACAGCCCGTATACCGCGAAACGCGTGGGGCGATGTGCCATGTTGTCCATGGTGGGTAACAGTTCCGGTGCTCGCTACTCCAACAGCCACTCGCTTGCACCTGCCTGCTTGGCGAGCTCCTTGGAGGAACAGGGTGGCCCCAGGATGGGCTCCATGCCCAGGTTGGCGGGCAGGTGGCAGCGGCACACGAACACGCGGGAGGTGGGAGACCCGCCGCCGCCGCCTCCCCTGCCGCCGACAAGGCCGGCAGCAGCGGGGAGGCTGACCGTGCCGCTGCTGTTGCTTGTTGGTCCCGATAGGTCGTTGCACGCAGCTGCGCCGTTCCGGTCCACCTGTGGCCAACTGAACACGGGCTGCAGCACCGTGCAGCTGTGGGGCCCACGCCGGGAGGGGAGGGGTTGGGGTCAATTGCTTGACTTGTCGGGGCCTGAGAGGGCGTGTAAGCGTGGGGCCGAGTGCGTACGGCACGCGAGCTTTGCCAAAGCTAACATACATGTAGATGCCGGGCTGCCGGGCTGCCTCGGCAGGAATACACTGCCAGTTGCTGGTGCCGCAGGAAGTGCAGGTCACCCGTACCGTAACTGCAAAAGTCCGCACATACAGCGTTGCGAAAATGCTTGGCGCGACTCGCGCGTGGAGCTTAGTACCTCGCGATGAAGACGGTTGGTCTGACCATCAACGTCCAACAAAGAACACAAGTGAGCTGCTCAACCTGCGCAAACCATGTGAAAGTCAGGGCACCACGCACGCGGCCCCACCCGTCGTTCCCCGGCAGCCGCTGGCAGAGGGACATGAGCAGCGCCACAGCCCACGCCGCCGGCAGCCGGGCGCCTGGAAAGGTAGGGTGGGGAGCGGGTCGGAGAGCGTGACTCAGCAGGTGCTTAGAGGCACACGCGCATCTGTGACTACGCCAAACAACCAGCTCCAACACGTGTTTGACGAATTAAACGCCCGGACATACAGCAGGGCGCGCAGGCGGTGTGGTGGTCGCCCCGCACCGCCTTGCTCCGCACCTGTTGTAGGCACCACCAGGTGACCATCGTCTTCCTCCTCTTCCTCCAAGGCTTCCATTGCTTCGTCTGCAGCAGCAGCTGCTGCTGCTACTGCTGCTGCTGCGGTACAAATTGCAACAGGGCCCGGGTAGTGGCCTGGGACCAGCGCCTGGCCCGCAGGCCGGTAGCGCACGGCCCAGCCCTCCTTGTCCTCATCCTCACTGTCGTCCATGCATTCACCCCCCGCCGCCACCTGGCTGTCCCCTTCAAAGCCACCCCTGCCACTGCCGTCCGCCATGTCCACGTCTCCACCAGTGGCGGCCGTTCTGCTGTCCGCTGCCACACCTGCTGCCCCTAGTGTTGCCTCCGAGCCGCCGGGCCTGGCAGCATGCCTTGCTCCAGCCGCTGGCCGCCGCCCTAGAACTGCCCACGCCTCCGGCTGCACTTGTGGCAGGTTGTTCGCCGCCCGCTGCTGCAACTCCTCCTGCTGCTGCTGTTGCTGCTGCTGCTGCTCCCACCGCCTCCAGGCGTGGCGCAGGCCGTCCAGCTCCTTGCGGTTGTGGCGGCACACGTCCATGGCGGCCTTGGTCACCTGGGCTTCCAGCCTGCGGGACGGTACGCCAAAAAGGGTGCAACAGGCATTATGCGGGTCCTAGTGTGCGGGACTAGTCGTGCCATGTGTTTATGCCGCAGGCCGGGCAAGAAGTCTTTGCTGTTGCCGTACATCTGTGCCGTGCTTGCACCTGCCGCAGCGCTGGCCGCTGTGTGGCTGTGTGGCGTATGCCTCAGGTCGGCGCCGTGCCTGCCCGTTGCCGCACGTTCGGGGGCCCCTTGGACGAGCCCCAGCACACGAGGCACTGGTACAAGTGGGTCATGCGCATACGGTGTACAGGAACACGCCACCTACTCAATGAGCCTCCGCGCCACTCCCTCCTCCTGGGGTGTGGCCACCAGCAGCAGGTACTCGGCGCCTGTGGGCGGACCGCAGGGGGATGGGTAGGCAAAAGGAAGATAGGAGAGACAGCAGGTGCTAAACTGAAGGCCCTATGTGCCCCCGGTGAGGGAAGCTGGTTTGCCAGGTCTCTTAAGAACGTTCGTGGGTACGGTGTGCGTGCTTCGTAGCATAGACCTGAGGGCACCACGGCGTCGATCGCGGCTCTCACCCTACCCATCCCTCCCTCCCTCACCTGGTGCCCGTGCCCTGCCGCCCTTCTGCATGAACAGCGTGACGTGCTTGGACAAGTCCAGGGTGGCCACCAGCGCGCAGTGCCTTCGGAGGGCAGGGAGCAGGGAAGGGGAAAGGAAAAGGTGATGAGGTGGGTCTTGGGTCTTGGAGGAGTCCAGGGTTGCAACGACTGCTAGGGTCGGAAAGGCAGAACACGGGGTTTAACACTCATCACGGCTTGCACGCCGTGTACCGTTCAGACGACCAACTCCGTCACGCTGTGGCATCTCCCCTGGTCATGCTGTCACTGGAAGGGTGGAAGTCCCGCTAGTGATGTCGTAAGCTGGGGACTGTATGAAGCGGGTGGAAGAAGCTGGATGCATGCGGTGCGGACCGTGAAAATCCAAGCCAGGGACCCCCGGCCGAAGCCCATGCTCCGTTGAGACTGTCAAGGGCACCGCCTTCTACGCACCTGAAGTCCAGCCCCTCCGCTCCCACGCTTGTGGCTAACAGCAGGTTGAGCTCCCCGCGCGCGAAGGCCAGCCGCACCTCCTCGGGAAGCTGGAGGTGGGGTAGCGGTGGGGGCGCCACGTGGGTGGGGAGGGTAGCGGTGGGTGCGTAGGGGAAATGCAGTAGGTGGCGGAACGGGGCGACGGCCGAGATGGTATTTAGCAGCGCGATGGGGACGCCGGGAGCACAGCGCGGGTGTGCCGTGGAGCTGCAGGAGAGCGTGCTCACGCGGCACGTGCCAACCGTCGCCCAGACGCCGCTGGCCCACTGCCAATCACCCTCTCCGTTCCACGCCGACCGCCCCGCTCGGCCCCACGTTCCACCGTTAGTACTGCCGCCCCGCCCACCTGGTACCTGCCCAAGTGGCCCCCCGCCGCCGCCGAGCCCGTGTTGCCCAGCAGCACTCCGGGCCGCAGCAGCCCCCGCCGCCGCAGCGCCGGCAGTGCCGCTAGCAGCCGGAACACCGCCTCGCACGTGGACTGCGGCACGCGCAGGAGCAGCGACACGTGTCAGGCGACATGTATCACACAGAGCCCCGCGTGGCAAAGGGCTTGGGTAGTTACTCCGCCGGTGCCGTACCAAAACTCCGCTGCCGCAGCGAGTACAACAGCACACACTGTTCACGCTACCCAGTATCCAGGACTCCTACCTTGCGCTCGCAGAACACCATTGCTGACCAGCCGCCAGCCGCGCCAGCCGCCGCCGCCGCCGTGGCCCGGACGTGCAGCAGGCGCAGCAGGTAGCACAGCCGGTGGCTCACCAGCGGGGCGCGCGCAGCAGCAGCTTCAGCGCAGGGGTCTGTAACCGCAGAACGCAGAACAGTACCACGTTAGCCACTCCGACACTCGAACCGCGTTTCGCAAGACCACGGCACCGTCCGTCCCCTGCCGTGCCACAGCAACCGAAGTGACTGCTAACACAGTGCACACTCACCGTGACGCTCTGCCGCCGCCGGCCCCTGCTGCTGTCCCCCATTGGCCTCTACGCGCTCCTCCCGCTCTGCCGCTGCCTCGTGCTTCCCGCCCTCACAGCAGCCCTGGCCCACTGCCTCGGCCTCCAACCCCACGCCCAGCACCTCCCGCTGCAGCTGCCCGGGTGGCACTGACGCCACCAGGCGCTCAGCCCACGGCGTCAGCCGCCCACGCCCACGGCCCAGCAGCCCGCCGCCCGGCAGCGCAGCCCCGAAACCTGCATTGGCAGGTGCATGATGATGGTTACCTGCCAATGTGTGCCAGAGATGCAGGGTTGTCCCAGATGTTGCAAGGGGGTGCTTATGTGCCTCCTGTCAGTAGGGGTCATGTGGAAGGTGTGGTAGCATGCGCTGGACTTGGCTCACCCGTGGCGATTGCGTCGGCCTCTGCCGGCTCCGGGCGCAGCACCAGCAGCAGGGCCTCCATAACCATGGCCAGCACAACAAAGGCAACCTACGCGGGCACGAAGGACAGCATTCCGGCTTGGTGGCTTCCATAAAAGCAGAGAGGAGGTAGGTACCGTTGGAGCGCAACAACGCATGTGGATGGCATTACCCGTCTGTTCGTTCTTGCCAGGCCGCCGTCAGATTAGCTCGCGCCTTCGTCGCCGTCATTAAACCACGGTTTACAAGTTGTTGGACCTCGTGGGCAGCCTAGATGCACTCCATTTCGTCTTATTTCCCTTCCTGGCGCCGGCTTCCCACCTGCTCGCTCATGGCCGGCAGCAGCCCGCCCTCCTCCCGCGCGGCCGCCATCAGCCGGGCCCCCACGTCCCCCATCCACAGCCACGCATCGCCGATGCCGCCGCCTAGCCGCTCCGCGTGCTGCTCCTGCTGCTCCCCTTCTCCATGGTTGTGTTGCTGGTGATGCTGCTGGGGTGTGTGGTGTTGCCCTTCATGCTGCTGCTGCTGTTGGTGCTCGTGGGTGTGCTGGGCGCCGGGAGGCTCACGTGCGGCCTCGTGCAGCATCTTGATGACGTCGCGGAAGTCAGACCTGCAAATAGCCAGCCGTGTTGCAAGCCTGCTCAGTAAAGCGCAAGGTCAAGCCCGCGGGTGGATGTCAGTATATGAAGCACGGTCCCTTTGCACAAGTAGGTTATATACTTAGTAGGCCGGGCGTTCTGGCTAACGCTGCAATTATCATGGCGTGCCCGCCCAACTTACACGAGCGCCGCAATCGTTGCTGGCCCCACGCGTGCCTCCCCTAGGTCGCTTGGCTCCTTCCGGCTGTACAGCTCCTCCGTAGACAGCTCCACGAGTCCACCGGCAGCGGCCGCCGTGTCCACACTGCCGCCGCCATCACCGCCGCCGCCGCCGTCCGCATTGTTGCCCTCAGCTGCCGGCTGCTGCGGCTGCTGGAAGAAGGTAACGGCGACGTCGCGGGGCGCCGCGAAGAGGTCCGCCGCCGCCAGCGCCGCCGCCGGCCAGGGACCCAGCTCCGCGACAGCCGAGCCCAGGGCGCTCACCTGCGGAAGCGCGTTTGCGTGCAGGCTATCCGTTAAGAACTACAGCATGTGGCCATGCAGGATGATTCACAAGAGGCACAGAGCCCTGGGAAGCCTTCAGTTCCTACTCACGTCAACGCGCAGGTGGTTGCGCAGATGCTTCTCCCTCCGACGCCGCACAGGCCTATCAACACCATTTGCACGCCGTGCATTAAAGCACGCATCACCCGCGCGCCTCACCCCCAGCTGGCATAATGACCCCCGTCCCCCTGCGCCGCCTCCAGATCCAGTCGCCCACAACCACATGCACCCACCCGCCATCCCTTACACGCGTCCCCACCTGTCCCTTGAGCAGCATGATCTCCCTCAAGCCCCCGTCCCCTTGCGCTGCCTCCAGGTCCAGCAGCCCCCCGCGCCCCGCCACCAGCGGGTGGAAGCACCAGGCGGGGCCAAAGTGGGGCGCAGCAGCGGGGGCGGAGAGCGAGGTGCTGGCGGCAGCTCCGGAGGCCAAACCGTGATCAGCGGGACCCCGCGGGGACGGGAGGGTGCCGGAGGCGGTGGGCGAGGCTGGCGACGACGCGTGTGGTGGGTTGCTAGGTGCAGTGTGTCCGGTTGGAGTGCTGGGTGTGGTGGTGGTCTCGGTGGCCCAGCAGGGGGCGGCTGCGGCCCAGGCTGCCAGCATCGCTGCCCTGCCTTCCGGCGTGCTGGTGTCGATGCCTAGCTGGGGGCCTGCGCGGGCCATAGCAGGGCAGCGTAAATTCGGGTTAGTCGTTGTGTGCCGAGGTCTGACACCGGGCCCGTCACCATGGAACACTACTAGCTGCCCATCACTACCAGCATGCCCCGACACACCGTCGCCACCACCACGCCCGCACTAGAGCAATGCCAAGCAGCACGACCGCCCTTGCACACCCTAACGCAGCATGCCCCGGCCCCCCGGCCCCGCACCTCCGCCCTCGAGGTGCAGTGCCTCCAGCGCCTGCAGCCGCGCCAGGCCGCACCGCACCCGCGCCACGCGCTCAGCGACCGCCAGCAGAGACCTGGTGGCAGCAAGGTTTAGCAAACAAAACATTTTACACTTCGCATCCCTTACATGTCAAGGGTTTGCAAACTGTTTTGCTTGTAAGAACAGCTACGTGGGCTAGAGCCAGCACGAACTGGCGCAAGGGACTGTGAGGGCTTTGCGAGAGGGCAGTGCAAGCGCTGCGGGATGGTGCTGGAATGCGTGCGGGGTGGGTTAGGTGGTGCAGCTCAAGCGGGCGTGACGGCCTGGTACGTGCGGAGAGAGGTAGGTTGTGCAGCGCTAATGTTATTATGGTTTCTCCAAGGCTCTGCACTTCACGCTAGTGGCGAGTGGCACACATGCACCAGCCCGGAACCTGTGCTGCAAAGGATACAGTTGCAGCGCCACGCAACTTCCCCACCTGCTGAACTTGATTGCGTCCGTCAGCGGCTTGAGGAACTCATTGACGCGTTCCTGCAAGTGCCATCGGTAATATGCCGCTTACAAGGTTCGAAAGACGCATCCCAGTGAGCCACATCCGCTTAGCCACTCTCATCTGTGGGAGCTCGTGCTTTTTAGCACGCCTGAGTGGCATCCACCTCGCAGCGCATTCCACACCAGCCTCGCCGCAGAAGCTTGCAAGAGGGGTCAGGAGCATTCGCCAGCTCCGCCTGCATACTAGCATCTCAGCACTCCCTTCCCCAGCCGCCGCCATCGGCCTCCGACATCATCAGCAGCCCACCCTTCAGCCCACCACCACACCAAGGCCCCACCTGCGTGTGGTGCGCCTGGAGTGCAGCCTCTGCCCCTCGGCCCGCGGCGTACGGGATGGTAGCCGCCGCCGCCGGCGTCCCCGGCGGTAGAGCCACGCGGGCTGCGGCCGGGGATGCAATTGGGGAGGGAAGAGCTACTGGAGGTACGACCGGCGCCTCGGGGTCGCCGGCCGGCGCTGCCGGTGATGGGCAGGGCGGGGTGTAAGGGGTCGCTCCCACAACCGGAGGAAGGGGTGCGTCCAGCCCCACCCACACGATGCGTGCCTGCGAGGACAGCGCACACGTGGGTGTTGCGGATGCGGTGCGGGCGTGGGATATATAGAATCCCTGACAAGCATACAAGTAGGAAAAAGTCACTCATAGCCATACCCCGGAAGACGAAGACGTTCCTGGAAGCGCACACGTGGGTGTAAGTGTGCATGCTCGTGCATGTGGAGTAGGCGAATAGCCGAATGATGGGGGCACACGCTTTGCTGTACTGGACGCATGTGCTTTGGGAGGGTAAGGAACTGAAGTGTGTGCGTGCGGGACGGCGAGCGAGGCATACAGCGGTGGTTGCAAACGATCAGCATACATGGTGCACGGCGCGCTTGAGGTGGTTGGGCGCCGCGCGCACCTGTGCACGGCTAGAGAAGGCGGAGGCGGCGGAGCGGTCCAGCGGCGTCACCAGGCGGGCGCTGCACAGCGCCTCCTGGTGGGAAGAGGAAGGTTAGGCCGTGAGGTGCAAGTCTTACGGGCAGGAAAGGCGGTGCTCAGATGCTCACGCAGGAGATGCACCGTTTCGCCTGGAAGTTCAAGGAAGGAAGGTGCGGACGGGCCGTTCACACATAAGAACCCACGCCAAGGGCGACCACAAGCCCACTGGCCGTGCGAGTGACATGCACTGAACCGGGCCGGTTTCCCGAACACCTTATCTGTCTTGCGGTATGCGTGCATGTTGACAGGCTGCGACCACGTAGCTCCCAGCACCCCACCTGCAGCCGCAGCGGCTCGATGGGCGACGCCGTCAGCCCCAGCAGCCGCGGCCGCAGCGGCAGCGGCAAGCGCGCACCCGGTGCAGGAGCGACCGCTGCTGCCGCTGCCGTACCTGCTCCGCTGCCTGACACCCGCATCGTTGCATCAGCGGCCCCCTGCTGTGCCGCTCCGCCACCTGCTCCTTCCGAAGCTACTGCACCAGCGGATGGCGCTGCTGCTGCGGCTGGCAGTGGTGCTGGCAGTCCGGGCGCCGCCGTCCTGCTCCTGGCCACGAACTCGGCCATCAGCAGGGCGTATGGGTGCTGCTCGCGGCAGTGGTGCGCCTCATCCAGGATAAGCAGCCCGATGTGGGATACCTGAGATAAAGCAGCAAGGACCAGCTTGACACAGCGGAAATGTTACGAATTTGTGCAGCCCTGGATGAATCGTCTGGCACGTGGTGAGTAAGAACAGTGATGGGACATGGTGCTTATGCACAAGAACTTGACTCTTGTATGTGAGAGCAGGGGGAGAACGGGTATAAGGCAGAGCAATGGTCAGCCTCGTCCATGATAAGCAGCCCGGTGCGGGCCGCTCGGGGCGTGTTACGGGATGTTCAGACAAGGGTAGCAATCTGGCTTCACCGCGCCGCACCTTGACGTACGCGTGCGTCATGGCCTTGAGCAGCAGCGCCGGCGTGGCCACCACCACGTCGCAGCTACCCAGCAGCGAGCCCCACTCCGCCACGCCCCACGCCTCGTGCTGCCCCTCGTCCCCCGCTAGGCACCGCACGCGCAGCAGCCGACCCACATCGTCCTCCGGCCGTCCCGCCGCCGTCCTTCTCCTCCCGCCTTTCCCCGCTCGCCCCCTGCTGCCAGCAGCGCCCGCCCGCTCCTCCCCACCCTCTGCCCCTGCCCCGTTCCCTACACCGCTCGCATGCAGCTGCTGCGGGCTCCACGTCTCAGTGGGGTCCAGGGCCTCCGCCCCGTCCTCCTCATCCAGCTGCAACAAGCGCTGCCTCGGTTTCTTGGGTGCAGCAGCAGCAGCCGAAGTCATGAGGCTTCTGGCCGCCGTCGGCATCGCAACATTAGCAGCAGCGGCAGACCCCCCACTCGCACCGTTGCCCCCGGCCCCGGCCCCGCTGTCCACCTCCATGGGGCAGCCCCCATGCCCCACCGCCTCTGCCATTTCACCCTGCACGCATGCCAGGTACTTGGCAGTCGGGTCGGAGGGGCTGCGGCACCGCTTGCGCCCAGGAGAGCCCGCGCTAGACCCCGGCCCAGAGCCGCCGGAGGCCGCCTCTGTACCAGGCACTGCCACTGCCGCTGGGCCTTGGTGGGTGTGCGCCCGACTGCCCGGAGGTGTCCCTGCCTGCCGGTCCACCTCCATTGCGTTGCCGCTCACTGCGGCCCGCTCCACGGCTGCAGCACCATCGCCTACACGCGCCGGTCCGTTCGCGGAGCCCCGTGGGTCTGCAGCCTGGCTGCCGACAGCTGCGACCTCCACCACGTTTCCGGTAGGGATGGCCCGCAGCACGTCTGCTTGCTGTTCGTTTGGGAGGCAGCGGTTTGAACACAGAGAGGCAAACACGTTACACGGCACCTTGCCAAAGGTTGCGCTGCAAAGACCTGCGCAATATCGGCTTCAGGTGATAACCCAGGAATGTACGTGCAACACTGGCCTGCCAAGGCGTGGATTCTCGTTTTGATGCACGCTTCGTCAATCCCGCACCGCGACGACTTGCTCACCTGTCTGACCAGGGGCACGGAGGGCGCCAGGAACACTGCCACCTGCCCCGCGGCGCGCAGGGAGGGCAGAGCGGCGGCAATCAGCTCCGCGGCAATGCGCGTCTTGCCCGTGCCTGGGGACGAGGGAGGGAGAGTGGAGCGTTTGGGTCATCTGGGTCACCGCACTTTTCTGCCGTGTTACTTCAAACGGCAATGAGCCGCCTCTGCCTCTTCGCGTGCAGCTGTGTGCCCGTCGGTGCGGGACGTCCGCTGTGACGAGCCTGCTAGCCAGACTGCTTGCCAACAGGCATCGTCCTCCTCCCCATCGTGTCCCGTCACCGACCCATTCCTCCGTGCCCCAGCGTCATTACTGTCCAGCGGCACAGCACGACACGTAGCACGCTGCTTGCCTGTCTCCAGGTACACGATGACATCGTGCTGGGCAGCTAGCTGCAGCATATCCTGCTGGTACGGCCGCAATGCGGGCAGCTGGGGCGGCGGGGTAGGGCGCGCCGCAGGTGGGGCCCCCTGGCATGGTAGAGGCGCCATGCCCACGGCAGCAGCTGCTGCAGAGGCAGGCTCCCCTGGCATGGCAAGTTGAGGCAGCATAGTGCTGTAGTGAGCTTGAGGTTTGTCGTTGGAGAGTGGGTCCATGGCGTGACAGGACGGCGGGCTGTTGCGAAGCCGGCGCTGGTCCTCTGCAGTGGTGGTCTCATACGGTGTACTGCTCAGCGGCGGTTGACAGGAGTGTTTGTTACTCAGGGAGTGCCACTAGTGAGTGTGGCACGGCTTTAGAGGTGTGCCTCTGTTTGGCGTCCGCGCGTACTGCGTCTCGGGTGTCACTGGGGTGGACACGGGTGGGGGTCACCACCGTTATCATGGGGCTCACGGGTCATGCCCGTCATGGCCGCCGTCCGTGTGCGCTACGGAGAGCTGCTGCAAGTTTGATTGCGCATTCTATTCGTTCCAACGCGATAATGGCATGGTGTCTCCTGTGCTCATTTTCCGGAAGCACCGGCAACAACCTGACTGGGCTCACCCTCCCGATTGAAGCCGCCTGTTGCCCCAGCCTTTTAATTAAACCGCTGCATCACAGCGCTTGTCCCTGTTGCGCAGCAAGCCCAGTCCCAAAAAGGGAACTGCGACATCACGCGTCCATGGTTCAAGTTCTTGGCCCGTGAGTTGCATGAGCCACCTATGAATAAAAACAGATCTACGATCCTCATGCTGATAGGAACACTGCCGACACTTTTGGTATTGTGCCGCGTTTACGTTTCATGCTCAGCACGGCATCGCAACATGCAACAGCGCCTGAGACGTCGCTTGCTCGGCGCACATACTTAAGTCCCATGGAGCAGGATGTGCAGTGCTACAGTTCCCTCTGTCAGCAATAACGTTCGGTGTGCGGCGACCGCTTACTCTCTATTGTGGCACCGGGCATTTTCGCACAGCATACGTGGTACCGCACACATCAGGATAGGTACATGCTTATATGGATCATATGCGGCAGCTGTTGCACACGATCTTGCGTGGCCCAGCAGGGGGAGGCCCAGTTCCAGCCATGCATGTCATACCCCATGGTTCTCGCGGCGGCATGAATTTGCATGCGCAGCGTCAATGCTGCATGCGAGCTAGGAAGGTCAGGGGAGCCGGGGAGACACGTACGGGTGAGTTGCAGCCAGATGCAGGTACCTATCAGGGGTGAACTGCGAGGTGGACTTGGAGAACCATTAGGAGGAGCATTCAGCCTTTCCTGCGTGCCAATAGAACTAGAACCGGTGGCCGTGGGTTTCCGGAAGCAGGGATTCAAAGTGCTGGGGGGCGCGTGCTGGCCATGGAGGCTGAAGCGGGGGGACCCCTGCGGCACGGCCAAGCACGTGGCCTTGGCCGTGCGACGACCACAGCCTGTGACCTGTGACAACACCCGATGCCTTGGTGCAAGGCGACAATAGCATTTGCATTATTAACTTTCACTGTAGATACCAATGCACAAGGTGGAACGGGAGCTCATAGGTTGACTCAAGGTGGCGGTTGGGCCAGGGCCATGGGGGGTGCCTGCCGTTCAACAGACCTTCACAATTCCGCTTGCCCATCACTTCAGTACATTACTGCCTCTACTACTTTTCTGCATCAACAGGTGCAATACACAGAACCCCATCTTTAAGTTCAACAGCTTTATACCTACCGAAGACCCCGATTGGAGCCTCTGTAACGAAGAGCAATGGCGTCCCCGGCCGGCTCCCCGCCCTCTCCGGGCAAGGCGCCTGCTGACAGCGCCACCACCTGCTACGAGCTGCGCGAGGGGCGGCACTGCTGGAGCCGCTGCCTGCAGGGCGTCAGCGACCCCGCTTCGGACGTCAAGGTGCACGTTCACCACGGACACCTGCTGCTGTCGGTGCGCGGGCAGCAGATCGAGTAAGTGGTGTCAAATCAAAGCGTGAAGCAGCTCGATTGTGGGATTGGCGCCTTGAGTGCGGTTGCGGAGGAAAGGACTACAGCTGGCTTTGGACTCGACACTGGCCTGTGCGCTGTCGGCCGCGGCAAGAGCCCTCGTAAGCACAGAGCATGGTGTCAATGCGTAGGATGGCACTTGTTGATAAATATCTGATTGGTGGACTCCGCAGCGCATCTGCTTCGGACTTCCCTGCTGTGCGCTGTCGGGTGACCCATGGGTCGTTGAAGGCGTGCAGGGAGTTTGCGGGAAATGCGCACTAGTTGCGTATGCAGACGGTCAACAAACATGAGCCGCGCAACAACACCGATACGCCTTCACTACTTTCGGCCCCGCGCGCGTCCCACCTTCCGTTCCGCACTCCCGGCTGCTCCCATCCGGCCGGCCTTGTCCCCCAACTGCAACACCAGTTGGTTGTGGAACCCAAGCGAACTTCCTTAAACACTTTTACTTCTACTTCCCCTGCCCTGACACCTTTTGCCGTTTTTCGCCCACCGCGCAGCGACATTGTCCTGCCGCCCAACGCCTACACGGGCGACGCCAAGGCCACCTACCAGCGGGGCACCGTGACGGTTGACATGGCGGCTAAGGACCCCAACTCCCCGGCCATGGTGGAGAAGGTGGGCGGCAGAGCGTCCTGTGTGCGCCGCAGAAACACGCACTGTGGGTTGCGGGGCTTGCGGAAATCAAGTGGCCTGAAAGGTTAAGGCAGCATAATGATAACAGCACGAAGCCCTTTTCCTGTGCCTACCCTTAGTCGAAGTGTTCCCCGTTCTCCGACCGCAGAACACCCTGGATCCCGACCGTCCCAACCCCCGTGAGATCCCCCTGAGCGTGACTTCCCGCGCCGGCGCACGTGTGGGCATGGCGCCCATGAAGGCCGACCCCACAGGGTGAGGGAGCAGGGTCGGGGGGACGGGGAGGTTCAGCTTTTTTGCCTTGGGGGGTACTCTGGTGTCTGTGTGGGCAGGCCGCCAGGCAGGTTTGTATGCACTGCAGCGGTGAAGTAGTGTGCGCCGTGCTGATACTGCTGCAGGCACATACGGTGGTACCGGTACGCAACAACAGCACCAGGCCGCGGTAGTCCGTGCATTTGCTTTGGTGTATTGGCCCCCATTGTTTGATTGATTGTTGATTGGTTGATTGTTTGATTGATTGTTTGATTGATTGTTTGATTGATTGCTTTGTATTGTGTATTGGCCCCGATTGTGCGCATGAAGGAACGTGGAGATACCTGACTGTACCTGACAGTCAACTTTTCGTCTTGCTAGCCGCCTTAATCCTTCCATCCTGTAGCGCGCTTGACTTGCCTCCCTGCCCAATCTGCGTTCCACACCACAGGCACGGCACGACCACGCCCGCCCAGGCCGAGTACGGCGCCCGCAACGACGAGCCGGTGGCGGCCGACACCCGCTCCGCCGACACCAAGCTCGTCGTGCCAGCGGCAGACGCGCAGGGCGGCGACACTGTGCAGAGGGTGCGTAGCTCTCCTCTGGGCGGGCGCGTACATGGTACGGTATAGAACGAATCAACGACACACTGGCCAGCTTAGCCTCTAGTTTGCGAAAGCGAAGCAATGCCGTCATGAAAAATGCATGTTAAAGAGCATTTGGCTTGTCGTTCCCTACATATCCCGACGGCCCGGCTTGCAACCACCGCCCACTGCCTGGCCAATGGCTCATTCCCCCAATCACCTGTTCACGCCGTCGTGGGGAAGCACCTTCTGTGCTGGATATGCACCAGTTGCATGCATCCCCTTACCCCGCTCCCCAAGCTAACGTCGGTCTCTAATCGCATGCTGCCCCTGCTGTTTCATACAAATGCAGCTGTCGGACCAGATGGGGCGTGCCCAGATCGCCCCGCGCGGCACCACTGCGGTGGAGGCGGAGCACCCCGAAGGCGACGACGCCCTTGCTGCCGGAGACCAGATCGCGCGCAAGCGGTGGGTGACCGGGATACATACGGCCGGGGGCAAAACAAAGAGTGTTTGGCAATCGTCCCTTGGCGATGGGAGTGTGTATAGCGCTATGCCATAACGGGCGCGCGCCTTTGCCGGGCTGAGCTGCCGCCGTGGGTGTCCCTCATGAGCTACAGCCGTACTGTAGCTGCCTATCGTGCCTCCATGCTGGGCAAGTCTCCAGGCCTCGTGCACTCGTGCAAATTACCCCTGCATCAGCGCGCTGCCCGAGTCTCCTGTTAGCCGCCCTCGCCACCACGCGCACCTTGCACCCTTGCCGCTGCCCCTAATACACACCCCTCTCCGGCTCACGGCTCACGGCTGCCGCTTGCACTGCTGCTGCCCCTTGCACTGCTGCTGCCCCTAATACACACCCTGCAGTGTGGACATCAGGGAGGAGAAGGTGGGCATGGCCACCCGCCCGCTGGAGGCGCGCGACTTCGCGGTCACGTCCAAGTCTGCGCACAACGAGCCTGCCAGCAGCCTCAAGGCGCAGCTGACCGACCCGCGGGCCGCGGCCGAGGTGTGCGACCTGTGCCAGTGCGCGCCCTGCCAGTGCGACAAGATGGACAAGAACTTCCCGTACGAGGTACGGCATAGTATGGCATTGTGGGCAAGCGACGGGTTGGATGTGAGCGCTACTGACCGCCGAAAGTTGATGCGACTGAAGGCCATGGGGACTAGGAGGCGCACTCACCCACATAGGTTGTTGGGAGTTTCGTAATCCGGAGGTGCGCAGGGCTGCAGGGGCTTTCGGGTACTCTGGGGGTGGCGGGCTGGCCACTACGCTGGCCACCTAGCCACACACGCGCATGTACATTTTCGGCCCCGACATTGTGACAATGCCCGCCTGCCGTACTGCGGTTGCGGGGCATCTCTCACGCTGTGCCAGCCTTCACATCGCCCATCGCGTCTACGCCCCGACCCTTGCTCCCCCGCGCAGCTGACGGGCCCAGAGACGAAGCGCCACGGCAAGCCGTCCATGCCCTTCAACGCGCGCAAGTTCGTCACGGCGCACATCTCCCGCGCCGGCCACGAGTACAAGGTGGGCGTTGTAGTTGAGGTTGCCAGAATGGGATACGGTATACAGAAGCCCTGACAGGCAGACACGTAGTGAATTATCGCCAACTGCCATGTCCCGGAAAAGGAAGACAGTCTGAGGCGGTAGTGCCGTGTGTCATGTGGTGGGGTGGGGTGTTGGATGATGCGATGCGGCAGTGGGGTACATGGATAGAATCTCTTACAAGCAGGCACGTAGGACAGTATCACTCACGACCATGTTGAGGAATACGGATACCATTAGACCAGTAGCTAGTGACCTTGGCATCACTTGACCGTGCGTTGACCGTCGTACTGTTCGCCCACGCACCGGTTGTTGTCCCTGCAGGGCACGGGCAGCCTGGAGGATCTGACCCCCGAGGACCGTGAGCGCCTAGAGAGGCACCCCGTGGGCGGCAGGTGGGAGTGGGTTACAGAAAGGGAGTGGAAGTCTATCCTGCGATGCAGTCGAGGGCGGTCACGATGGCTGCAGGTGTATTAAGATGTGCCGCGTGTTACTCGTGGCATGGAGGGGCAACCCACGATGGGCGGCAGGTAGGGCGGGGTAGCACCCACCGACCTGGGTGCCGTAAGCTCATGGGCGTCGTGAGGTCAACACTACGCCGTGGCCTCGGGTCGTGTTGAGCAATAGTTCACATAAGTGTTCTCCGGATGCCAGCGCTGGCGACGAAACGGCAACGTACCTGCGTGACCACGGACTGTCTGTGAAGCTTGGCTTGATGCTTATGAACAGGCATGCTTCCACCCCATTCAGAAAAGGCATACGCGTGTACTTACCGTACGAGAGCTGGGAGCTTACCGGTACTTTTGGGTGCCTTGGCCCCTGCAGGGAGATCTGCCCTGAGCTGGTGGCCGACCCCACCCGCGCTAAGGAGAAGGCCGCGCTCTTCCTGGGATAAGGGCAAGTCCTGCAGTACGCCATCGACGTGTGACAGCTCGGTGGGAGGAGGAGAGGCAAACGGCGTGAGGTCCAGACGGAAGGGGAGCTTGGCATGAAGCTGCTGCCGGTGTGCTGCAGCTCCTTTAGCAAGCTGGACGGGTGCGTGCGTTGCGCATGCAGGAGACGCGGAAAGAGGCTGCCAGGCCCCCATGCTGGACTGGCAGCGGCAACGGCAACGGTGTTTGGGTCCGAGCAGCAAGGTGTAGGAGCGAGGAGGCGAACGGTGGGAAGTAGACGGCCGCGGGGCGAGCGGTTGCCGCATTTATGCAGCGGTGGCTCTGCATCTAGCGACGCGGGCGTTACCGCGCGTGTGCTAGTGGCCTAGCGCAGGTGAGGCGGTGCTCAAGGAGTTGCAGTGCATGGCATGCGCAGTTGGGGCCCTCGACCCTCAGGTTACGATGCAACAGAGGGTGAGGGCTGTGGCCGTCCGCCCATGCCATGCATCACCCACGCGCGCTTGTGCGGGAGCTCTGGTGCAACAAGTATACGGCATGCACTGTCAGCCATGCCACATTGCCGTTGAGTACACGCATTGAAGGTCTGGATTAATTGGTTGACGAATAATACAGGCAGGAGAGTAGCAGATGGGCAAGTGTCCCTAGGTGCCTTGAACCCCTTGCGGTGACAGGGTTCAGGCAGTTGAAGCGCCCCGCAATTGCAAGGTGCTGTTGCAGGCTTGGGCGATTGACATTGGCGCTTCGCTTAGCGCTGCCGGGGCTGTTGCGAATAAAGAGTTTATTAAGAGTGAGTTTACAACTTTCAGCCCCATGTTGCTTGTGTGCTTGTGTGCGTGGGGGCTGAAGTGTAACCTGCACCTGTGACACGCCTGTCCGTGCTCTGACCAGCCTTGCGCCGTGCGTAGCATCGCAGTCGACAGCACTGAATGACAGCAATGATTACGTACGTGCCGTAGGGGCGGGTCCAGGGAGCGGGAAGGCAGGGGTAGGTGTACGGTGTGGTAGACCATGACCCTCCAGGGGGGACTGGCACTGTCAGCCGCTTTGCGAGGGGCAAACGGAGAGGGTTACTTGGCTGTAGGGATCACGGTGCAAATGATGGAAGGCGCCTGCGGGGAAGCTATTGCGGCACGCCATGGAGCCCTCCTGACCTGCCTGGCGCAACGGCCGCAAGGAAGCATTTTTGGTCCGTTGGGCTGCCAACAATAAGTCCGCTCGCCCAGTGCGATGGTGGAAAGGCAAACAAACAACTTTTCGTGTCATGAGCTACTATACTGCGCGAAGGCGCCAGTGACAAGGTGGGACGGTAAGGTTTAGCTGTGACCGAGCTGGTGACTCACTATGGACGCGAATGGGGTCAGGGCGGATGAGGGCTACCTGTCGTTTGAATGTCATTTACGGCCCTGCCTGGCCACGCACTGCATACATCTATTTCAAGCTGCCTTGAGCTTCACAGCATCCAAATCTACAAGACACAGAGTCCAATCGCAACCTACAACCCTGGTTTCATCTCCGTTCCGTAACGAAGAGCAATGGCGTCTCCGGCCGGCTCCGCGCCCTCTCCGGGCAAGGCGCCTGCTGACACCGCCACCACCTGCTACGAGCTGCGCGAGGGGCGGCATTGCTGGAGCCGCTGCCTGCAGGGCGTCAGCGACCCCGCTTCGGACGTCAAGGTGCACGTTCACGCCGGACACCTGCTGCTGTCGGTGCGCGGCCAGCAGATCGAGTAAGTGGTGGTCAGGTATTCAACAGCAACATAAAACGTAGGATTGGTGCTTTGGGCTCGATACTACAGGTGGCTTTGGGGTCGGCACGCAGCTGTCTTCGATACTCTCGAGGGCAAAACGATTACGCAAATGGCAAGAGGTTTAGGATCGCCAAGTGAGCGACTGAGTATATCATGCGTGCATTGGGTGAAGGGGGTTGCAGGCCTCGCAAAGCATGATGCGCCGACTCGCTGTGTCACCGGCTGTCGAACGACCCATGGGTCGCCAAAGGAAAGGAATTGCGCGAAAAGCGCTGCCATGCTGGTCACCCAGTTGCAAATTGTCATATGGTGCCACTGTCAAGCGTTCGGAGTACCTCCATACGCCTTACTGGCCACTCTCGGACCCGCACGTCCCAGACCGCATCGTTTTGTTGGTCCCGCCGCCCCAGCCACCCGGTGGCCAACCCACACGTCGCCTTGCGCATACGCGTCTCCACGGCTGTGACCGCGCCGTCCTCCTGGTACCTCAGCAGCTACAATGTGTGCTGTTCCTGAGAGCTAGACCCTTCCCACCCTTGCCCTGACCAAGTCATCTATCCCCATCGAACCCTGGGCTACTGACAGTGCCCTGTGTTTTGCCCTGCACCTCGCTCAAACTTCAGGGCAGGCGACGCCCAGGTCAGAGGGCACACGCACGCCACACTGCCCTCTGGAGCCCAGATACATTGACTGTGTTGCTTGCACACATGCCTACTCTGCCATGCATGCCCCGCAGCGACATCGTCCTGCCGTCCAACGCCTACACTGGCGACGCCAAGGCCACCTACCAGCGGGGCACCGTGACAGTGGACATGGCGGCCAAAGACCCCAACTCCCCGGCCATGGTGGAGAAGGTGGGCGGCAAGGCGGGCAGTGTGCCGTCCGTGAACGCACTGTGGGTTGCGGCTTGCGGGAACTGAATCCCACGTATGCTGTTGTCGTGTCGTCACGGTGTGCAGCTGCGCATCGACCTGCTTCTCATCCCTCCTGCCCACCGCAGAACACCCTGGACCCCGACCGGCCGCACCCCCGTGAGATCCCCCTGGGCCTGGCTTCACGCGGTGGTGCACGTATGGGCATTGCGCCCATGAAGGCCGACCCCACAGGGTGAGTTCTCACACGGGCCGCGGCGGCAGCTTGGGAAGTGAAGGCGCGCTAGTGGGAGTGTGGGCTTTGGCCACCAGGACCTGGTGTGCTGGTGCGCTGGTGGCCGTGCGGGAGGACAGCCGGTGTGGGCGGTGGCAGGGTGCCGTGGCTGGCACGCCGTGAAGCGCAACACAGCAATGCCCGCGCACACGCCGCTACATACAACGCGTGACCTAGGCTACGCACGCACCCGCCCGGTGCCAGCACGTTCGTTTGCTGCCTGCCTGCCTGCCCACACCAGTCACAACCGGCCTGACCACCTTGCTGGGCCTACTTACCTGACCTCCTTCCGCGACCACCTTGCCTGACCTCTCTCCCCAACCTGCATCCTGCACCGCAGGCACGGCACGCCGACGCCCGCCCAGGCCGAGTACGGCGCCCGCAACGACGAGCTGTACGGCAGGCCAATCGTCAACGCCATCATGCCGGACGCCAACATGGGCTCCACGCTGGCCACAAGCATGCCCGTCATCACCAACCCGGTAAGGGGCGCTACACGCCAGGGCGTGTGCGGCTTGTTGTGGATCAGACCCTGCACCTGGTCGTGTACCTTCAGGGCACTAGTCCCAGTTGCGTCCATTGTATCTTGCTCAATGAGCCCGAGTTCATGCTACCTTGCACCTAGAATAGTACGCCATTGATCTACTTGTCGCACTGCCACCAAACCCCCTGAAGCGCCATTACTGTATGTGGACTCTGGCTGGCAGGACGGCGGGCCTGCTGCAACGATTAGACCGCTGTGCATGTTGCATGCATATGGGCTGTGTTGTAAGCAACAGTACGAAGGCTGCGCGCCGTATGTGTTACGAGGTGCGTAGGTGTGCGCGTCCTGTTTGCGGTTTGGGTCCGTTCAGCGGATGCGCGCGCTCGGTGGAGCTGGTGCTTTCCTCTGCCTGTTGGACCTTGCAGTCTCGCTGGCCTGTTCCTTCCCATTTCCTTATAAGGCGGCTGTCAATTTGAAGATAGAGACGTTGTCTCTCTGCCCTGGGGCCCCCACAGGGCAGCGCGGTGGAGACGGTGGACGACGGCGAGACTGTGGCGGCCGACACCCGCACCTCCGACACCAAGCTCTTCGTGCCAGCGGCGGACGCACAGGGCGGCGACACCGTGCAGATGGTGGGTACGTGGCGGTAGCGGCCGTCTGAGCGAGCGCCTTATCTCTGTTACACGAGCATATCCTCAACGCAGCCGCCGCTAGGCAGCACGGTAATGCAGTCACGCCGAACAACCGTAAGTGCCAAACATGCACCATGTGCATTCATCCCTGTACCCCGCTCTGTACCCAGCAAAGCGCCTGGCTAAGCGCGGCACCTGACTGCCTGCTGCCCCTCCCGTGGTCCACATGCAGCTGGCGGACCAGATGGGGCGCGCCGAGATCGCCCCGCGCGGCACCACTGCGGTGCGCGGCTCCCGCGACAAGGTGGTGGAGGCGGAGTACACCGAAGGCGACGACGCCCTTGCTGCCGGGGACCAGTGTGCGCGCAAGCGGTGCGTTGCTTGTCCGGAAGCACGAGGACAGGGCAGAGCCGAGAGAGGATTGCCGTACATTACCGGTAGCCGCTGTGCCTGCCCCGCTGCACAACCCGTGCCACCGTCAACGCGCTTTCTGCCACGAACGCACGGTGCCGCGTCGCAGCCCGCGTGGCTGCCGCCTGCTGCCCCACGCTGCCGTGCCGCTTATGGACACACCACTGGCACTGCCCTCCTTGCACCGTCGCTACGCACTGCTGAACCTACCGGTAATACATACCCGACAGCGTGGACATTACGGAGGAGAAGGTGGGCATGGCCACCCGCCCGCTGGAGGCGCGCGATTTCGCGGTCACGTCCGAGTCAGCGGACCACGAGCCGTACAGCAGCATCAAGGCGCAGCTGACCGACCCGCGGGCCGCGGCCGAGGCGTGCGACCTGTGCCAGTGCGCGCCCTGCCAGTGCGATAAGATGGACAAGAACTTTCCGTACGAGGTACGGCGCAGTACGGCAGTGTGGGCAATGGGTCTGCAGGATATGGAGTGCTGGTAGGGACTCGAGAGGATGCGCGGGAGTTGGTTAGGGGTGCCCTGATGGTTGTGGAATCCGTTGGGCAATGCCCGGAAGCAGAGCAGGGCTCAAACGGCGCGCGCAGCTGCCGGCCTGTAGCTGGCGCAAGGGCTGCAGCGGCTCTACAGCAGCTGACCCAGCAGTGCCGTGCAGGGTCATCTCATACCACTCACTCTGGGAAAAAGCGCTGTCATTTCTGTGTCATTCTTGTGTCATTCTTGTATCATATTTGGGTCATACATGGGTCATACTTGGGTCATATCCGTGTCATAGGCGAGTCATGTTAGGCCCAGTCATACGCCAGTCATGAGGTCGGCGTCACATTATTTTTGGGTCATATCCGGGATCATACTTTGGTAATCTCCCGACAATCGGGTCATAACGTGCTCATGTCACGGTCTCCATTGCTAGTTGTGGCTGACCTAAACTGCAATTTCACCAGCAGTACACAAGCAAGCATTCAAAGTGGAGCACGTGCCCAGCACCGTGCGCCTCAATGCGCCCTGGTGCGCCTACCCTCAGTCAACCTGCCAGTGCCCCATGCCCCATCCAGTCAATGCAAGTTACAGCCATAGGAGCTTGCACTGACGGTGGCCATGGTCAGAGTACATCTATGAGACGCACGCGCGTCCCATGGATGCAAGTCCACTCAGTAGCACTGAGGGCTAGGTCCATCAGCGTGTGCCGGCCGACCCAAGCCCACCCTAAGGAAGGGAGCGACAAGAGCGCCGCCAAAGACAGTTGTCTTCCTGCTCTGCCACCTAAAACGTGCACAGCACCAAACCGGATAGACTCATGCACCGCCAATACCGCAAGCTTCTCAAGTACACCTTGGCAAGGCTGCCGTGTCGTAATCGGTGTGTAACAGGACAGGTGAAACAGGGCAGATTGGGGCACGCGCAGCCGCGCAGACCGCTGGCCCTGAGGATACCCCCACCCTGCGGTCATCATACGCCAATCCATGTGTTGTGTCAAGTTCCTGCGCACGTCCATGCCTTACGGTACGAGTGAGCGACAGGCCGAAAGCCCGAACGCCGATCACATCCCGGACACGCGGCTATAGACTACCTGGCCAAAGCTGGTAGGCTCTGGATGAACCTTCTCATGTCTAATTCGGGAATGCCTTCAATAGTCCATGATTTGAGGTCTTCCTCCTTAGCTGTCACCAGCATTCAGAGTGGCACAGCTGTCGTCGCCAAGGAAACGCCAGATACTGCCCAAGCCACTTGCGGCACTAGCTGTATGTTGGCAAATCTCCAGTACCTTGTTATCTTCAGGAGCTGCTTTGGGTAAGTACCGTTTGTGGGGTCCGCATCCCCCACTTTCCCGGTCAGAGGCCAGATACTGAATAGCTAGCTATTTGGCACACCATGGATATGAGGTATGGCATATGTGGCAGTTGTAGGAGCCATGTAGGAGCTTGTGGTGACGACGCGCGATAGCGGAGAAGCAACGCGGCTATGTGAGAGCTCTCCTAGCGCGCTCAGTAATTCCTGTATGCTGGTCAAGTACTTATTTGCGAAGTGCACTCAAGATAGTACCGAACCGGCTTGGCAGCAGCCTATGTGCTGCGCGGCATGTACGTCTCATGCGCATTTAAACAGTGAAGTCCTCTGTCAGGACGCAGCGTCATAGGCACATGACCACGGTATGCCCCGTCATGGGCAACATGACCAGAAGATGCCCCGTCATGGGCAACATGACTAGAAGATGCTCCGTCATTGGCAGCATGACCAGGGAATAGCCAGGCACGCAGGACATGCCCTGTCATGTGTCTTATGACCAGATTATGTCTGGTCATGTGTCTTATGACCAGGATACACCCAGTCCTCAAGATGCATGACTGACTATACCGCAAATGACACAGAAATGACAACTCTTTTTCCCAGAGTGACTTGTGCCGCACCGCTGGCGCTGTGGCCTTCCTACCGGCCTGCCTTTCAAGCATACCGCTTACCTGCTGCTGCTGAGCTGACTGACCACAGGACGCCGCACTGCATGCACCCTTGCTCCACGCTGCACGCAGCTGACATATCCGGAGATGAAGCGCCACGGCAAGCCTTCCATGCACAGCACGCGCAAGCCCGTCACAGGGCACAACCCGCACGAGGCGCACGACTACAAGGTGGGCGGTGTGAGGTGTGGGTTAACGCTGAGGTGGTGGCCTGGGTGTGGATTAACGCAGGGATCTCAAGGTGGGTGTGACGTGCCGTGGGCGAGCTTGGCAGGGCTGTGTACACAACAGATTCAGCCGCTTCTGTCAACAGCGGTGCCTCCTTGTCCCCTTGGCCCGTGCATGCGTGCAGGTGCACTCCCGTGTGCACGACGAGGAGCACGCCGATGTGGGGTTCCGCACCCGCGAGTTCGTGGGCAACGTGCACAACGAGGTGGGGTGCGCACCCCTGGTGTGCGTGGCAGTATAGTACTGCAGCACTGTGGCCAACGGGGCAACCTGCTGGGCAGCGTTGGGCAACCCGGGCAACGTGCATAACGGCGTGGGTTGCGCGCCGTAGGCGGATGGTTGCACCCGTAATAGCGGACAGCGCCGTGGGCGGGTTGGCCACCAGGGGTGTAGGTCGTGAAGACAACGCATCGGCACACTCGCCGGCAGTTGCATGTGTGGATGCTGATTGTGGGTTGCATGGACGGCTCTTGGATCAGCAAGGCCAATAAAGTCCGGCATGAGTTTTGAGCGTCCACTGTTGCCTGCATCTCCGTCCCGTCCAGAGCCATGGCAGGGGCATGTCCAGTCGCGTGGTCTACCGCCGTTGATGCAATTGTGTGCTGCCAGGTTTTGACCAACGATGTTCGCAGTTGCATCTATTAATTTGGCACGTACATGCCGTGGGCACTTGTCACTGCAGGGCACGGGCAGTCTGGAGGAGCTGACCCCCGAGGATCGTGAGCGCCTGGAGAGGCACCCCGTGGGCGGCAGGTGGGAGTGGCGTGGGTTAAGACTGACGGCTTGGGGAAGTGCGCTAAGGGTATTAACTGTGCTGCCATGTGTCGTGTGCAGCGACATAGATGATTAGCCAGTGCCTGGATAGGCACTCCATGGTGAGTTTGGGGTTTGGGAGGCGGAGAAGGAAAGAACGCGGCTGGTTTTCTTGCGTGCGGTTGGGATGTGCCCATGCATGGCATTGCCCCGCACATCTTGGTGGAGAGGCACCCTGTGCGCGGCAGGTGGGGCGGGTGTTGAGCAGACGGGTGTGCGGGGAACGGGCGTCAGCAACACGGCATGATGGTCCACGCTGGGGCACGTGCCGTGCTGCCACACCGTGCGTAGGGCCCAAGACAGTCGGTCCTTCCACACGTCCGGCGTGCGCAGCAACAACGTCCTTTCCTCGGACTTACAATAAGGGTATCATGTTGCATGGGGTCTGGCGGTATGCATCAATGTGACCGTGCCTCGTCCAGGCGGCCGTTCCCGGGTGCATCTCATACCGCAACACAAATCACAAGACCTCCTTGCGCACCGGCACCGTACTTCACCAAAGTTTTTGCCTGGTATGCACGATCGGTAGTGACGGCTAGTGTGCACACTGCCCACACGCAGGGAGATCGACCCCACGCTGCTGGCGGACCACACCCGCTCCGCCGAAAAGGCCGTGCACTTCCTGGGCTAGGTGCAGCCTCGCAGCAGCAGACAGGCAATGTCGGCACAGGTCGGCAGCAGCAGGCGGACTTGGGCATAGGCAGGCGCGCGGCTTGCGTGGTGGTGTATGGTTTTACGCAAGGGAGTAGTTGCCACCTTCTGGTTGCCACTGGTACGCTGCTTTACGTGCGCAAGTTGCAGAATGTCCGCACGGCGTATGCAGTGAGGGGTAGGCGATGCCAGGAGCATGAACAGTTGATTAGGGTGCTCAGGCAGACCTTTTGGGCATTGAGGGCTCGCCTTTTGCGGTGCTTTGGCAATGTACCTACCTAATCGCCTCTAGCTCTTGTCGGTTGCAGCTTGCAGGGGTGCTGCACCGGGCTTGTGCAGTGAGGGCGGGTCATCTTTATGCTGCTGTTGCTGTGTTGTACGTCTTTGCGCTGCGAGAGCCGGCCCACAGCACGAAAGCCCACGAAAGGCCTCAGGGCAAGGGAGCGGCCAGGGGAGAGGCCCTAGGAGCGGCACCCACATTACTACGTCTGTGTGGTGTAAGGACAATGCTTTACGCAGTACGTGCAGATTGCAAACAGCTATGTTGTTGAGTTTACTTGCCATGAGTTGTGCACGCGTTTTGGAAGCGTGAAAGGTGCCCAGGAGGAGGGTAGCCCACGGAAGTGGGGTCAATTTAACCGAGGTACGGAGAGAGAGGAGTGGGAAAAGTTGACAATTACACTACACGCGCATTTGCGCCGGGCCACAGATGTAGCGATATGAATCAAGTTTCTCTATGTGCAACAGCTGTTTTTACTGTGCATTGTTGCTCTCGTCAGCGCCTGTACATTGACGG
Organism: Chlamydomonas sp. KOR1; assembly: GCA_036984285.1. Taxonomy (NCBI): domain Eukaryota; kingdom Viridiplantae; phylum Chlorophyta; class Chlorophyceae; order Chlamydomonadales; family Chlamydomonadaceae; genus Chlamydomonas; species Chlamydomonas sp. KOR1. The sequence goes on along the minus strand of BQMZ01000407.1, from coordinate 253,262 downwards.
TTAGGCATCCTGCGTCCTAACGATTACGACGGGCGCTACTAACGATCAGTGCCACCCTAGTCGCTTAAAATCTGAAGATTACTTGTCATATCTTGCCTAACGCCTGGAACGATTGCCAAGGGACAGATTCCATGGTGGTTGGCTAGTTGACGAGCGCCGACGGCATCCTAGGATTCGCATCGTAAGCTACAATAAGTACATCACGCCAAGCAAGCGATAATAGACCTGCTGCTAGCGTCGCGTGGGTAACCTGGGGCCTGGCATACGTCCTCAGCGCTCTAGGTCTTACTCCGTTCTGCAGTGCCGCTCCTTTCGTCCAGCCTGGCCATAGCACGCCCACTGAACCCTCGTTTGAAATTAGAGCTGCAACGTGTCAACGCATAGACATGGCGCGCATCCCTCATTTACGCAATGCTGCTGCCTGGAGTGCGCTGCTGCTTGCCATGCTGGCCGCAAGAGTGGCAGGGGAAACCTTTTCCGGCTGCCTGTTTGACAAGGTAAATCATCGCCAACTACACACAAGCATTTCAGTGCTGCGTGTTCCTTGGGCGGTCATGTCACAGCGTGTCCGACTGTCGATCGTGTCAGTAGTCCATCCGTGACCTGCAGCCCCGCGTCCACACTGCGCCACACCACGACGCGCTATGCCGTATTACTGACTTTACACAACCGCCCACCCGAACCTTAACAGAACCCCCTCAACGTAAAGCTGGTCTCCTCCCTCAAGACGGGCTCCTGGGTTGGCACGTCCAGTGTCGAGGTATGCTGCTGCCGTTTGAATGAGCTGGCTTAATCTCCAAACCGACACGGGACGGACTGGTGAACATCGTGTGGCCACGCCAATAAGGATCGTGTGGCCGCGCCATGTCGATGAAATACGTACAGGAGCCACACATGCCTAATGGCGGCATAGTGGTGCAAGATTGGGGCTACACGGCCCTGCCTGCGGTGCCAGCTACAACGCGCACTGTGTACAGCTGCATCCGTTCCGCGCACACGTTTCCGCCAGGCACGTGTGCATGCATTTGTTAGCGGCCTGCCTGGTGCAACGCGTGCCCATACACACACAAGGACGTGTGGGCACGCTCGCTTGCCTTGAGCGTTGAGGACCCTTACAGGGCCTCCGCGCTGTGAGCCGGCTCTGCGGAGCGGCGTAGCAGTGTAACAACCGTACGACACACACGTGTCGTGCCGCCTGGAACAACCTGTGGTTGGTAGCATCATGTTGCCGTAGTTGGACTGCACGCGTCGGCAACTTGACACGTGGCATGTGGCACATGCAGGTGCTGGACTACGACAAGGCCGGGAAGCTGACGGCGGTCATCGAGGCACGTGTGTCGTCATCAAGTGGGTACACACCGCACGCCTGGCAGCCAGCAGCCCCCGTGTACCTGTGCCTGTCGCTACGAGGCCAATGCCCTCCGCACACTCACTCCCGGCATTGTTGCCGGCATCACCCATTCATCACCCCAACCCCTGTCCGCATCCGTCTCCAACCGCCGTATGTTCCCTACTTCTTTATCCGCATCCCGAGTCCCGCCGCCATGCTCCATCGACCTCCTAGCCCCCGCTGAATCGCACTGTCTGTATCCTGTGCTATCAGAGTACCACGCCTTAACCACGCACCTCTGCTTCCTGCTGCCTCCCTGCAGGCCCCCTGGCTCTGCTGATCGTGAACAACGCCGACCCCGCCAACCCCGTCATCCACCGCCGCATCAACGTCAGCACAACCGCCGGGGAAGCTGACGTGGGAACCCCCAACTCAGTGTCCATCTACGACGGCTACGCCGCCGTCTCCCTGGACGGCGTGCCGTACACCGCCGACGGTGTCGTACGGATCTACCACCTTGCATCGGGTGTGTGGGCGGCGTGGGGCTGGCTGGGTCTGCACTGTTGTGGTACCGCGGGTGGGGTGCATGCGGGAAGCAGCTGCAACAGGCTGCACCAGACAGCGGCGCAACGCGTGTGGTTCATCACCCAAATGCCTCAATACCTTTTCGGGAGGCAGACAGCCGGCAGACAGCGAGCTGGTGTGTCATGGGCCTGATTGCGTACATTAGGGTGCCGCACGCAGGGTCCCAGGCCGGACCCTAACACCACCATGCATACCGGTATCATAAACGCCGGCGCACAGGTGGGCCGGTGGGCACAGCCCATCTGCCCCGCCGCACCATGCTATGAAGGCAGCGAAAGGGTTTCGCTGCCCGAATAGCAGATAGCACGATAGCCACGCACCTCGTCCATTAGTAGCTACTTTGTCATGCGCTACTGGTTCCCCGCAACTGCATCGCTGCGCAACTTGCCCGACACCCCCAACTCCGAGCCCACTCGCCTCCGCCTTCAGGCACGCTGGCTTGTGGGCCACCCGACAGCCCGCTTAATCCTTACCGCCCCATCCTTCCGACCCACTCCCTCCCAACCCACAGGCACTCTGGTGGGCCAGGCGCGGCTGTCCGGCTGCGCCATGCCCGACAGCCTGCGCTGGACGCCCGACGGCAAGCGGCTGGTGGTGGCGTGCGAGGGAGAGCCCGCCACGCAGGCCACCACCGGCTCCGACCCCCGCGTGGAGCCCAACCCGGCAGGCGCCATCGGCATCGTCTCCGTCAAGTGGTGCGTGCTGCGCTCCATGCTTCGCTTACCGTAGAAGCCCCCACCCGTTGTCATGGCTAGGCTGGGCCCTTGCAGCCACGCTACGCATGCATGGCAAAGACTGAAAGAGCCACGGGGGCCGGTCAATGCACCCCACCTTGCGTTCACTCCTGGCGCCAACCCGACCTGAAAACGTTCTAAGTTGCCAGAGGTTCATTGCCTGCATCCACACCTACCTGCCGTACAGCTGCACAGCAGTGATCTGCTGCCCGCCTGGGTGCACCGGCACCCTGGGGTCTTGCGTCCCGAGCTGCGTGCCTCCCTTGCCCCGTGTTGCTGTGCTCGCCCGTGCGCAGGGGACCCAGCTACACGCCCGTCGGCGGCTGCGCTACCCTCCGTAACGCCCAGCTGACCTCCAAGGCGCTGAGCTTCCAGGTACGTAGGTGGGAGGATTAGGGGGTTGATCGCAACCCAAGTACCATGTATACGTTCGCCCGGTGTAGCTGTGCTTCTGTTTCAGTACCAACGGCTACCACGCCCTTGCGTCTTCAGTCGCTGTCTGCCGTAGCGTAGCCGGATGACTCCTTCAACGCCCCTATGGCCACAGGCCGTCCCGCGACCCCTTCAGCCCGCACGCAAAGCTCTACCAAACCGTTAACCCCACGGACGGCTGCCTGGCACATCTCCGCATGCATCAAGTTGCTACCCGCCTCCCACCTGCTCCTTGTGTGCTGCCACCATGCCACACTCTTCCCACCTACCCCCTCTGCGGCTAACCCCTTTTACATGCCCGGCCCCGCCCCCCCCACCACGTCCAGCCCTTCATCGACCGGCTGTCCCGCTCCCAGTATGCCAAGCTGCTGGACCAGGGCCTGCGCATCGACCCGCGCCTCACCAAGGAGACGGCAGGTGAGTGTGGGCTGCGGAGTCATGCGTCTCTCACTCGCTGCCAGCAGCCATGCCGCCGGTTATGTTAAGTCAGATCACCAGCTGAAGCTGAAGCGGCAACGGTTTTCCACAGTTCCCCTGGCAGGCGCAAAACACCCACCACAGCCTGCACTTGCTTGCCGTACCGCGTTTACGCTTACTACCTCCTCCTCGTCCTCCCTACCTGTCCCTGTCCCTACGTAACCCCGCCCCCAGCCAAGGACATCGAGCCCGAGTACGTGGCCATGGACGACCGCGGCCGTACGGCGTGGGTCACTCTGCAGGAGAACAACGCGGTGGCGGTGGTGAGCCTGGTGGCCGGCAAGGAGCGCATCACCGCCATCTGGCCGCTGGGGCGCAAGGACTGGTCGCGCTTCAAGCTGGACCCCTCCGACACGTGAGCTGGTGCCCCGCAGATCACATGCCCACCAGCGCCATCTTTACCTGTGCCGCGCACTGCGTATGCACTGTCTATGGCACGTCCTTGAGTTGCCCGTGCACACCTCAATCGCATATCTGTTGGCACTCATGGCTCACTTAACCCACCCGTCGAGCACCGGACGTGGATGCCTGCTCGCCACAGCAAGAGGCCATGCGTGGTATACAACCTCTTGGTTCTGCCCTTGCCCTACCCCGGCCCCTTACCCCACCAACCAAGCACAAACCTGCTGCCCGACTGACCCCCTGCAGCGACGGCCCGACCCCGCGCCTGCGCTCCTACGCCAACGTGTACTCGTGGTACCAGCCCGACACCATCGTGTACACCACCATCGGCGGCGAGGCCTACCTGGTCATGGCCAACGAGGGCGACAGCAAGGAGGAGGCGCTGAGGGTCAAGGCGCTGAAGCTGGACCCCATCGCCTTCCCCAACGCAGCGGCGCTGCAGGCGGTGGGTCACCAGCGTACCTGATGAGCCTGACGCTGAGGGTACACCTTCACCTGTTTGGCGCATGATGCCGACTTGCCGACTGTTGCACCTGTGTCCAGGACACACCGACTGGTACACCTATTTGACGCGTGATGCATATGACTACTGGCCGCTGTGGGCGTCCAGGCCTGCACCCACTGCTTCATGCGGCATCGTGCAAGGACCGGAATGGAGTGCCAACAAGTGTGCACGATTCACAATTGCACGATTCGCGACGCGCAGGACAACGAGCTGGGCCGCCTGACGGTGGACCCCCTGTCCGGCGTCAAGGGCGGGTACAACACCTCCGAGTCGTACAACACGCAGGCGTCGTACAGCGCGCTGTACGCGTACGGCGCTCGCTCCTGGTCCATCATCAGTGCCAAGACGGGTGCGTACCGTAGGCCCACGAAGTGGGGCTTGTGCGTTTGGCACGTGGGCGTTGGGATCCCTTGCTTGCTACGGTAGATCACGTGCTTGCACTGACGAAGGGGTATTGGAACAAGGCCATAACGTGAATGCTTCCTTGCTTCCTCCCGCCCTTGCGCCGGGCCTGTACGGCAGGCAAGTACGTGTACGAGAGCGGTGACGACATCGAGTCCATCCTGGCAAAGCACCCGGTGGCCTCCAAGTGCTGTGAGTGCGGGCGGCGCGGCGGACCGGTTCCAGCATCTGCGGTAGCCTCTGCCGCACGCGGGCGAATACAAACATGCCAGCCAGCCACGATGCATAGTACCAGGTGCACCCTTACATGCACACTGTACATGGTTGCACCACAAGTGCCGTGCATGGCCTGAATAATAAAGCAGGTGCGCCTACCCACTGTTTGCCGTGGCATACGACTGAGCATTCCACCCGCCCGCCCGCCCGCACCCTTGCAGTCAACTGCGACCGCGATGCCAACGTCGTCGACACTCGCTCCGACAACGCGGGGCCCGAGCCGGAGGGCCTCGAGGTGTTCAAGCGGGGCAGCAAGTGGGTGCGCCCAGGAGGGGTCCCGGGTCCGGTCGTGCGTGCAGCGTCCAACAGCGGCCCTGCCCACCCAAAGACCAGGCGTGTGTGCAGCATGACAAAGCGGCAACCATACTGTTTCGAACGGCACATTCCCTCTTTCTGGTAGAGTGATAGCGGCTTTATGTGTGTGACTGATCAGCACCATGCGCAATGCATTTCACGCAGGACGTACGCCGTGGTGGGCCTGGAGCGCATGGGCGGCTTCCTGCTGTACGACATCAGCCGCCCGTCTGACCCCGTGTTCGGCGGCTACGTGTACAACCGCGCCTTCGACCCCGCGCTGGGCTCCAACACGGCTGCGCTGGGGGACCTGGCGCCCGAGGGGGTGCGTGGGGCGGTGACCCATGGGTCGTTGCGGGGAGTTCGAATCCAAATCTAGATCATACACTGTGTCATCGGGTGTCTTGTGGCTTGTGGTCCTCGTGCGCGCTTGCTATCGACGTGCACGGGCGGGCACATTCAACAATTGTGCCGTACGGCGCCTGCGCGGTAATGGGCACGCACGCGAGGCACGGGGGCAATTGAGCTTTCTGGTGTGCAGCCCATGCAGGTGCGGCAGCTGGCCTGGTGCGGCGCGTGGTTGTACGGCACACACTCTGGACCGGAGCTCGCTGGCCACGTGGCCAGTGCACTGCATTAACGTATCCCGAACTCACGCATGCCCCTTGGTCCGTTGCGTGCCGTGCAGATCAAGTACGTGGCCGCCAAGGACAGCCCCAGCGGGAAGGACCTCCTGCTGCTCAGCAACGAGGTCAGCGCCACCGTGGCCACGTGGGAGCTGTCCAACTGCCCAGCCTAAACGGCTTGCTCAACGAGGGTGCTGTCCGACTGCCCAGCCTAACTGCTGGTTGGCTCAACGAGGGCGCTGTCCGACTGCTCAGCTCAACTGGTGGTTGGCTCAACGAATGGCACTTCGGGTTATACACAAGCTCATGAGCGGCTTATGATGAGCCATAGCATGTGTGACTGCGAGCTCTACGTGCTCATAATCGTATTGCATTAAAGCTTTTACATTCCTATACAGTATCTTGACACATAGCGACACGCCCTTCCTGTTCCAGCGTCGCATTTTGTCTCTTCCAACAGCGTGATCACGGCTGGAGCACATGCGTGATATGGACGCGCTAATCATCCGGTAGTACATATGGGGCGCTGCAGCGCCTGTGCTGGCGTGCGTTGGGATGACTTCACTACCGCCATACCAACATTACTGCCTATGTCCATGTGCTCAATGATCATGACTGCCAAAGACCCTGCTGCATGTCGACTCTCGGCCAGCCTTGACGGACGTCTCCCGGGCACGTGTCCCCAACTGCTACCCGCCGGCTAGCGCGGTGTACTGGGGCCACGCCATACGTCGTCCCAGCACTACACTTGGTAACAATTAGCAGGGCGCAAGGTGCGCCACTTCATTGGCACAGATCCGGTGGCCGCATGAGCAGAGCGCCAGTAGCTGCGCTATGTTGACCGCTCTCCTGCTCTGCCCAGCGCCCGTGCAAGCGCCGCCGCGGCCGCATCTGGGGCCGCAGCCCCCGTGCGCCCCGGCTCCTGCCGCCCTGCGCCCACTCGCCCGGGAGAGCCTGGCGACAAGCTTGCACCCACCAGAGCACCTGCGGAGCGGACGGCATACGTGCGCAAGGGATTACAGAAGCGGTCTACACCGGTCCTGATGCTGGTACCGGGCAGCAGCTCCTCCCGCTCCCAAACTGCATGCCGCATCTCTTCCCGTGTCACAGCTCTCCGTAGCGTGCACACAGCCGGCCATCCCATCGCGGCGGCCTACCGGCCTGATTCTGTTGCAGAGACCATCGCTCAGTAGGGCGTGGAAATGGGCAAGGCGTGCTTATGGGCCCTTATTCCCCCTGGCATTCACCAGCTGCGCCACAACCCACCTGCACTTGCTGCCGCGGCCCGGGCGCTGCCCCTGGCCAGGTACGTAGCCAGGTCCACCTTGCGCGCCAGCTCCGTCGCCATCTCACTGCACGACGACAGCAAAAACATAAGCACACGTTTTGTGAACTGGTAAGTGGTCACCCTTGATGGCAAGTTGATTCGGCAACGCTTACGCCCGCTCCGCACTGCCATACGCGCCCACCGCTGCGGACAGCACGCAGCACCGAACAACACCGGCACACCTCACCTCCTGGTCACCGTGTCCGCCTTGAGCTCCGCGATGGCCTCCGCGTGCTCCTCCGTGTCCGCAGCCAGCTGCCGCACGCGGGCCTCCAGGCCCGCGCGGTCGGCGCGCGTGGCCAGGGCCGAGGTGCCCAGATCCTCCAGCTCCTGCGGGTGTGTGTGACCGGGGCGAAAAGCAATCTGACACTTGCAAACGGGGTATCACGGGAGGCTGTGCATGTAGGGCAGCGGCAAAAACAAGTAGAGCACACTGTCGCCCCTTGGGGTTGGGCGGCACGTGCCTGTCGCATTGCAGGGCCAAGACCAACAAGGAACAGCCGCACCGTATCAAGATACAGCATCGCTGGGATGACGGCTTGTCACCAGGTGCCAAACGCGGCAACTACCAATGAGGAAGACGTTGGCTTTTGCCTGTCCACACCGCCAGCACCGCGACGCACCTTTTTGCTGGCGCACCCTGACAGTGTAGCCTCCGCGTCCTGAGGGAGGGAAGCACACTGTACCCTCAGTCCTCGTCGGTGCACACCCCAAAGGCAACACTACGCCTACCTAACTGGATCGGTGCCTTTGTTCCGGAGGCGAAGCCCGCACGCGCGCCAGCGCCGTTGCCTCAACCACACCAGTGTCAGCTGCAACAGATTTACCACCAACGTCAGCGCACACCTCCCCAACACCCACTCTATCTGTTGTATACCAACCACCAGCGCAAGGCCCTGCACCCAGGAACAGGCCCATGGGACACCGGCCGTCGCCGCCCCCCTCCCGGCCCACCTGCACCCTCAGCTCCACCACCTCCAGCCTGCTGCCCGTGGCCCGCAGCCGCCCGTCCATCTCCCCCCGCACAGAGGCAACCGTGCGCCGCAGCTGCCAGCAGGGGTACGCCACAGACAGCGCGATAAGGTCAGTAAACTACATGGCTTATGGCAGCAGCAAACAAGTAAAGTTTCGCTCAATGGTGTAGGCACGCTTGATGTCTGCAGCAACCCTGGCCCCAAGAGGGAGTTCTCGGTTCAAGTAGATGTGCTGGCCTGTCCCGCACCTCGTCCACCCGGGTGGCCACCGCCGCCTCCAGCTCCTGCTTGAGCTGCCGCACGCCGCCCTCCACCACAGCCTCCACGTCGCCGTGAGTGCTCAGCTGCGCGTGCAGCCGCTCGTGCTCCTCCTGCCACGCCTGCAAGACAGGGCGCGGAGGGGTTCGGCACCAACACCGTTACGGTGTAAAGACCCTTCAATGTACTGGTCGTAACTTCGACCAAGGCACTGCAGAAGCCCAGGACCCAGGGTCCACCCGGTAACTAACGGACGTTAAGTATATCATGCGTGAGGTCCAGCCGTCCAGCACGTGCCGTGCTTGCTTGTACACGCTGCGATACGCTGGCCCACCAGTCACCTCAATACGCCCGCCCACTTGCCACCCAACTACGCTCGCCCACCTGCCACCGCGCCTCCTCCCTCTCCGCGTGCCGCGTCAGCTCCTGCTTCACCACGCTGCGGGCTGCCCCCGTGGCCATGTCGCGCACGGCCACCTCCGTGGGCCGCGACGACACGGCGGACGTCAGCGCCTGCACACCAACGACACGGCACTGCGTGTCAGTCCCTGTGGCTCCATAGCTGCCGGCAGACCTCCCTGTGGCGCAGCGACGGTGCGGCCGGATGCCCCGTGCAGCCCATGAACTTGGCCTAATACGGGCTTCCGTGGACTGTCGTTCATGCAGGTGGTGTCGCAGGAGACGCCTGCTAAAGACTGGACATTCCGCAAGAGAAAATGCGGTACCTCGCGCACTGGCGCCGTGCCCTCACCTGCAGGTCGTCGCTGTGCTGCCTGCACGCCACCTCCACGGCCTCCACGCGCGCCCCCAGCCCCGCCGCCGCCGCCTCCACACGGGTGACCAGCTCCGAGCGCAGCTGCTGCGTCCCAGCGCGCCACGTGGCAACCTGCGGCGGCGCGCAGAAGCAGGGCCATGTCCGTGTTGGAACGGTGTGTGGTACTTGCCCGTGACCTTGCGGTAGAAGTGTGAACAAAGCTGAAAGGGCGCAGAAAGCATGTATGCTCATGAAATTCAGCAGCGGACCCCCGGTCTTCGCCGCACCTGTGTTGATAATTGCCCCTCCACCGCAGTGGACAGCGTCGTGAGCTTGTCTTGCAGCTGCGATGGAGCAGGGCACGTAGCAACGCGTTGGCAGCAAGCAGCATGCAAGGGGAAGGTCCATGAGAAGCATGCTGGACATGCACGCTGTTCAGCACCCCCTCTTGCACGTGAAACGGAAACGGAATCTCCCTTTCGCAGGACCGAAGTTGCTTGGCCGGCCCCCGCCTCTACGTGCGCCACTAACCTCGCTCTCGTCAGGCCGACTGATTCCGATTCCCCTTGGCCGCTCTGCGGCTACCCCACCTGTGCATGCAGCTCCAGCTGCGCCCCCGCCTGCCGCACGTCGCCCTCCAGCGTGTCCACACGTGCCTCCAGGGCGGAGCGCAGCACCGACACCTCCTCGTCCAGCGCCTGGGAGTGCGCGTGTGGATGGGGCCAGACGTGCACAGCCAACACCATTAGGCAAGTTCCAAGCGCGGCGCAAAATCATTGGATGAATACCACTTGTAAGGGAGTACCGAGCCCTCAGCATTTCGGCCATCAGGGGGAAGAGGGTTGTAGCACAGGCCAGCGGCGATGTGGGGGCTGGAGCACGCCTGTCGCTGCATGGTAGATGGACACACACCACGTCAAATGTACGGCATGCAAGACTTTCACACCGGGCTGGTCCTCACCTTTCGCAGCGCTGTCATGACGGAGGCTCGCTCGGCCGCCTGCTTGGTGCGCGTGTCGGCCTGCGTACAACATATGCATGATAACACATGCAGCATCAGCACCCCCCGTACGCATCCCCGATGCCCCGGTTTACTGCACACCAATGACTGCATGCATGCGATGGCCTTGATTATGTGCACTAGCCCCGTACGTGCTCCAACCGAGCCCTCTGCCGGTGGGGCAACAAGCAGTGGAACACCAAGGCCCGCGCCCGCCCGTGCCCACCTGCGACTGCTGCAGCCCGCTGACGCCGGCGCCCACCGCCTTGAGCTCTCCCGCCGCGTCCCGCAGGCCCGACTGCAGGATGCGCACCGCGTCCCACAGCGGCCCCAGCGCGTTGTCGCAGCGCTCGCGGACCTAGGCGGAGCGGCAGAGTGGGAGCGTGTCAACAAGTGTGCGTGTCATGACCAGAACACTATGACGCAATGAGCCATGCGCGTTCGTGGGTGACGAGGAACATCTATCCCCTGAAGCGTGAAGAGGCAGACCTCGACGTTCCAACGTCTCGTGCAGCTGGGAAGGCGAGTGGGGCAGCGCCAGCAAGGGCGGCAACCTCTGACCATGATGCCACGAAGGGAAGCCCGGCACCCACCTCCAGTGCCGCAGTCTCCACCATGTGCTTCACCGCCGTGACGGTGGGCCGGTCCTCCAGGTTGCCGCTCACAGCCTGCACACGAAGCCAACCAAAAGGCGAACGGAGCGGGGTTTTGGTGACAGGGCAAGCGGACTCAGCATATGAAACCTGAAGACCATCGTGCCAGACCGGCAGAATGCAGACTGCTGCGGTTGACACGAGCCGCTGGAACTGAATGGTCGGGCCTCCACCCACGGCCCAGCTGCCTCCCAAGAAACATTCCCCACGTCCCCAGCCCCACTGCCCCGCACGCCCTTGTGCCCCTCCCACCAGCGTCAGCCGCTGAATGGCGGACGCGTGCTCGTCCGCTCTCTTCATGGCTGTGCCCGACAGGCTGCGCAGCCCCTCGCTGGTGATGTCCTGCTGCCGGCACAGCGCAGCCACGCGGCGCTCCAGGTCGCGCGCCAGCGAGTCGTCAGCCTGGGGGTTGAGGCGTGTAAGCGTGGCTAGTGCGTCAGTGCGACGGGGATTACGCATCAATGGCAAGCCTGGCAAGGCAGCAGGTGGTATCGCGAGTGGGTTATGCTTAGGGTTGCAAAAAGCACCCTGGGAGCACCGAAGCTGCCGGGACATTCCTACCTTCGCGCTCATGAGGGCCGTCACCTCGGCGATGGCACGGTCCAGGGACGCAAGCTTGCACAGCAGCTGCGGATGTGGACGCAGTGCGTTAGCAAACCGTTGAGAAAACATGAACACAAGCCAACGTTGCATTCAACATTAAAGCTAAAGCATACTCTATGCCCCAGTTCGTGCCCTTGCCAGCGCCTCACCGAGTTGCCACCCGCTGCCGCCCCCCCTGCCCCGCCGCCGCCCTCTGTAGCCCGCCCCTCCACCGCTGCCGCCGCCGCCGCCGCGCTGGCCACCGCGTTGCCGTACAGCGTGTCCTTGAGCGCCGTGACGTCCTGCTGCACCTGGCCCAGCTTGTGCGCCAGCTGCCCAACCTTGTGGCTCTGCAGCTCCAGTGCGTTGCTGGTGCTGGACATGGCAGTGTTGAGTCCTGGGGTCGAAAATAGCAAAACCAACGGGGCACGCTTCATGAGGTTTAAGGCACCGATGGTGCTGGGTGACCCCACAACATTCGCAGACCTTCACCAGTGTTGCCTTGTGTACCCGGGCCCAGTTCAGTGCAACATGCCACCCTACGACCCGCACTGCAGCGTAGGTGTGGACCCGCATGGAACCTGCACGCGCCCAGTGTCCCAGCCCACGGCCTCCCACCTGCCACGGCCTTCTGCAGCTGCTCCGTGTCGTCCATGGCCTGCTGCATGAGGTTGCGCGTGTCGTCCAGCAGCCGCGGCGTGGCGGACAGCGTCTCCTGCGGGCAGGGGCCAGGCCAGGGCCAGTGCGCGGCAGGCATCAGCCTCAGTAGTGGGACAGAACGGTTTGTCGCACGAATGTATGTACGATTGAAAGTCCGCTGACAGTCGCATCGGCAGTAAGCTAAGGGCCAAGACAGACATTACTTTTGATTTAGGAGCAGAGGAAAGGTGGCGAGGCTGTTGGGAGCAGGGGCCGGCAGCTGCCACCCACCTGCACCGCCGACATGGCCTCCTTGACCTGCCTTGACAGCTGCCGCATGTCGTCCATGTCGGACTGGATGGAATCTTGCAGCGCCTGCCGAGGGGTTGGACAGGAAAGTGATCACGACCCGGGGCCCCATGACGTACGTACCCGCCACGGTACTTGACACCACGGTGTCAATTGAGTGCGAAGTGCGGCTCGCTGTGAATGTGAGTACACCTGTCGTCGTCCAACTGCCTGACCCAGTGCAAATGAGTGCTGCCTGCCCTCAAACGCACCAGGTCCTTTGCCCGCGCCTCCTCCACTCCGCGCGTCACCGCCGCCACCTCCTTGCGCAGCTGCCCTGCCAGTGTGGCCACCTCGTCCGCCAGGCCCCCCGCCACGTTCTCAAACAGCGCGCTGATGCGCTGGCTGCAAGGCACGGCGCAGGGGCATCACCATTTGTGCCAGCGGCGAGCAACACACTGCAATCCGTGCTGCATGCCATGCCAACAAGCGGACAGCAGGATAGATTGGTAAGATGCAGACAAGGACAGGCTCGGCTCCTTCCAGCAGGCTGCCGAGGGCTTGCCTGTAATGCTCCAGCGCGCTGAGGTCCGTCTTGTCCCGGGAGAGGCGGTCAAGGTCCGAGCTCAACCGTTGTACCTACACGAGTTGCGAGTCGCTGTTAGCGATCTTGACCTGACGCAACGCAACAGCACACTGCAGAGAAGCACACGCAACCTGCACGGTTCGTCGCCGACCGCCACGCCGCAGCTGCTTCCCTTGGCACCACGGCCCCCTCGCCTGCCGCCCCCCGGCCCCGCACCAGCCCACCTGCATGTCCACGTGCTCGTACATGCCGCCCACCCGCTTGTCCAGCTCCGCGCTGAGCGTGGCGCCGCACTGCGCAGACACCGCCGACACCTTGCCCTCCAGGCTGGACTCCACGCCTGGGGGACGTGGTGCACATGCACTCAAGCCACTGGTGCAGCGGAAGGCGCTGTGTAGCGGAGAGGGGCGGAGATGCAAGACGTAACACCGCAGGTTCGGTTATCCTTAAAGGGGACGACGCTTGACGTACTCTGTATGCGCGCCAGGAGCCTGCGTTCTGACTCCTTGATACGCGAGGTGGTCTCTGTGTCCGCCTCCAGGCGCGTGTTGGCGGCGGCCAGCGCCAAGGCCTGCGGGAAGAGGGAAACGGGGCCGTTCAGGAGCCTTGGCATTATATACCGCAGATGCATGTGTCAGTGCAACAGAGGCGATCATATTCAGGCAGGCTGCTTGGAGGACAGCAAGTAGGCTGACCTCCCCGGATGTCGTCCCGTGCATCCGACATCGACAGGCCCGGCGAGGGCCCACGCACCTGCTTGATGTCGCCCCGGAGGTGCCCCATCTGTGCCTGCAATAAACAAAAAGCAGCCGTCTTAGGTGCTGTTGCAGCGTGCGTAACACCTCGCAGCGCACAGCCCTTGCCGGCACATGGTTCCCTGCCCCCTGCCCACGTTCCCATGGTTCCCTGACGCCTTGGGTTCCTCGCGCTTCACGAGCCCCCCCTGCCAACCTCCAGCCGCGGCTCCAGCTCCCGCAGCCTCGACAGGAGCACCGACGACTCATCCTGCGTAGCAACACAGCCAAGTGCCACATCTTCACTGCATACCGCCATCGGACGCTGCGTCGACATGGCGTGCCTGCCAGCCAGCCAGGTGTCTATTACGTGGACTTGATCCAAGTGCCCGCGTGCCTCGGCCGCGGCCCGCACCTCTGCCTTGGCGCCCATCTCCGCCAGCGCGTCCGCCCTGCGCTCCAGGCGGCCCAGGCGGTCCAGCACGCTGCCCGTAGCCACGCTGGGCGCCAGGCCGCCCGCGGCTGCCAGCGCCAGCTTGCTGGGAGAGCCGTACCCAAGCGGGTGCGCCCCAGCCCGGCGCCCGCCGTGCTGGTCCAGCCTGCCAGCGTACCGGGTTCCAGGGTACTACGACGGTTCAGGCACGGGTGCGTATCTGACAGTCTAAGACCAGAGCCCTGACGGCAAGGTGTGTAGGTAATGTGGAGTAACTGGGGCGCTCAGACGCGTCAGGCCATACCGACACGGTGGTCGGGGCAGACGTGTTGGTCCGAAAGACTGCACCGCGCAAAGCTTGAGCCGGCCAGCAGCCCCTGCCCATCAGAGCTATGTGAGGATGCAGGAATGAGCAGGCCTGTGGCCACAAGCGGGGCCTTGCGGCCTACCCGGTGGTGCTGCTGTCGGAGACGTAGGGCACCCCCAGCCGCGCCTCCAGGCTGGCCACCTGGTCCCGCAGGAGCTCCACACGCGAGGACACCTCCTCCCGAGCGTGGGTGGCGGCGTTCTGTAGCATGCAGCATGAACACCGGCAGCAGCAGCAGCTTGTTCCCTTGCCACACAGATTCCTGTGGCTCACCGCGTCTACCACTCTTTACTCAGTTCCCATCCTCAACGCGGCTACCTATTAACCGATTGCTCCCCTTTGATATAAACGCGGGACTGTGGCCCGTAGGAACAGCACACCCACCTGCTGAGTCCGCAGCTGCGCACACTCATTGAGCACGCCGTCCACCTGTGCCTCCAGCTTTTCCAGCCGACTCAGGTCAGCCTTTGTGGCAAGCTGCATGCAGTCACAAACACTGTGTATGTGGTTTTTCATGCAGATGAATACCGCGTCCGGGAGGCTTCACGTCTCACGTACGCATGGGCTGTCAATGCGTGGCGCTCCAGCACAACGGGCCCACATGGCCCACCTTCGACCACACGGTGCCACCCTGCTGCGTCGGGTTCCCGAAGGCTGCCAGTATGTCCTCGACTCGACTGCATAAGGTTGTCTTTGTGTCAGGCTCGGCTTGGTAACAGAGCTTTGTGCATGGCCCTGGCGTATCCCGCCTGGCATTTTGGCCAGCCCCGTACCTGAGCTGCACGTTCTGCAAACTTATGTGGTCCACCAGTATCTGCACGCTCCGCCTAATCGTCGCTGGTGTCCCATGCCTGCGTACACGCGGCTGCTGGTGCTGACGGTCGACCTTTCCGCCAACGGTTCCCGCAACATGCCTTTGACTGACCATTCGTTGTTGACAAAGGAGACGTCCAGCAAGCTCAACGCCTCTGTGACTGGTGGCAGCATTGCTGCTGCGGATGCCATTTTAATGTATTTCTGCCTATCGTAGCCTGGTGTCCATGTGTCGCAAGAGGAGTGCTCTACTGCTGGTTTTACGCACGGTGTGCCTATGGCCGCGGTGATATAAGGTCCATGGTATACATGAAGTGCATTCAGTGAGGTAAACAACACAAGCTGCCAGGTACATGCACGAAAGATGAATGAAACAGCTGCATTCGCATCGGCGAAAACATGAACTTGGGTCACCACATCACCTTTGCTGTAATCCTCTTTTGCAGTATAAAGGATAAAAATTGTTGTTTGTCCTTTTCAACCACACGCCACAGTGTACCTGCCCAGCGCCAAGTGCTGTTCGTCGCTTGCGTACACCCGGCCAATCTTGTGCATTCTAAACAACGAAACAAGGTTGTATCAATTAAGTGACACAAACAGACGGTGTTCCCGGACACTTGCCCGCTTACTGTCTGCGATCAGTTCGGCGGCTCCTGGCCAGTATGCAGCGCCCACCTAGTCAAAAGGCGCTGGTCGTGACGGAAGGCTTTGAGGCGAATACGCAAGGCAGGCGATAGGGCTGCGGGGGTCGGGGCCACGCAAGCGGGTGACGACGGGTGCTGCCCCACCGGCACCAGTTCGGCACGTGTGCGGCAAGGTCCCTCGCAGCCAGCTGCAACTCGCACACAGGGTGGACTGCAGTTCCTTCTTTAACAGAACACATACCAGCTGTACATGCAGCCCCTCCGTTACTCCAGATGCCTCACACCCAAGTAGCAGCACCCAGCAGCGGCCACCCCCAAACTCGCAGGTACACTAAACGACATTGCCGTCAAGGAGTTTCATGACGCGCTCAACCGCGACCCCGACGTGGCCTTTGCCGTGGCGGCCATCATGGCGCTCACGGCGGTCATCAAGCGCAGCACGGCGCAGACCATGATGGGCGTCAGCAAGGAGCTGGACGACGCAGCACAAGCGCTGCAGAGGTGGGCCAGCGGCCCATTATCGCATACCGCCAGCCATTGCACACGGGACAGGTTGAGGAAGCCAATACCAATATGTCGTACGCATTGCGGCTTCGCTGAGCCGTGCAAACAACGCGGTACCACGGGCCCAGGCGGTCAGTCCAGGAGGCGCCCGTACACTTCGCCTGTTGCGTACCATGGCCGCAATCTGCAACGCCCGCATGGCGGCCCTGCTGCAGGGTGAACCCCACCAACATCTCCCTCAAGGCGGGCTGTGAGCTGTTCCTGCGGTACACGGAGCGGACAGGCGCGCTGGAGCTCAAGGTTGGTACGACAGGGGCCACGGGGGCGCGAGGCGTTGCGTGACGGGGTTACTTTTGAGGTGCTGCATGCGGCAGGCCGCCAGGGGCATGCGCATGCAGAACAACACATTGCCTGAAGGGCTCGCTGTGAAGGGCCTTCGGGCCGCACTGAATGCGGATGGCGCTGTGCTCGTTGCTACGTGGGTGTTCTGCTGCCTGATGCTTGGTGAAGGATGTCGTGTGCTGTGACGGTCCCCAGCTGCATGGGTACCGGTAGGTACGGCAGCAGACAGCGGTGCTATGCGGACGCCACTGAGCAACTTGTCGCTGTGTTGCATCCTTGGTTGCTCACCGGCAGCCTGTGTGACAGCGCAGTGGTATAGCCCAAGGTAGCACTGCTTGACACCAGGCTCTGCCCCGGAGCGCTGCCAAGCACGTGCCCCTGCACCCCCGGGTGCTGTCCTGCCCCTGCAGGACATTGAGACGGACAAGGCGCGGCTCATCGAGCGGGGGATGCACTTCGCGGAGACCAGCACAAAGTGGGTCACGAGGCATCGCGTGGGGGCGTATCCTAGCCATCTGGGGCTTGCACGCGTGGGCCAGGACGGGGCTGGCGGGGATCGCACATGCCATCGGGCTGTTATCTCAGCCTGGAATGCTGGCTGGCGGCACGGCGCATTCCGGCCATGGACCGTGCGTGGGCGCGTCGGCACGTGTTTGGGCATGGGGCATGACCGTCAGTTGCATCTAATTTACGCCACCTGTTCCTCGGACCGGATGCCGGAACTCAAGTGGATGCGTACCGTACCTGCGTGTTGCGCACATCCTTGTTCAGTTTTAGCACCCTTCATGTGTCTTTGACTGTGACTCACCTTGCACCTCTTGCCTGTCCCTCACCTGCACACAGAGCGCGACAAACCATCGCGGAGCTGGGCTCCCGCTTCATCCGCGCCAACAGCACGGTGCTAACACACGGGTACTCGCGCGTGGTGCTCAAAGTGCTGCAGCAGGCCTTCAGCAGCGTGAGTACCGGTAACAACACAACAACACTGGTCAGCCTGCGGTTGGGCCCTGCACTCTGTGTCACTCTGTGGCTGCCTGCACGAGGGCAGGGTTCTGACGGTTGCTGCGGAGGCAACAGAACTTCGTCGCTGGCACCCCTTCTTTGGGGGTTTGGAGGGTCCTGGGAGGCATGGCTACCGTACTCGGGATGGGGGATGGAAGGGAACGGGACTGGGTGCTCGCTATGATTGTGCCTAGGGTGCTAGCTGCAGCAGCCCACCACGAGTGCACGGACCATCCGCACTGGGGGAACAGGGATCGGTGCCGCTTGTGCTGCCGAGCTTCAGCACCGGCGCTGCCAAGGATTCGGCCAGGAGCCAGCGTGGCGCTTTCGGGAAATACGGAACAGCCAAAGCGGCCCTGACGACATGCCCACGCATTGCTGAGCCGGCAGCACCCTGCAGCATTCGGAGGTAGCCTGACGCGGTTCGGTTGGGCCCTGCGTCCTGCGTCCTCGCAGGGGCTGCAGTTCAGCGTGATTGTGACGGAGGGGCGGCCCGACTCCACGGGCATCAAGATGGCGCAGAAGCTGGACGCGGAGCACATCCCCGTCACCCTGGTGCTGGACAGCTGCGTGGCCTACATCATGGACAGGTGGGAGGCGTACGGCACCAGGTGTACGGTGCCGGGGTACGGGCGCCATGGGCAGGATTGTGTGAGCATGTACGGCTGGCTAGCATGGATAGGTGGCTGCGGGTGTGCGGCAGTGAAGCACAGGGAGGTAGGGCCATGCGCTTATCCACCGAGGGACTGCTGCGTACCGGTATGTGCAAGGTGCACTTTTGAGCAAGACGCGTGCACCTCCCCTTGTGCACCACCACCACAACCTCCCCTTGCGCACCACCACACCACCACCGCCCAGGGTGGACATGGTGCTGACGGGCGCCGACGCGGTGGTGGAGAACGGCGGCATCATCAACAAGCTGGGCACGTACGGCATCGCGCTGGCGGCGCAGGTGGGTATACCATGTAGGGGCTAGGGGGTAGGAGTGGTAGCACACTGGGGCCGCGGCCTGTGTGCTGGAACGTCAGTAGGCACGTACGACATTCCGCTGGCGGCGCAGGTGGGTACGGATGCAGTTGCGGGGCCACAGTAGCATAACAACATGCAAGCATCAATTACCGGGTCGAATCAAGTAGCATGTCTAGCTACTAGAGACAGTCATTGAAGCAGGCTGCCGCTGGCGGCTGGGTGCTGGGTGCTGGGTAGCGTCGCGGGTGGGTATACCACGTAGGGGTTCGGCGTGGTAACACAGGGTTGCGGGTCCTGTACGGTGTGCTGGAGCGTCAGTGGACGGCTGCGGCATCCCGCTAGCAGCGCATTAGGAAGTGTATGAAGGGCGGTGTTATCTAGCGAGTAGGACAGTTTGCGCAGGGTGGCGTTTCCCGCGTTCCGCTTGGTGCAGCACAGTCAGTCAGTGGGCACATGCGGCAGTGCGCTGGCACCCGGTCTTTGGTGCATGGGTGCAAGGATGAAGCGTGTAGCGTGGAAAGGGGACGGCACGGGGTGCCCACAGCGTGCCAAGCAGGGGGCGCGAGGGTCGCACGGCAGTCCCGATCCAACAGGGCTGGGTGTCCACCACCGCGGTGCATGCTATCTGCCTGGCTCTCCCACACGCTACATGATGTAAATTGGGACACCCAACCGCCCCCAGGCCGCCTCCAAGCCCTTCTACGTGGCCGCCGAGTCGTACAAGTTCGCGCGGTTGTACCCCCTGGGCCAGGTGCGCGGGGACGCCCGAAACCTGCTGTGCATACCGGCATGCTGCTGTTCTGCCCGACAACAGCATGGTTTCCGCTAAGGCTGGCCCATGTGGTGCTGTTGATGCGGCTTCGCGCCGCCTGCGTCCTGTACCTGCCTCGTGCTCCGGAACCGTGCGACCAAGAACCAACGCTCAGCACCCGCACGGCGATTCCACTAGGCCGGATGCCAGCACTCCTTAGCCGATCTTGCCCCTACCACCTCTGCTGACAGCTGACCGCTTCCCACCGTCGCAACCGCATGCTGAGTCTGCATAACGTGACAGAGCGCACGGTGCACCTCGAAACCCCAACAGTCCGCATCCCCTCTCTCCAACGCCACCCCTCAGGCCGACCTGCCCGAGGAGCGCAAACCTCTGGACGTGGCGCCACAGCTGCCATCGCGCGCAAACGTGGGTAACTCTCTACACTATCAAAGCTGCACAGTCGCGTTGGGAGGTGTTGATGGGTGTCCTTGCGGCTGTGAGAAGCATTAGGCCCTGGCACTGGTGCTGCGGGGCCTAGACGGTACGCAACAGCTGCCACCGCGTGTGCGAACGGTGGGCAGTCTGCACCGGAAGATGGGATCGGAAATGGGGCCTGCAGGGGCGCCTAGGGTTGGGCTATCATGCTGCGGGGGCGTTGCGGGCCAGGAGCAAGCCCTAGGTTGGGCTGGCGGGACGCCTGTGCCTGTGATGTGGCCCAGCAGCTGCAGGAGTGGCGGCGCTCCACGACGTGATGGGTAACGGCTTGACGGCGCTGCGAAAGTGGGTCAAGTCGGCATATCCGTACCATACTGAATGAGCTGGCGCTCCGTGAACGTCGCTGTCCCTGTGCAGGTGATCAACCCGTCCCGGGACTACACGCCGCCGCAGTGCATCAGCCTGCTGGTGACGGACCTGGGGGTGCTCACGCCCGCCGCCGTCAGTGACGAGCTCATCCAGCTGTACGTGTAGGGGGGCGGGCGTGGTTTGGGGTAGGCTTGGTGGGGTTCGAGACGAGGGGAGGGGACAGGTCATTGTAGGCTGGATGAAGCTTAGTTGCAAGCGTGGTGGGTCACGATGGGCGTGAAGCAGGGGGAGGGGATAGCCGTGGGCCGGGTGAGCATGTAGTGAGCCCAATGGAGCAGGATGAATGGCTTTTTCGTGAAATGTGGTTGTGCGCGTGGGGGGCTGCGCGGGGCAGGGTGGTCGATGCGCGGAGGAGGTCAGGGCGTTGTGGGAGTGCATTGCTAGGTCGGGGCAGGTGGGACAACGAAGCGAAGGGCGCTTCGGAAGGCGGTGTGCGGGTGGGAGTCGGTGAATGGAACACAGTGACACTCCTGGTCCTCTGGTGGCCACGTGTGCTGGCGCTTGGAGGCGGCCGGCTGGCCAGAGAGCGGCCACGTGTGCAAGGGTATGGTTGCAAGGCAGCTGGATGGCAGTTGGATGCTGTGGGTTATGTTGACAGAGGCTGCCGCTTGGCTGGTATCTGCCGCGTGGCTGCCAGGTGCTAGCCGCATGAGGAATGCGCCAGTGCGCTATCGTGGGAACCGCACGCTGCGTGGTGCTGGACGGCCGCGGGCAGCCTCGTGTCTGTATTCTTGCAGGCGACTATCAACAGCGTTAAACTCGTTGGCAACAGCCAGGGGCCTTCGTCGGACCACGACACAGCGACGGCCTCCTGGCTGGCCCAATGCATGGACTGGCTGTATCCGGGTGCGAAGGGCATGTGGAGTGCGCTAGCAGGGTCAGTACCACTAACTGCGACCCTATAGTGTGACGCGCTGTTTGTCACTGTGCTCCCGCGTAAGGGTACCGAAAGCCTGAGCTGCAAATGGCGTGCTGGTCACTGCTAGCGCAGGATGTACGTCTGGGGTCTGGCATTATCCTTGCTTGGGCGCCCTGCGGTGGCAAGGGAGAAACCCTGCATGAGGGCCTAGGTGACTTGTGAGGCCACCGATTTGCAGGTAGTGCAGCTGAAAGGATGTCTGTGCAGCTGCAGTAAATGTACGGCAATCGGTCGCCCGCGCGTGGACTCCTCGAGGGCTTCAGCAAGGGACGGAGTGCATGCATTGTTGCCGGCGCAATCACGTCCTGATGGGAGCTCGAAATCAACCCTCCAACCCACCCAGCACGCCAGCAGCCAGACCGTGTCAAGGAGGCTGTCTCAACTACCCTGCCCTGCTGGAAGCGCATATGCAAGATTGACCTACCTCATCACGCGCGCTTCTTGCCCTGACTATCGCTGAAGTCAACAGATGCTGTGACGGCACGCAACGTGCATGGCGCTGACAAGACTGAGGCATGGAGCCTGACACTGTGACAGCGGCGTTGATCCGGTTCTGGGCTACCGTACTGAAGGCCGTGCTGGATCCCAAGCCATGAGGTACGGGAAGCCGTCAAGCTGCAAGAACGCGCCTGCGGCGTAACCCACTGCCGCTGCCACGGAAGGGTCCAAGGGGAGGTTTCCTGACACGTGGACTGCTGTCTGACGGATAATGTGTTACACACCCTCTCTCATGGCAAACGACATCTCTTCCGCTCCTGCGTGTTTGCTCACTTCAGCTACACCTCCTCTCTCGCGTCAGCTTAACTCCTCACCACTTATCTTGATCTCTCGCAAAATCAGCCAACTCTGGCGTACTTATGTGGTCCTTTCATGGTTACGGTGCAGCAAAAGAATTCAACAGCATAACAAGTACCAAGCCACTGTCACTCAACACCCACCAGTACTGGTATGTGCTTCATGCTGTGCGTTGCCATAATACCAGCTGAACGGAACAGGCCTCACGTACGGCAGACGGTGCACACGGTGTCATGTCCGTACACACCGCCGTGCCCCAGCTCGACCAACTGGCACCGGATGCAGCACAGGCTGCGAATAAATCCTACTGGTACAAATGAAATGGCAATGCATTGAAGCAAATAAGTCATGCACCTCTTACAACAACGTCCTGCCAACCAAGCGAACCGGCGGCTTGCTCTCACCGTGCAGGATAAAATCTTGATACAGCACTTCCTCTCCTTGCTCACTGCTTGGAACCGACACGAGCTCACACCTCTGCCCTCCGGACGCCACACGATCAGGTCAACCACTCCGCACCCGCTCGCTCACTCGGCATGGCTGTGTAACGCCCTGTGTCCAATGCTTCGTCCTCCATTCAAGACTGCAGATCCCCGCTTTACAGGTTCTTGAGGTTCTCGGGCAGGGGCGTGATGGGCAGGCCAATGTCCCTGTGGGTTGAGCAGGCGCAGCACGTAGGGGCACGGGTGCAGGTTCAGGCACACTGAACGGCGCGACACAGCATTAACACCTTTGGGTGCAGGCCGCCCGAATGAGGCGCCTGTTGCCTCGCACAACCCAGGCTGTTCCAAGCGACCGACGCATGGCACCTCCCACGCCTCCACAAAGCCCCCGACCCGCAACCCTGCCCCCATGCGACCTAACCCTGCCCGCACCCCCGCCTAAGCGTTGCCGATATTCCCTCTCTCCCGCACAGGCCCCCAGCCTCCGATCCTCACCCTTCCCTCCCTCCCGATCCCCGCCCCATCCCCTCGCACCCACGCTCACCGCTCAATGTCGTCCAGCTCCAGGATGGCCTCCTTCTCAAAGCGCAGGAACAGGTGCTCGAAGATCTCCGTCTGCTCCACCAGCTCCTGGGCAACGAAGGCGGCGATGGCGACCATGGCCTGAGGGCGCGCCGGGGGGGGGGGCGGTTGGGTAAGCAGGGGCCAAGCCAGTACACACGATGCTGAAGGGGTCCAAACTTGCTACTAAGAGCACGTCGGCTATATGGTACCCCTGATGCACGTTCACGCTGCCAAGTACTTATCAAGCTAGTTGCCGTCCGCAACTGTAGCTGATCCATCAGGCAGGGCGCGCAGCAACGCACTCCCTGCGTCCGGTAGCATGGCAACCAGCACCCTGCCCGACCCACCAGGCGGCCATTGTTGAGCTCCTTGGTCTGCATCTCCTTGAGAGCCTCCGGCTCGGTGGGCTTGAGGCCCAGCGGGTCGAAGCCCAGGTCGCCGGGCTCGTAGTCGTCCTTGAGCGAGTTGAAGCCGGTGCCCGTGGGGGTGGCCCAGCCCACGGCAACGCGGTACGACTCAGCAATGCCGATGGCGATCAGCAGGGGCTCCCAGAAGCCCTGGCCGATCTGCTGGAAGTGGTAGATGGCGGGGCCTGGTGGGGGGGATGGGATGGCATTGGAAGAGGGGTCACGGATAGAATATGGGACCAGAGGTGCATGGACTATTGCGCGGTGCTGAGGCCTCAAAATGGACAGTGGTAGGTACCTGTAGGTACGTATCTACCGCGCGCACCAGCGCAGGCATACATGGTACAGGATGCATGCTGACAGTACAGGGCTAATCGCACAGCTACCTGTAGCATGCTAGGTTGCCAGTCTTGGGCTGGGAACAGTTTTCGACTGTGCGCAGGTACGGCCAACAAGCACAATCTGGCACAACTCACCCGACACCCTGCCGTCCCAGTTGAAGAACAGGGGGAAGTCCTGCAGCTGCTCTCCCACGATGAAGCCCACAGCGGCAAGCATGGACACACGGCCGTGCACGATCTCGGACTCGCGCCAGCGGCGGACGTCACGGATGGAGGCTGGGGCGTTCGGGGAGGGCCATCGAGGGGGCAACTGGGTTTGGAGGAAAGTGGCTGGCACCGTTACAACGATGCGGAGCCGTGATTGGGGGTGATCGATGCGCCAACAAACTACGTGTATGGTACAGAGTGTATTGCAGGGAGTCGGGGGATAGAGCATTACTCGCAAGAACCTGGAAGGAGCGCCATGTCGGCAGTCGCCTTACCAGTCTTGGAGAAGCCCGCAGGATCGAAGACGCCAGGGAAGGGCTCAGTAACGCCCGGCAGCGTTTGGAGGTCTGCAACACGTGAACGTCGAAGCAAGGGAGTCTGTGGCCTGCGAGATGTGCTTTCGTGCTGTTGCGGAGAACGTATGCTCGACGTCCTCAAAGACTGCTACAGAAAATTCAGCAACAACAGTTATTGCATGTCCATGCGCAAAAACACAGTTGCGCCTGTTGGAGTTGTATTGTCGGAGCATCCGAATGACCCATGGCGACCTACACTCCAGAGTTGATGCGGGCGCAGGGGAAGCGCCAGAGTCAGAAGATCCCGACAACGTGCGACCAGCGCTGGAGACCACGGAGCGACGCACGGCGGGAGCGCGGCCAGAGGCCTTCATAATCGGGGTAGCGCGAAGGACAGCCATTTTGTGCAGATGACCAGAGGGTATGCGAACGATGCCGACGAGATCCTGAAAGCAAGTGGTTCATACCGTAACGGTGTAGGTCTGGGGTCTTATTGAGAAGGGAGGATTGCCGTACGGCCGGTAGTTGGTGGCGTGTGGTGGTGGAATTTGCGGAACCCATCGGCCTCTGTATGAATGTAGGCGTTGTAGGAAGACTCCGCCAATCCGGAACTACACCGCCATACACCATGAACAACATCAAACCGATGGATTACCTGGCTATGTAGTGTCTGAAGGTGCGACATAGCGATTGGCAGCGAAAAGTTGCTCCCGCGATATCGGCAAGGTGCCGAAAAGTGCCGCCCGAATCCCTTTGCAGCAGTCGTCATGATCAGCGGACACATAGTCTAGCAAAGTTTCTATGAGGGCAGTTTCTGGGTTTCTCACGTTGAGGACTTTCCGCGGGAGTAGGTCGGATGGGAGCTCCCCTGGCAGCTGTATCTTTAGCACCTGTTCCGGGCCCGAGTTGCACACCCGTCACCCCTGGTTCTGTGACGCCATCGCATGCCGTAGCAGCCCTACAGGACCCATTGCGCATGCAACGTGCGTTTAAGAGGCTGCGGTCCAAGATGTAGGCACAGGAGACATTATGGCCCAAAGGGGAGCCTCCCCTCCCGTGCTTTGCCCAGCCGACCTGGGTAGCTCAGTAGGGATGGCTCTACCTGTACTCTACAGGTCTACCCTGTCCACAGGAAGTCTGGCAGGGGAGCATCCCTGACATCGACGGGTCGACAGACTTCGTCGCAAGCAGATCTTTGCAGTTCGGGGTGCGCTGGGTTTGGACGGTGGCGGTGTTGGTGCTTGCTTGTGCTGGGCGGGTTGAGTTCCCGCTTGGCCAGTCCTCTCCCGTCTTCTCCTGTAAACCTTTCCACAGAAAAAAAAGATGCTGCACCCTTGTCCCTCAGTCAGCGACACTGGTTCAATTCGTGTTGTCACAGCCTGTCCTCACTCTTCAGTAAACTGGGCTCAGGGACTCTACCACTATGCTTACCTGTGAATGCATATCATCGATGGACCAAGTCGTAGGGGCATTCACAGGTACGCAGGTCCCTACCATTGCGAGCGCAGCCCAACCCCATGGCCATCGGCTTGTTGCTTACCATGTAGCAGGCTGGTAGCAGGTTGGCAAGTCTGGGCCCGTCTTTGCAGCTGCATCGTGTTCTCCTGACTGCTGGTTGCCCCTGTAGTGTTACCAGCACGAGACCCATGCGTGCTCCCTTTCAGAGGGGCGCAGGGGCCCTCAACTGCCCTTACCTACTGCTCGCTCGCTACCTCAGCTTCTGTGAAAGGAGACCGCGTCAGTGCCACATAGTGTTTGGCTATGTGCTGGCAACTACTTCCATCCCAACCTTGCATACTCCCACAGTACATGACTACATGTGCTGCACCGTTCACGTGCTGCAAAAGCGACCAAGTTCTCTGTAAGTGTCGTATCTGCAGTAACTAGGCACTGCACTTTAGCAACCATCCACTGTCAGCTAATGTCGTGCTTTTACGCCTGATGAATATCTCACCTGTCCGCTTTGTGCATCTCCAGTTGCCTGGGCAGTTGGATCCCAAATCCACAGCCCTAGGCAAGAGGTATGGCATCAGAGGATCAGAATTCCACACAATAGACCTGGTTGGTCGAGCGCACGAAGTCTCCATGATCGTGTTACAATGAAGACCCTGTTTGAGTTATATTTCAGGCGATCAGGCCTCATGAATTGCCATGCCCTCTGGTCAATGGCCATGCTGTCCAATATTTGTTTCCACAGCCCAGCGTGAAGTCCGTCAGATCATCCTCAAAACAGGCTGTTTGCCTGATCTCACACGGTGCGCTCCGCAACGTACAACACACCTCACAGCTCCTGACGAATGCACCACCAGTGCGACGTGCTTACGGGTAGTGAGCATTATGATGAAAGTCCGAGCATGTGAGCCATCAAGGCTCACTCGACGGTGCACAGCTCTCAGGATTGCCACTTTATTACCATGACACCAAGTGGTTGCGCACAAGTGTACCAACAGACTACGTACGTCATGGCATTACTCCTCAGGTGCTCAGTTAGCAAAAATTTGACACACCAATTGCAGTGCCCAGTTAATTGCTGCTGTGCCGTGTCAAGAGTCTCTCACGCACACCCTCGGTACGCCCCGCTCTTCAAGGGCTCTCCACAGTACTTACGTCCGAATTGCTTGAATGCTGCATGGTAATTTGCTTCTCAACAGCACGTGGGGAATGTATTTGCCGTGCTGACACCTCTGTACGGTATGTACCTACTGCTGCGCCACAGTGTCTCTCGCCCAACCGTCACCTGACATCACCAGCCACCACCCGAACCGCACATCACGCCACCATCCGAACCGCACATGTCCATGTTTCTTCCAGAAGGAAGCCGCTCACAGGTTCTTGAGGTTCTCGGGCAGGGGAGTGACGGGCAGGCCAATGTCCCTGCGGTGTTGGGTACGGCAGCGGAACAGGTCAGCATGACGCTCGCAGGATGGGTCCATGACACGTCGAACATGCATACCACTGCTTCTGGCAACCAAATGCGGGTGACGTTAATCAAATGCCAAGGATCGATCACGTTCATGAGCGCGACCTTGCGCTCGTAGAAGGGGACAAGACCTGGATCAGCATGCCTTCACCTCATGCGTATCCTATGTGCCGCAGAGCCCCCTACGCCCAACGCCTTCCCGATGCTTCATGCATAATACCCCGTCCCCCGCGTACAATCGCTCACCGCTCAATGTCGTCCAGCTCCAGGATGGCCTCCTTCTCGAAGCGCAGGAACAGGTGCTCGAAGATCTCGGTCTGCTCCACCAACTCCTGAGCCACGAAGGCGGCGATGGCGACCATGGCCTAAGGGCGCGCGGGGGCGCGAGGTGTGGGACATTGGACAATCAGCTCAGCAGAGTACACAGTCAGTCGTGCATCTCCTTCCTCGTCGCACATAAGATGCTACCATGGACGGCTGTCAACAGGGCCGCAAGCCACCAAAGAGGGCATGCCACAGCTATGAAGTGCTTTGCAGGCAAGCAGCCCGTGTCCCCAGGCCTGGCTCACCAGGCGGCCATTGTTGAGCTCCTTGGTCTGCATCTCCTTGAGAGCCTCCGGCTCGGTGGGCTTGAGGCCCAGCGGGTCGAAGCCCAGGTCGCCGGGCTCGTAGTCGTCCTTGAGCGAGTTGAAGCCGGTGCCCGTGGGGGTGGCCCAGCCCACGGCCACGCGGTACGACTCGGCAATGCCGATGGCGATCAGCAGGGGCTCCCAGAAGCCCTGGCCGATCTGCTGGAAGTGGTAGATGGCGGGGCCTGAGGGGGGGATGGGATGGCATTTGAAGATAGATATAGATAGAATATGGGACCTGAGGTGTGCGGTTTGTTGCGCGGTGCTGAGGCCTCAAACTCACATCAGGTACGCATCTGCCATGCACATCAGCGCAAACATACATAATACAGGATGCATGCTGACAATGGGCTAGTCGCCCAGCTACCTGTAGCATGCTGAGGTGCTGATCTTGGCCTGGGAACAGATGTTCACAAGGACGGCCAACAGGCACACTCACCCGACACCCTGCCGTCCCAGTTGAAGAACAGGGGGAAGTCCTGCAGCTGCTCGCCCACGATGAAGCCCACAGCGGCAAGCATGGACACACGGCCGTGCACGATCTCGGACTCGCGCCAGCGGCGGACGTCACGGATGGAGGCTGAGGGCAGCACAGCCAGGTACGGACAGGAAGGGCTGAATACGGTGCCGAACACTTGCGCACGAATAAGGTCAGAGCGGCAGCTAACGTGCAGAAGGTCTACGCAGACCACTTCAAACGTTTGCGGTTGCATACTTAAGACGGCGTCATACTTCGGGAAGACATCTATGGGTCAGCGTGCTCGTCAGCTCGAGCGTTATCGCCTCACCGGTGTTCGCAAAGCCGGCGGGGTCGAACACATCAGGGAAGGGCTCCGTAACACCAGGAAGAGTCCGCAGATCTGCAGGAGAAAGAGGGCAACAAATGCTTGTCAGAGGTTCGGTCGAAGGCCTTGGCCTGCCCTTAAGTCGCAGTGCTCAAACACACGTGGATCCCAAGTCTTTTACCATCACATGAATCCAAAGCCACCTATCATTTCCACAGCAACTGAAGAGCCTCAAGCCACTTCGTACAGGCATTCCAACAACTTGACCATGGGCGCGACAAACACTTACAGTCGATGGTCGACTGAGGAGCCGGGTCAGAGGACCCAGACACGGTCCCAGCGCGTGGCACAATGGAGCGGCGAGCCGAAGGAGCAGCGCCAGACACCTTGGCCGACACCTTAGGGGCGCGAAGGGCCATCATTCTTGCAAGTCTGTGCTTGGTTAATCGGGAGGCAACAAGATGCGAGAGGACTGTCTTGGTAAGAAACTGAATCACAGAGTGAAATGCTCGGCACAGCTCAGGGCATATATCTGCTTCCAGTTGTACGGCGGGTGGTTGGCAAGCCTGTGGCAATGGCGACGAGTTGACCTGAGCCGTGCGTTGAACTGATTGTAGAACTGCACATTGGACCACAAATACGCACGCGTCTGTGATAGTTATGCAAGTCATTTATTCAATAATATTCTGTTATTGTGGGATAACGGGCCTCGCTGCCGACGGTCCGCTTAAAGTAGTTCGCTTTCGTTGCTGCTTTATTGCGCATGTCAACTTTTCGCCCATCAGCTCTGTCCGCAACACTTAAGTGTGCACGACTGCCAAATGCCACATGACTTGTTTCTTATTGCCCGCGAAGCTACGCATACCTCACGTCGGGCGGCTGGAGTCGGGCCTGCGGTAGAACTCCCCTGGTGTGCCCGTCCAGTGAAGCACAGTCCCCTTCCTGCACTGATGCCCTTGCCCTCCCCACAGCGGGTAGGGAGAGCTTTCGGGCGAGAGTTGGCAAGCTGCCGGAAATTCGTCGTCTCTTGAAGACCGGAAAGCTGCCTGCCCCAGCGTCGATGTATGTCTAGGCACGTCCGAAGGTCCAACACTTCAGCACCAAACGCACTCCCTGGCACATTCGACCAGGGGAGACACGCTGCTTTCGACTGCCGTCGCTTGCTTGGCACATGAAGTGCCCGGTGCAGGTGCAGCCTCTACGATCATACCCTTCGTTGTGCGTCAAGAGCGCCCACAACCCACGTACTGCCTGCTCAGTTGCTGTCTGCCAAGTGCCAACGTCACTAGTACATGCCGGGACATGTGCATGCGTCGCCTGGATAATCTGGAACGCGCAGATGTGGACATCGCACCGGGGTGAGGCCGGGACTGAAGTGCATTCCCTGCTGCCGCAACCTCCGATCCCCGGCCAGCCTGCCGCTCAGCTGATACGAAACGATCGGTATGACGGTCAGGTCCAGCACCAAGCAATCGCACGTACCCGACGTTATTGCAGGCATGCTGCCATACAGTTGGACAATCTACAACAAACACTGTGCATGCAAAGCGCATGCACAGCTACATCGCCAACGGGTGCTGTGTCCTGCCGTCAGGCGCTTTGCCTTGCCGTACGTGTCGTGCACTTCAAACCCGCCGTGTCTAGACACATAGGTAGGCTCCCTATATCACACAGCATCCAACTCCCTGTACACTCAGCTCAGCCCCACTGTAAAGTGCATCTGCCCGTCAGTGCACAGCCGTTGCATACCGCTGCCTCGGTTGGTCCACAAGTGTTACGCGCCTGCTCGCATCGGCTTCGTGGCGCACAAGTTAGCCGGAACATCAGGGTGCACCAACGCACGACCGCTCTCAAAAGGACACACCCGGCGACCCCGCTCCATGCCGCACAGCCCATGCTCTGGAAAGCTTCACACCCACTCCTTACTTCACTAAAGCCTATATGCCTGTCTCAATTGACGAAGTAGCTGCCATGCAAGTGCACGACGCGAAGAATGCCCTTGCTTCACGGCAAGGCAGCCAACCGCGCCCTTGACCCCTTGTTAAAGCAAGGCGGCCTCCGCTGCCTGCCGCTGCTTAACGCGCTGCCAGGCAGGCTGGCTAGCGGCTGAGGAGGACGATGCCGCCGGCGTGGGCTCAGCCTGTGATAGGGGCAATCAACACGAGTGCCGCTCAATCGATGGTGACCAATGTCAGCACCAGCAAAGGAGGCAAGGGAAGCGAACCTGCGCAGGGTACGCGGGTATCGGCTTGCACGCAAGGGTAGCACTGTTGGTTGCGCACCGCTTATCCACGCACCTGCCTGTGCTTCAGTCACCGCTGGCGACTGCCGGCAGCATCGTCATGGCGCTGCACGGCAGCGGCCGCACCAGCACGATGCATTGCTCCCATGGGCAGTGGCGCCAGACTAACGGTGCCGCCCACGGGACGCGAGTGCAGTCTCGCTGCTGGCTGAGGCGTCCCTGGCGAGCTACCGCCGCAGTGGAGCGCCGGGCCGCGGGTGGAGTGCCCACCGCCACGCGCAGGCTCGGGCACTTGGATGCCGGTGGGGGCCTGCTCGATCCGTGGCGCCCGTGCGCCAGCAGCGGCTGGGTTATTCCCGTACGGGGACCTGCCAGCTAGCTGCGCCTGAGCATGACGCTGCCCGGGCGTGGGACTCGAGGGCGAAGGCCGGCGTGGCGCCAGCGAGGCCTCCCGGGCTGCTCCTGCCGCTGCCGCTACCTCTGCTGCTCCTGCCACACGCCTTCCCTCAGTACCAGCAGCACCCTCACCGTCCACGCGTCCTGCGAGCGAGCGGTCCGCCTGCCGCCACCCTGCCGAGTCACCGCCGCTGCACCCAACCGGCCCTTGCACTCCTCCTCTTGCCTCTCCACACCCCTCCTCCGGCCGCTCCCATGGCCCCCTCCCAGCCGCCATCCCTTCACCTCCCGCTACCTGCTGCTGCACCCCTACCGGCCCCTCCCCAGCCCCCACCCCGCGCCAGCGCTCTACCAGCAGCCCTCCCACTGGCCAGCGCGACAGGCTAACCCGGCCCTCCACCACCTGCCCGCCTAGCTCCCTCACCAGGTCGCCAGCACCGGCCAGGTAGTACTGTCTGATCTTGGCGGCCCACTGCAGACGCAGCGTGTGCCGCCTGCCAGGGTTTGCCGCTGCCGCCGCCACGCCCGCCGCCGCCGCCGCCGTGCCGAGGGCCACCTGGTCCGGGGCCGCCCACGCATCCACGCACACGGGCTGGCCCAGTGATGCCGCCGCCATATGCTGCGGAACCAGGGCCGCGGCGGCGTCGACGCCCAGGTACAACATGGATCTGATGGCCAAGGCGGTGCAGTACTCAGGGCGTGGGGCCAAGGAAGCCGCTGCCACTGGCGCTGGCAGCTTCGGTTGGTCGGTTGCCTGGTTGTTGGCGAAGGCCGCCGACGCAGCGGTGTCGGGAGCTACAGCACAGCGCCGGGCTGGTGTGCGCGATGACGGTACTGAGAGGCCCTTGAAGTGACCAGCTGCCGGTGGCTGCTGAGGTGGGACTGGTGCGTTTGAGCCGGGCTGCGCCGCAGGCCGCGCGGAGCTGTGCGAGGAGGTTGCGTTGGTGACGGCCACAGCAACTGCGCCGCGGCTTCTGGTGCGGCCCGCACCGCCGCAGCCTGCGCTTGGTCCTGCCGGGGCAGCACCGACTGCCGTCCCCGCACCCGCTGCTGTGCACGCTGCAAACGAGTACGGACGTTCTTGCTCAGGCTTCACTGCCACGGCCGTGATTTCAGACTCGCTGTCAGCGCTGCCAGCCGGCTGTCCCAAGACCCCAGGCGCCGCGGCGCCCCCACCTCCCCCGGCACCGCCCAGGCCTGCGTTGTGGCCACGGGGAGTGCCTACCGCTCTCACGGCTTCCTTCGGCGCACGCTGCACCAGCAGCCTTCCGGGCCCCAGGCGCGTCAGGGTAGCTGCGCCGCGGCCGCCCTGCAGGCCAAACCCCGCGGCCACCTGCTGGGCTTCTGTGAGCACCCACCTTCCTCCGTGCTGCAGCGGCTCACCTCCGTTGGCGCTGCCACCGCCGCCGCCGCCGCCACAACCGCTGCAAGTGCCGCCCTCAACAGGCACCGACGGCAGCCTCCCGTGCTCTTGCCCGCCCGGCGTTGCATCCTCCTGCACAGTTGCGCGTCCCTGTCCGCTGCCGCTGACACTGTTTCCACGCGGCGGCGTGGCGGCAGCCACCTGGGGCTCACGCGTACGGCTGGCGCCGTCGGGCGACAGGAAGCAAGCTGACTGGGGCCGCAAACGCGGCTCCACGTTGCTTCCCTCCTCACACCTGCCGCCTTGATGCGCCCGATCCTGTGTACTGCCAGCCGCCAGTGCTGTTGGCACCTGCTGCTGTGCCGGCCTAGCTTGATCACCGCTCCGCACTGATGCCGCCACCTTTGCCGGCATGGCGCCAGCAGCTGCCCTGCTGCCACCGGTCTGCGTGCTGAAGCGGGGTCCGCAGCAGTCATGGGCTCTGATGCCGGCCATGAGGATCCTGCCGTCGGGCAGGCGGCCAAGGCTCGCCCGGTCGCCCTTGGCAAGGCCCAGGCACTGCAGGAGGCCCTTGGCTCCGAATATGCGAAAGCCGCTTGGGTCAGTGCGCACCATGCTCAGGGTGTAGCACTGCAGGTGTGGCAGCTGCTGTGTAGCTGTCGTACCTGCGGGAGCTGGCGTTGACAGAGCCGACACATCAGGCGCTGCACCTTTCCTGGCAGGCTCGGGACCAGCTGCCCATAGCTCCACGCTGGCGGGAGTGCTGGCGGCAGCCGCCTTGCCGCCCTCCACGTGTGCAAACAGCTCCCTGGCAGTCCGCAACGGCACCCGGAAGCTGCTGCCGCTGATGCAGCGGACCTCGTGCTGCGCGGCAGGCAGCGACCGCTGTGACCCGGCACTGTTGCTGACCACCCTCTCCGGTGCAGCCAGGAGGCTGCCAGGCATCGAGCAACCGGCTGGAAGCCGCGCACTCGCTCCCCCAGAGGTGATGTCTACAGGCGCCAAGCACGCCTGAGCTGCAGCAGCACGGGCCGCAGCACTTGCTCCAAGTGTCGCTGGAGGGGCGTTGGGCGCTGCCGCCCAGCCCTTTGCAGCTGTCCCGCCATGTGGGTCAGGCGCGATGTGGGCCGTGTTGCAGTTGCCGCTGCGGTTGCTCTCGTAGCCGCTGCTGTCGCCTTCGTCAATGGCGGACAGCGCCCGGCGCCCACCATTGGCCCTGTGCGCTACACTCAGCCGTGCCAATGAGCCAGCAGAGGCGGTTGCCAGCGGCTGCTGTTGCGGCGGCGGCGGTACACTTCCTGCAGAGGCGATTGCCCGCGGCGGCCGCGGTGCACTTCCTTCACAGGCGGAAGGTGCGGCGTTGGGCGAGGCCGCGCCCAGGGCCGGTGACCCCAGGCCGGCTTGCAGGGAAGCAGTCGGCGCCTTTAAAGGGGCGGTGGACCCCGCCGCTACCGATGGTACCACGCTCGTGTTGCCAGCGGGGCGGGCGCTGTCGCCCACAGCTCCCACAGCAGACACTGCCAAGCCGCCTGCGCCGTTATCAGGGCTTGCGGGCAGCGCAACAGGTGTGGACGGAAGGCAGCGCCTGCGTTTGGGGTTCGGCTCAGCAGCTGATTCTGCACGGTCACCCTCGCGGGGCGGCGACTGCAGCCGCTTGGGCACCTGCCCAATCCGCTGCTGCTGCTCCGGCCCACGCTGCCCAGGTGGAGCCATGCCGCAGCGTTGCTTCTCGTGCGGATCCGGCTGCCCATGCCCTCGCTGCTGCCCCTGTGGCGGCGCATTGAAGCAGGGCAACCCCTGGGACGTTTGAAGCCCTTTCCCGCCGACGCCACCGCGGGCACCACCGTTGTGGTCCGTCCCAGCCCTGTCGATGCCCGCCCAGCCAGTCGCTTTACCAGCGACAAGGCTGCCGCCGCTTGGCCCAGCACGTGCGAGCCGCTCAACGAGGAGCTTGTTCCCCGGCAGGCGCGTGAGGCGGGCGGCGCCGGTCCCCGGCGCCAGTCCCAGCGCTCTGGCCAGCTCCCGCACGCCGGCAAAGCACCAGCCCTCCGCCTGCTTCCACAGCTGCACCTCGTACGACACCATGCCGTCCTGCTGCTGCAGCCTCCCCGACCTCCGTGCGGGCACCTGGGTGGAAGGCTGCGACCCAGGCGCCCCGGCCGCGGCCCCGCCTATTAATATCAGACCCGCAGTTGCGGATCCGTGGGAGGAGGCACCCGCCGGTACCGCGGCGTGGAGCGTGATTGTGAAGGACGTGTCCACGGGGAGGTCCAGGTGCTCTGGCACCAGGGCGCTGACCGTGGCAGCCGCGCATTCCAGCCGGCTGTTGGCCTGGTCGTACCGCAGCTGCGGGATGGGCAGCGGCCCAGTGCCGGTGATGGGAAGCACCGTGCGCTCAAGGGGCTCCTCAAGGACTGGAGCGGGAGCGAGCTTGAGATGCGGAGCTGTTGGTGGGGTGGCGGCTGGTTTGGCGTCCTTGATGCTGTGGATGCCGCGGGCGTTGCTGCTCTGGGGGCCCCTGCGCAGCTGCGAGCGCCGGGGCGGAGGCCGTTGCGCGGCAAGCCCCTCAGACGACGGCATGGGCTCACAGCCGCCTGTGCCCTTGAACGCAAACATGGCGGTCCGGAGCAATGCGTCCCATCGGGACGCCCCTGAGGTACAGTCATCAGGTGGAAGCTGGCGCTGTGGAGTAGGGTGGCTGTGCTTCTGACCGTCTTGAGGGCCAGGGGGCTTGGGCGTGTGGGGCGGGGACTGCACGACAAAGTCGGTTCCCCTCCAGAAGAGCTCCGTGGCGGCTTCTTTTGCAGCCACTTCTGCGAGGCGCTGCAGCCCTAGGTGCGCCGAACGGGAAGCGGATTCGGCGTTGGCAGGCCCCAAGCCCGTGCGTGCGGCTGTGCTGGCGGCCGGAGGCCCTTCCACATCGGGCTCGGCGTCACCTGCTGTTCCCGGGGCTGACCCAGATGGGGCGAGCCCACTAGGCGCCTGCTGCGTAAAGAAGTTGGCAGGTGCAAGGCATGGTAGGTCAGCAAGCATACATCCGCCATGTCGTGCTGGGACCGTGTGTCGGTCAACATCTAAGCCTGGCACACATCATACAGATACCCTGCATCAATCCACAGCAGTACTCGATGCCAAACCTGCAACAGCAACGCGATCGTTGCATCGCAGGGAACGAAAATGCCACAGGGAGCCTTACGTTAAGGTACCCACCTGGATGGATCCGGTGCAGCCAAGCGGGTCGGCGTTGTGGGTGACGCCTGTGACGGCCACACATGCCCTGGATGCGCTCTCAGACTCTGGCAGCCGCGGCTGGACGGCGGCAGCAGCCTCGGCACCCTCCTCCGCATGGCCCGAACCCGTGCCCGCGCCAGCGTCCGCTGCATCCTCCAGCGCGGTGCCGGTGCAGGCCGGCAGGGCAGCGCAGCCGGTGCCACGACACGCTACTGGTGGCACCTCGCGACAGCTGCGCCACCTGGGCTCAGGTGTGACGGCTGGGTGCTGCGCCGCACGCAGTGCCCCCTGTGCAGCTGCCTCCATTTGGGTCGGCGAGGGAGGGCCAGCATTCGCAGTTGTGGCAGCCGGTGAGGCAGCACACAGGTTGCGGCCGTCGTCCCCTTGCACTATCTCGCCCTCCTCCAAGTCCCCGCTACCATCCTCGCCATGAGCCTGTGGCGATTCAGCGGCATGCGCCTGTGGGTCCCTGTTCTCCCCGCTTGCGCAGCGGCTTGGTGGCTTCTTGCTGTTAGCGGCATCGGGTTGGGGAGGTGGTGCTTGGGGAGGGCTGTGCGCACCGGCGGTGCGAGGGCTGCCATCTGGGAAGGGATGGTGACCCTGAGTGGGGGAGAGGATCCGCCGCCGGGCGTCTGAGCCTGGTGAAGGGGAGCCGGTCGCTGGCCCCGTTGAGCGGGTGAACGAGGGGGAGCGGACACCTCGCACAGGTGTGATGCACTCGTGTGGGGACCTGTGGGCTGCAGGAGGCTGGTGCCGGTGCGCGGAAATGTTATAGGACTGTTGTCCTGCTGGGTGCTGAGCAGTCGGTACTGCCGACCGAGTGATGGCCTGGACGGCAGGAGAGGAGGACTGGAGGCGACTGCCACCTGGAGAGCCTGTGGGTGTTCGAAACCCCACTGGATGCCGGCTGTCTGTCCGGAGAGAAGGGCTGTGCGTCGATGGTGACAGTGGAGTCCCGTGTCCTGGAAGTCTCTGCATCGCAAGGAGGGGACATACAGCAGGAAAGTGTCGCCTCTCCAGGACGGCCTTCAAACTGCAATTGATCGTACCAGCAGTGTTCCGGTGCACAGCTCAAGGGACATGTGATTAAGAGCAGTGAAACACATAGCACGTAGAGCATGATACAGGGGAGCAAATATACGTGGGTCCCGCTGCACGGACTGCTGCGTTTGCAGGTGCCTCGCCACTCCTGCTGATCGTCAGCAAGGACGGCCACGTGCGTGGACTGAACTCCGGGTCTACGCGTCACAAGCAGCTCAGTGCCGAAACTCGTGCAGGTCACTGAGCCGCGGCATGGAGCAATATATCGCATATGGTCTGGTCTGTACCTCATTGTCAGCGCCCAGGAGTATATGTTGGCCCGCGGGCGCGCAAGCTGAAGGGCCGCGATGTCCGAAAGGAGGTTGCATAGCAGACTGGCTTGCTGCTGGACCTTAAACTAGACCACTATCTAGGGCTAAGATGTGCGTTACCAACACGTTCGATTCTACCGACGGCTACTCCCTGCTGTCTTGTTGCCCACAGCGCCAGTTGGAAGAGACCTCACAACACTGTAGCGTCGACCAAGGCCGTGTAGAGCTGACCGATACATTTCAGGCTGTATTTTCTTGGTTCGCAGAAGGGAATGGCAGAAGGGGCTTGCGTAAGTGGGTCACAGTTCTGGAAGTACAAACAAAAGACCATGCCATTGTTCATCAACATAACTCGACTTGTTCACTTGGCTTATTACAATGCTTTTATAGCCTTCGGTGCCTTCCTGCCCTTTTTGGCATGCGCGCAACACCCTCCTTTCCGTTGCGGCAGATCTTCTCAACCGCCTTCTCCTGCATGCGCTGCAGCGGCAGTGAGTTGGTAACCTGCGTCTGCAACGCCGTGCAAGTTGAGATGCATCTGTTGCTCTGGCCGCCCAGCGAGCTGGCTGCCCCCTCTCGGGCAAGGAGGATGGGCCAGGGCAGGGACATCCGATGGGCACCGCGCCCTGTCACTGCTGAGATGCCCATTGACACCATTGACCGCCTGGCTATGCTGGTGGGCGCACGGGGAACGAGGACGCGGCTGCGGGGCGGCCTGTGCCTGCCCAGGGCCCCCTGTGCCTGCCTGTGCGTGCTGCTGCCGGTAGCCGGCAGCACAGCGGGGTAGAGTGGTGGGGCTGCGCTGCAAGGGGTCGTCAAGGGTGGTTGGCCGTGTCCGCCATGCAGCGGCAGCTACGGACTCAGCGGCGGCAGCAGCAGCGAGCGATGCAGGTTTTGATGCAGCGGACGAGCGGAGACGCTTGAATGGGGGAGTTGTGAGTGAGGCAGGGGGTGCGTTGGACTTCGGGGACGAGCAGTGTGGCGGTGGCAAGAGCGAGGGGCTCGAGGGTAGGGGCGGCAGCTTGTCAGGATTTCCATGTCCGGGGCCGCAAGGGTCAAAGCGCTGCCCTTGCCGGCAGATGAGGAGCCTAACACGCGTGGAAACGGGCGTGGCAGCCTTGTGGAGCGTGCCCGTATGCAGCTCACGCAAGGGGTCGGTGGCAAGGGCCAGACTGGCACTGTGCGGTCTTGAGGGCCATTGAGGGTGCTACGCAGGCCTGAGCAACAGAACCAGCCGCAGCCCGGGACCAGGAGCGCTGCCGTGATGGCAACGCTTCTGGCAACGCTTCTGCCATGCGCCGGGTGGGCCGGCCTGGTCTCGCCCCGGGCATGAATGCAGGGGGTGCTCGTGCAGCAGCGCGGGCTAGGAGTGTTGCCAAGGCGGGGTTTGGAGGCGGCGGCTGATGAGGCAGCATGAGGCAGCAGATCAGGAGGCACCAGCATCCCGAGCTCCAGCTGTTGGCAGCAGCGGGTGCGGGCGGCGAGTGCTGCGGCAGGTGGTGGTGTAGGAATCGCCAGGGCTGGGGGATGCGGGGCGGGGGCGGGCGGGGGCCGGCGGCTGGCGCTGGCGGCGGTGGGCTTCCTTCCTGCATCACCAGCTGCAGCCAACGGGGCCAGGGTTCAGGGTGCAGGGCGGTACCGCAGGGGATGCTGGTGCCCCTGCGTGTGGGAGTGAAGCAGAGTGAAGCCATGTTCGTGCAGTTGTGCGTGGCTCTCGCTCGTGCTCACATTCCGTGCGGTACGCACAGTGTGCATGTATGAAGTGTGTGCACGCAGGGCGCAGTGCTAGGGCAGTCATTGCGGTGGTGTGTGACGAAGAAATCCAACCTGATCTAGCAGCGTTTGCTTGTAGCCGTTGCGGACTTGCGGTCACATGATTTTCTTCAAGGAGATGAGAAGAGATAGCCCAGAGGGAGTTAAATGCTCAAGGCCCCAAGCAGCACAGGCAAGCACCAGCACCACCGAAGCAATGCTGGATTGCTGGTGTGTTCGAACGGTGAGAGTTTGTGAGTTGTCTGCAAAGCGTGGCA
The DNA here is from genome assembly GCA_036984285.1 of Chlamydomonas sp. KOR1. Taxonomy (NCBI): domain Eukaryota; kingdom Viridiplantae; phylum Chlorophyta; class Chlorophyceae; order Chlamydomonadales; family Chlamydomonadaceae; genus Chlamydomonas; species Chlamydomonas sp. KOR1. The sequence goes on along the minus strand of BQMZ01000407.1, from coordinate 213,792 downwards.
TGCAAAGGTGTCTGCGAAGCGTGGCATGCCACGGGCCACCTGCGTACCTCGCACGCACACGTGGGGTAGCGTGAGGGCTAGTGCGGTCTGTCCCAGCCCATGGACGCAAGGGGGCAAGGGTTTGCCCTGCGTGGCCAGGGGACCTCCCTGTGCATGGCCATGCAGCGGGCAGCCAACCAGCCGGTTTTGTATCACCCGGTGCACACATGCAGTATCGGTTCGAGCAGGCTCGGTTAGCTCACTGCTAAATGTTGGGGGTTGTGGCAAGACCCGTCCACCAAGGGCTAGGCTTGACCAGGGAGCAGGGACTCCCCTGGGCTTGACTGTCCTGTACAGGCCGTAGCCTTCCAACCCCTCGTCAGTTCCAATGCTCTCGGCAATGCCAGGTCGGCCAGGATCCAATTGACCTGCGACTCACAGATGGGCTGCTGGTCCAGCCTGTTGGCGCTACGCGCACACGTTGGACAGCTGGTACCTGGTCCTCCCAAGCATCCAAGGGAGCCCCCTTCATTCCAAGATGCACCAGGGCTCTGCTTCCTTTGCGGAACACCATCTTTATGCGCTTGGAATCAAGCCATATGTTAAAACTAGTATTGCGCGGGTTGCAAGCTTCTTTGCTGGCTGCTGCATACTGTTTGCCTGCGACGACGTGCCTGTGAGGACGCGAAGTGCGCCGACATATTACGCCGACAAGAAATAAAAATTATTGAAGCTTTATACCGCAATTAGTACTGCTCCAGTCATGGGACAGGTTGAGGGCTGAGCCTACGTTCACTTGGCTGAACCACGAGCTCTGAACTCCCAAACAGCGGCAATGTCAACATATAGGATCATCTTGCACAAAACAAAGTATCGGGGCCGACGCGTACAGCTGATATAGAACGCTGCAACCTCCCTTCCGTGCACCTTTCAAGCACTCTTATGCCCTGCCGCTGGATGGGCCTTTGGACGCTTTATTAGCTCTTCTCAAGGTACTGCATGAGCGGCAGCTGCGATACGTTGCATGATGAAAACAAAAGGCGCAGACCAGCCGCGGGGAGGTGGCGGCGACTGGCCGACTGCGGAGAGGGGGGCAGTGCCCAGCAACCAGCAACACACATGGACTCAACGGGAGCAGGTGTGCACAGGATCAGGAGGGGACCAAGGAAGGCCTATGATGCTACTGTCGTGTTGGGCACAGAACGATTGAATTGCAGGTGCTGCGTAGCAGGATGCGGCGCTGTGTGCCCCACTCTCCCACACCGCCTTTTGTGTACGAATGCACCGCCTCTTGTGTATGCGCACTTGCGCAGTAATGTTAAGGTGGTTGGTAACAACGCAACCCCCGTGATGATGAATAATTTCCTTTCACACGTATCTGCCCTCACTGCTGCAGTGGTCTCAGATTCACGGCCGACAGCCGTGCTGCAGGAGGGCCCAACCTGCACAGCTGTAGCTGTCTTGAAGAACGGGGCTCTGGAAGTGCACCAAGCGGTGCTCTCCTGGTTCCCCAGTGACGACGTCATCGGCCGTGCCACGTGGCTGTGCACGTGGGCGACCGACGGGCAGCTCACGCAGCACCGGGTTGTCATCTCGGGCAGGGGGGCCCACCGGCAGCTGCGGGCAGCTGGCCTGGCGGCGGCGCTGGGCGTGGGGGAGGGCGGCGAGGTGCGCTTGCGGCGGCAGCGGGTGCTCGCGATAGGCAGCGGGGCGGCGGGGCAGGAGGTGGTGGCGGAGGCTGAGGGGGCGCCTGCCAGGACGCCCGGGGGCAATCCGCTGCATCAGGCATGTGCAGGTGGTAGTGGCAACGTGCCGCAGGGCAGCGAGGGCGGCGGCCAGGAGGGCAGCGGCGCGGCGGCGGTGGCAGCGGCAGCGGCAGCAGCAGCGGCGGCGGCGGCGGCGGCGGGGGCAACTGCTGCCGCACCAAACAACGAGGTAGGGCCGGAGGGCTAGGTTGAGGTATCATTGCTAGTGCACCCACGTCGTCCTGCCTCGTGACATAGGACCCGGGCGGCTGGCAGTGTATCAGGTACATTCCAAGGCGCTTCACTTTGTTTGCAATGTTCAGCACACAAAGTGCGAACCTGACCCAACAGCGGGATTCCGACATCTCACTGCAGGGCTGAGTGGCCGCACAGGACGTCCGGCTCACATGTTCGCACCGTGCTGTCCTGACTGGATGCCCGCAGGCAGGTGCGGACCTGTCGCCCGCCGGAGGGGCGCCGCCTCCCGCTGCCGCCTGCCCCCAGCCGGCCGAGCCAGCGGGGCAGGGAGCTCAGGACGGACCAGCTCGTGCGGCCAAACGGCGTCGGCTGGGGCCAAACGGCGCTTCGGACCCGCAGGACAGCAGGGAAGGCGGGACAGGGGCAGGAGCAGGGTCTTGTGTGGCGAAGGAGGGCGCTGCAGGGCTTGTTGGTGAGGCCAGCGGGGGGGTGGGGACGCAAGGGGTGCAAGGGCCCGCCGGTGCGGAGGAGGCGCTGAATGCAGCCGCGATGACTGCGCCTGCGCACAGCCCCGTGGTGTACAGCTGCACGGGTGTGTACCGCCAAGGCAGCATGTTCCTCTCCGCGGCAGCTGTGCGAGAGCTGTGGCCGAGCCTGTGGAGGCCGCTGCGGGAGAGCAGCCGGTTGAGGGGCCTGAGGACGCTGGGGATGCGCTGCCAGGGCTCAGCTGAAACTGATGTGCGGATGTATGTGCAGCAGAGGCAGTGGGTGCGGGTCGGCGGGGAGCTGAAGGAGCAGGTGGTGGGGGCCCAAGGGTTTGACGTGCGCCTGGGTTACCTTGGGGCAGGGTGGAGGGCGTGGGGCTGAGGGGGCTGCTGGACCAGCTGGGTTTGTCCAATGGGCTGCACAACAGGGTGGAGGAGCCGAGGTTGCTGGTTGCGCGGCTGGCGGATGGGCGAATAGTGGTGGGGCTGGAGGCGGACGAGGGGCAGGATGGGTGGTGGGAGCTTCCGAATGAGGTGGAAAAGGAGGGGGATGGAAGCATGCCGGGAGGCCTGGGCGCCGCGGGGGAACCTCGAGAGTTAGGCACAGGGCACGAGGAGGTACCCGGGAGTGGCGTGGCGGTCAACGGGTGGCAGGGCCAGCAGCTGGAGCGGCCGCAGGGGCAGGGCCAGCAGCAGCAGGAGGGAGGGGAAGGGGAGGAGGAGTGCGACACGGAGGGGACGGAGATTTGCACGGACGAGGAGGTCGACGAGCAGCAGCGGCGGGGGTGGGGAGGCGGCGCCGTGGGCAGTGAGGACACGGAGGGCACGGAGTACTGCACCAGCTCGGAGGGCATGGACGGGGAGGAGGAGGAGGGCGGGGTTGAGGACGAGGAGGCCTTGCAGCAGGAGCGTTGGGGGCGTGCGGGCGCCTGCTGGCCGCCATCGGCAGTGGGACCGTCAAGGGGCGGGCCTGCCGGCGCTGCCAGAGAGGGCCCTGTCGCCGTTGCCAGGCGGCTACCCGCGGGGACATGCCACGTGGGGCGTATCTACGCCTCATCGCTGTTCCTCAGGACCTCGGCCGTTCCAGACTTGTGGCCTGGTGTGGCTGCGGCATGCAGGTGCGGGCAGTCACGGGACGGAAGCAGCCCTGAATGCGCATGTGGAGCTGCGCGTGTGGTGGAAGACTAGGCGTCGACATGCATTTTCACTTGCAATGCGGACTGCCTGTGCCTGTCGCACGTCGTGAGCGCTTCTGTCCTCCCCCGTCCTCGCCGTTGCCGGTGTACACCTCTGACGGCTTCTGCGCTTCTGCTGCACGGCCCCTCCCCTCTCCAGGCGGGGAGATGGCACCAACGTACCCGTGGAGGTTTACGTAGCGGCATCCACCTATCCTCTTTCCCTCCCGCACCTGCACCATCAGCAGCACCCGCCCGACGCCCCCCTCACGCGGTGCGACGTGCGGCTGGTGGCCACCAAGAGGTCTGGGAGGCGGCAACCCAGGTGGCAGCTGTCGGGTATCCGCCAGCTGGTGGAGCGGCTGCAGCTGGCACCTGGCCTTGTGCGGACGGTGGGCAGCGGCATGGAGGCCAGCCAGCAGGTCACGCTGCGCCGCCTGGCCGACGGCAGGGTGCTGGTGGAGCGGGCGGGAGAGGGCGCCGGCCCCGCCGCGCGAGCAGCGCAGGCTGAGGGCAAGCGCGTTGGGGACCCGCGGAGCAAGCTGGGGAGAAATGTTGGGCAGGGGATGTACGGGTGCGATGGCGGGGAGTGGGAGAGCGAGGGGGATGATGAGGAGCTGGGGTGTGGGTCGGGCGGGGCGGCGAAGCAGTTCAGGGGCAGTATCAATGTCGGCGCCATCCGGCTGGCCGTTCATGCTGCTGCCGCCCTGTGGCCAAATGTCGCGGTGGCTCGCGGGAACGAGGCTCCGTTCGCCGCCCCCGTGACCGTGCATGTAGCCTGGCCAGCAGGGGTGGTGAGACCAGCAGAGGTGGCGAGACCAGCACCCAAAGCAAGTGCACCTGAAAGGGCGCGCCGGCGCAGCTCGCAGAAGCGGGACGAGCAGGAGCAGGAGGTTCGCAAGCAGGAGCAGCAAGAGAGCGAGTCGCAAGACTTGAGCTTCGACCTGCAGCTTCACTACAGGGAGCACGGTGAGAGGGCGCAAGGGAGGTGGCACCTGCCGTACGCAAGGCCGCTGCTGCAGGCGCTGCAGACGGCGGCAGAGCGTCAGGCGGAGCAGCGAGGGCAAGGGGTGGTGGCGGAAGGCGGCAAAGGCGGGGCCCTTGCTGGGGTGCTGCTGTCGCGCCTGCCGGACGGAAGGGTGTTTGCTGAGGGCGTGCTGCCGGAGCCTGGTGCAGCTGGTAGCGCTAAGCGTCCGCGTGTTTCCGGCCGCCCGGACGCAGTCATGAGGCCGTTACTGCCGGGAGGCGGGGACAGCAGCGGCGGCGGCCATGCGCGTGGCGGTGGCGGTGGGGCAGCTTCTTGGTACGAGCCAGCTGCAGAACCCGACGTTGCACCAGCAGCAACAACAGCACCGTCCATGGAGGTGCAGCAGCAGCGGCAGCAGCAGCAGCGGCAGGACGGGGAGGAAGAGCCCTCGGACCCTGAGCTCGGCGGCACGTCACAGGCTGGCCCATTGCGGGACGGAGCTAGTGCCGCCGCGGCACCAGCATGGACGGGGGAGGCGGCGGGGGCCCCTGCTGGTGGCGGCGGCGGTGGTGGTGGGGGCAGTGGCGGCGGGGCTCGTCAGGTGCTGGCCGCGATGCTGCGGGCGCGGGCGGCGGCGGGTAGGGCCCTGGTGCTCAGCGGCCCGCCGCCAGCGTCCGCGCTTGGGGTGCCGGCAGCAGCGGCAGCAGGCCCCGAGGCTGCGGGGCCGGCTGCAGCAGCAACGGGAGCAGCAACGGCAGGGGCGGCGGCTGGAGTGGCAGAGGCGGCGGCGACGGATGGACAGGGCGGCCAGGTTGCAGTGCTGGCGCGCCCGCCCCCCGACACAGCCCTTGTGCCAGAGGCAGAGGCGCCACAGCCCTCTGCAGGAGCCAATCTGACGCCTGAGTCCGGGGCCCTGGTGGTGTGGGCGCCTGGGGGTGCAGGAGAGCAACTTGCGGCCGCGGGCTGGGGGGCGGAGCCGCAAGGAGGAGTCGCAGGCGCAGCTGTCGCTGGGTCCGGTGAGGCCGGCGGTGCAGCCGGGACACCAGTGGATGACTTGCAGCAGCCTGCGGCCGAGGGCCTGCGGGCGGAGCCGCAGGAGAGCTTCGATGGGTCTGGAGCGACGAGGGTTGCGGCTGGGGAGTCAGCGCACAGGCTGCAGCAGCGGCCGCGGCAGCCGCTCTGGGCTTTGCAAGCGCCGCGGTTCACTGCCCACGTCAACATCGGGCGGTTGAATCCGGCGCAGGACGCGGTCCGCTTCTTCTTCCCTGCGCAGTGGCAGGCAGCCACGGCGGGCGCCGGCAAGCAGGCAGTGGACGTGTACGCCATGGCGCAGAGAGGGCCGGAGTGCACTCGGCAGGGCCCGCAGCAGCACCCGGCTCACACACGGGCCCACGTTCCGCCCAGGCTGGTGCGGTTCCAGGTGCATCTGTCGGTCATGAAGGACGGGACCTGCCGCATGACGGGGGCCCGGCCGCTGCTGGACGCGCTCAACGCCTGGACGGGGACTCCCATGGTGCTGGTCGGGCTGCCGTGCGGTAGGGTGCTGGTGCACGTGAACGGTGCCCCCCTGCCCGAGGTGGTGCCGGAGGTGGCGCCGGATCGTGGGGAAGGTGTGGGAGAGCAGCAGCACCTGCAGGAGCAGGTGCAGCAGCAGCACGACGCGCAGCAGCACGACGCGCAGCAGCAGCGTCAGCACAGCCTGGCCAGCAACACGGCTGTGCACTCTGTGCCGCGCGTCGCTCAAAGGCGTTCACGTAGCGCACAGTTCCAGGACGAGGCCTCTTCAGGCAGCGAGCACGGCACGGACAGCGGCAGCAGCAGCGACGGCGGCAGGAGGGGCGGCAGGAGGGGCGGCAGGAGGGGCGGCAGCCGCGGCCGCAACGGCGACCAAGCAGCCGGCGGTAGAGGCACCACCGACTCGCACGGCTTAACCACCAACTGTACGATCCGGTCAGGGCAGATGAACGTCTCCAGCTCTGCAGTCCGGGCGGTGTGGCCAGACATTTTTGCGGCATCCAGGGAGAGGGTCTCGCGTTGCGTGGCAGGTGGCAGCGGCATGGGGGGCGAGGGGCCCGACGGTGATAGCGTCAGCGAGGGAGGCAGCAGCGATGGCAGCCGCGAGGGTGGCGGAGGCCGGCGCGGGGAGCGTAGGAGGCGCGGCGGCAACGAGAAGGTCGGAACACTGAACCTGAAGTTTCCGGTGACCGTGCATGTGCAAACTTTATCAGAGGGAGCGGAGAAGCCGGGAGGGGAAGCAGCAGCTTCGGATGGGGAGCAGCCAATGCAGGAGCAGCAGCAGGAACCGCAACAGCCGGAGCGGGAGCAGAGGCAGGAACAGAAGCAGAAGCTCCTTGCACTCGATCTGACTCTGCGGGTGCGTCGCCTGCACATTGGCAAGGGGCAGTGGAGCTTCATGGGTTCCTCGCACACGTTGCTGCGCGCGCTAGGCGTAGAGCAAAACACCATCGCAGCCGCCGTGTTGCAGCGCGACAGTGAGGGCCGGGCAGTGCTGCAGCTTGCATACTCCACGCCTGTGCATGAGCCCAAGGTGACAGTAGCCACAGCGGCGCTCCACCCTGTGAGGTTGAACCGGCAGTGCTTGTTCCTGCCAGCACGCAGCGCGCAGCTGCTCTTCCCGGACGCTGCCCAGCAGGGGAGGACGGCGTGACCGTGGGGGCCGGCCCTGACGCGTGGATGGGCCTGCCGTACCTTGTGACCGTCCTGGTTCGGCAGGAGGGCGAGCTGGGGGCGGTGGGCGGAGGAGGGGCAGGCGTTGGTGGGGTAGCAGTTGAGGTTGAAGAGGACAGGGTTGGAAGGCGGGGGCGTGATCGGGGGCGGGGAGGGGAGGAGTCGCCTGAGCGCCTCGGGCCTGGACGTCTGGTGGCGCACGAGCTCGCCCTGCTGTACTCCGCTACCGGCCGCACGTGGCGCCTAGCTGGCGCGGGTGGCATTGCCAAAGACCTGAGGGTGGGCCGAGGGGGCTACCTGCAGGGCTACCTGCAAGCCCTGGGCAACGGGCAGCTCGTGCTGACCGCTGTGTCCAGGCAACCGGCCCGGCAGCAGCAGCAGCAGCAGCAGCAGCAGGAGGAAGGGGATGGGGGAAGCGAGGATGAGCAGGCACAGGCGGGTGTGCCAGTGCGGGGCGAAGGGCTGAGCTGCGAGGGCCCGCCTGACGCCTTCCGTCCCTACACCGACTGCTCCGTGGTAGTCGGGGCGCGGCTGCTGGTTTGGGATGAGACGGTGCTGCGGCTGTGGCCGGAGCAGGCAGCAGCTGCACTGCAGCACGACGGTGAGGCACGGGAGCCACGCTTGCCTGTTACCATTGTGTTGCACGTGCCTCGGCTTGGGGCGGTGGCAACCGCCGACGGGGGGTGCCGTGCGGCGGTGGAGAGGCTGCAGCGACTGGTGGATGGTGGGGGGCTGGAGGAGGGCCAGGGGCAGGGCCAGGGCAACGACCAGGGGCGAGAGCAAGGGCATGGGCAGGAGGCGGGCCAGGGGCAGGGGCAGGAGAGGGAGACGGAGGCGGGGCAAGGGGCGGAAGTCGGGCAGGGCCAGGGTGCTTGCCTCGAGCAGTACACGTTGGAGCTGGTGCACCGTAGCACGGGTGGCTGGCGGCTGGCAGGGGCCCAGGGTGTGATTGACCGGCTGGGGCTGCCGGTGGGTGCACGTGGCACGGTGGCGCGGCTGCGGGACGGCCGGTGCGTGCTGCTGCCGGCCGTGGGGCCAGAGGAGCAGCTGCGGCGGCAAAGCCAGCGGATGGTTCAGCAGCGGAGGCGGAGGCGTAAGCCCGTGCAGGAGGAGGAGACGGTGCAGCGCGCCCCCGCGACGCTGGCAGAGGCGAGCAACTGCAAATGCACCAGCGCGCAGATTGTGCTCAAGGTGGGTGCCTTGGCACTGTTCGGTGTGCAGGCATGTCAGCAGCCTGGCAAGGACGCAACACGGAAGCAGCAGCAGCAGGAGGAGGAGCAGCAGGAGCAGCAGCAGCAGCAGAAGGGCGCGTTGGCGAGCGGTGGGGCTGCAAGTAATGGTACCACCTACGTGACCATCCACGCGGTGCCGTACGGTGTGCGGCTGGGGCCAGCAGGGCCTGCGGGGGTGGAGGCGCTGGTGCGGGATGTGGAGGGCAAGGGGCAGCAGCTCAAGCAGTACGTGTTAAGACACGGCGACTTACAGAAGTCGCACCGGCTGGCGGGCGCTGCGTGGCTGGCCCGGGACCTGGCCATGGCACACAGCACGCCTGCGCTGCTGACACGTGTGTCGGACGGCAGGCTGGTGTTCCTGCGCCTGTACCCCGAGGACATGGCGGGTGGGGCGACGGTGGGGCGGCGGCGGTCGAGGATGCTGGACGCGCAGCAGGCTGGGGAACGCAAGCGTGGGCGGACAGAGGGGCCGGGCAGCGGGGGCTCAGGGGGTGGCCTTGCCGGCGATGGTGGGCTGATAGGTGGCGATGAGTCGGGCCGGGAGGGTGGCAGTGGGGATGAGGGCAGCAGAGGAGAGGGGTTCGGTGGCTACACTGGTAGCGAAGGTGCCGGGAGTGGGGAGTCCGCGTCTGAGGAGATGGACGACCTACGGAGTGAGTTGACGGTCGGGAGCGAGGATGAGGATGAGGATGAGGATGAGGATGAGGATGAGGACGAAGTGGGGATGGAGAGTGACGAGGGGATGGAGAGCGGGGGCGGCAGCTTCTCGTCAGCTCCGTCCCCACGCTCGGCTGATGCAGGCGCCGCAGCACTGGGTGCAGCTGAGGCCGAGGGCAAGCAGGAGCCGGGGGAGGATGCGGGCTTGGAGGGTGGGGGAGAAAGCGCGCCCGGGCCGGTTTCGCGCATCCCCTGCACAGCTGCTGTGGCAGCGGTGCAGCCTGGTGCAGCGCCACACACCGCGCCGGGCACCATGCGCAGGGCCGGCGGTACGGCGTCGGGGCCCAGGGACGTGGTGCCTGGGTCACGCGGCGTGTCGCCCGCCCTGGGTACGCCCCGCCCCTCAGCCCGACTGGACCCAGCACCTGGCAGCGGCCCAGCGCCTGCTACTCGGGCTGGGGCAGGGGCCGCGGTGGGGGCCGGTCCTAGCGTCCCGGCGCCGCCTGGTGTGAAGGTACGTCCTGCCAAGGCCGCTGCGGGTTTTGCAGGCCCTGCCATCCTGGACGCGGAATTCTGGCAGCAGCGGGTGCGGCCGGCGGGGGCAGCGGCCGGCAGTGGTTCTGGAGCCACCGGGGGTGGGGGCAGCGGAGCAGTGCCCGGCGGGGGCCGGCGGCTGGCGGCGCTGGGGTCCCTGCCGCAGCTGCGGCAGCCCACGGGCCCAGGGGCCCGGGTGCAGGGCGGCGTAACTGGGGCCGGGCTGCTGGGGAGCCTGCGGATGGGGGGAGGGCAACCGCCGCCGCCGCAGCAGCAGCAGCAGAAGCAGCAGCGCAAGGAGCAATCCCCTGAAAAGGAGCAGAAGCATCAGTAGCAACCACCTGACCTTGCAGTGGCAGCGACGCGAGGTGAGGCTGGCTTTGAATGACGAGTTCACTGGGCTGGCCGTCGTGCAGTACCCGCGGGATTCAAGAAATGGGTTACCACTACCGCTTGTGTGCTTGCTAAGCCGAACGCCGGAGGCTGCGTGATGAAGTACACCGTGTAACTGTGCGCCCCTGCAGGTCGTGCAAGCCATGGCTGGTGCTGCCTGCGGCGTTGGCGCGTAGGGACATCGCCCAGGGAGAGCAGATGCTACGGGACTGCGGGATGGATGGGCGGACTGAGGCGTGTGCGTGTGGCCAGCTTACAGACTGATAGTAGCTCGGCTGCTCTTGATTGTATTAGTGCGATAGTGCCAGGCAGGAGGGGCATTGGCTTGCATTCATGCTGGGTAGACCGGGATGTAGCATGCTGGCTGCAGGGCTCGCAATAAGAAGGGCAGTAGGAAGCGTACGTAGCTGAGTGCTTCGGGACGTAGAGACGGGTAGGATGAAGGTGCATCGCATGAGGCAGCCTTTGCACGCATTGACGCTAGGGCACTGAGGTAGCTATAGGGCAATAGGACATGCGTACCGCCGTTGACTGCTGTTGAGTTGTAGGAAGGGGCGCAGCACACGGGGGTGTGACACGTGAGATGGGCGTATGGCGCACAGCTCACGGAATGCCCTCGACACAGCCGTGCGGTAGCGTGTCTGCTATCTCCGGACCGACGATAGGTTTACGTGTTGCGGAATGACTCTCAGCCTGTACCTATTGCATAGGAAAGAGGAAGCTGCAGGAGTTGCGCGGATCAGCGGCCAACTCGGTCTCACCCGCGGCTGGGTAGTGGTCCAAAAGTTAGGGTGACTTCAAGCCCGCTGAAAGGGGTTGTGGGACGCGTGCCTTTGAAAACCAACTAGGTCAGCCTCTTCGTCTCGACGTCCTTTTGCCATTACTTGGGTCGAGAATCAAAGACACGTGTCCCACCCGCCTCTTGCCGGCCCCACTTGCCGTACAAGGGGTATCAGCACACACAAAGGCCCTGGTATGCCCTCACTGCCGTCCCACCGGCACCTGTAAACTTCGTATCAAATGAAATGTATCTATACATGTCCCGTGCCACAAGTGAAAGTGCTTTGGACCTCTGCTGGGGGCAAAAAGGTCTGGGCAGCCTGTGGGGGGTTTGGCAAGTCAGTCACTAGACCTCGCTAGTTTGTCGCCATAGGTATTCTGGACTCGTCAATAGTGTTTGTTTGTCATACACAGGTAGTTTTGAGTCTCGCAGAACTTAAACGGCAATGTTCGCTCCCGGCATGTGAGAGCACAGCGAGCCCCGCAAGCCCAGCTTCTTGCTCCATCATCGCTACAGATGACCACATGTCCGTGCAAGGTCTCCCCAGAGACTACAGAGCGTAATCCAGACAGTTCGGAGGCAAAATGAGCCTGGCACAACCGCATCGCAGGCAATAGCAGCGCGCATAAAATTTAAAATAAGATACAATGCGGGTTAGAAACGTTTTGCGGTGCTGCAAGGGCGTTTCGGCGTTGGACCACTTTCGCAGTATGGCACTTGCCCAGATGAGACCGGGTTGGGCCCTCAAATGTGCTCTGCTCTATTGAAAACACGAGTGCGCCGAGCAAGGGGAGGCCCTTACTTTTGTAAAGCAGATACAGTTGCCTTCTGCCTGCTGTGATCTACTGTAAACTGTAAACCAGCGAGCGGGGTTTGGGGCAACCGACTGACGGGTAGGGGCAACCGACTCGGCTCGCTGCTTCACTGTTGACAAGAGGGCTGCCGCTAAAATGACCTAAGACATTCCTAGCCGTTACAATTGTACACCGCCTAGCAGGAAGTTGTCCAGCGTGCTACTCTAAGAAGCAGTTGCTTTCATTTGGGCCAGGCACCAAAACAACCACAGGATTTACATAGAATAATATCCACGCTGGAACACCCTGAAACTCATTTGCAATCGTCTTCTGGCCGTTTCGCCCCCGAATGACCTAGGCGCACTGCCCTTGTGGCCCAGGCGAATCGCCGATAGGGGCTCTAACACCAGAACACTCTCTTACATAGCAACAGATGGCGCAGCGACCACAAACAAAAGGCCTCGCGGGGCTGAGCGTCACCGGCGCTGCCCCACCAACCCGCGGTGGCGTGCCTCCCACGGCGTCCGGACGGAATGCGTCTGCACCCTCACGCAACCCCACTGGGGCCCCGAGGACCGCACGTACCGCCCGGACAGCGGTGAGGCCCACGCAACAGCAGCACACTATACGAGCAGTCTGCCCAACACTGCATCATCCCCTGGCCCCTGCCGCTGTGCTGCGCTCGGCATGGGTGGTGCCCGTCGGCAGAGCGAGCTCCAGCCACGCACGCACCTCGTTCTTGGCTTGTTGCTGTCCAACATACAGTAACTACCCACATGCAAACCTTCCGTTCGCCTGGAACTGCAGCGCACTGGCGGTCTGTCATCAGTGGACCCGGTGGCCCAGGAGCTCATCATCAAGATGCGTATCAAGTTCGGGGTGAGGACTGAGCACTGAAAGGGGCTGTGCACACACAGCTGGCGTGTGCCTCTCGGTCCAGGTGCAACCAAACCATGCGGGGCCAGAGACAAAGGCGGCCGGGGCCTCGCGTCACCGCGGCATGAGGCAAGCGGGAAACAGGGAACGAGGGCGACACGTAGCCGGGGTACGGTAGCTCGGGGCCATCTCTCCAGGAGGGCGTGCGAGCAGGTCCTTCAGGGCTTGGGCCTTGAGCGGGGCTGGTTGCGCTCCTAGAAGTGATGGGACGCTGCTGAGGAAGCGCGGTATCGGCAGGGCACACAGGCGTACGGGTGACAGGAGGCCACCGAGGCATGAACCCCAGTGTGTGCGCTGCCTCGCCCGCAGGACGCTGCAGCTACAGTGAGCGCCCAGGAGATCATCAGCCAGGAGGTCATGACATTCCTGTCTGCGCTGCACGTGCGGCCCAGCAACGGGGCAAAGCTAAAAGTGGGTGCTGTCATATCTCGGCAACACCAGCAGCTGCCGGTCGGCCGTGAGTTGCCGTCCGCCAGGCGACACGGCGCAGAGCAGCACGACAGGGTACCCGTATCACCCTGTGGACCGTCGACCGCCCTTTACCCGCCAAACGCTTGCGGCCTGGCTTATTGTGTACACCGACAAATCATCTTGTCCTTCACTGCGCCTGTCTCGTCATTCACAGCGCTACGCTTGCACGTAGGCAGGGCGCGAGTCGCGCTTGGCCGGGTCCTGGCACCACCACCCCTATGCCCTCAGACCCCTGCCCTGGCCTCAGGCTGCGTTTGTTGTAACTTCATGTTGGTGTCCACGACAGGACGCGGAGGTGTCTGTGCTGTCCGACCGGATACGCAGCAAACTCGTCGGCGGGACTCCTGCGTGAGTGGCTGGCGGAGGGGTGGGCAGTGTAGGGAATGCGGTGCGGGATGCAGGCATGATGAGCCTGAGATAGGCAAGCAGAGTTAGGAGACAGAGTGTGCCAATGCAAATTGGTTAGGAGGCAGGGGTGGGCAAGGGAGGGGCCAGGCGGGGGGGGGGAGGCCGTGCTGCATGTTAATTGGACGCCAGGGAGGGGTCACTCATTGACGACATCGCGATGGCACGACCAATGAAGTCGACGGCCGACCGCTAGAGTTGCCACGCGTGCTGCGTGCGTCTGAATCGTCCGCCATCTCTTGTGCACCAAGAGAACACCCATGACCGCCTAAACCTGTCCATATGCAGCAAGCACAACCTGGTGACGTACCACCCATACCACCCGTACCACCCGCGCTCAACACAATCCAACCCGTGCCACCCTTCTCTCTGCCCCCAAACCCCACCACCTAATCCGATGCAGCAAGAACAACCTGGTGACCGCGCGGCGCGCCCTGGCGCACGACGAATGGCTGCGCATGGCGGAGCTGGACGCGGCGCTGGGGGAGGCGGCGGCGGCACGGCAGCGGGAGGCGCTGGCCAGGCAGCGGGAGGCGCTCAAGGAGACGCTGGCCAAGCAGGTGGGGGCAACAGCTTTAGGGTCATCAACTATGGCTTTCAACTTGAACAGCAACTGCCATGTGGTGGTGCAGGTTCTGGAACAACGTTGTGCAGAGCGCGGTTGTGTAGAGCGGACAGCTACAGAGTGATGGGTACGAAGTGGGAAGGCAGCGTAGGGCAAGCAGGTTCTAGGTACAGCGGTAGCCGAGTTGGGCAACAAGCGGGTGGGGATGACAGTGTGCGACAGGTGGTCGTAGGTCATGGTGTTAGCGTGTGGGTTCAGGAGGGATAGGGGACATGCTGTGAAGCAGTGTGAACGAGTCTTGGATAAGCGCATCAAGGCATGCGAGGTGAGTACGGGTACGTGAGGTGGCTCGGGCTTGCAGACGTGGACTGGGAATTGTTGCTCTCGTACGCCGCACGTGCCTGCGGACCCTGCGGAGACCTTGGGGCTGCCTTGCCGCTCCTGCCCAACCCTGTCGTACGCAGATGGAGGATATCGAGCGGCAAAAGCAGCGCGAGCGGGAGATGGAGGAGGCGTACTGGCGGCAGGAGGAGGTGGGTGGGGCGGAGTGGAAAGGGGCCAGGGGTAGGGGACGGGGGCGGCGGGTGGGGGCACGGGGTCCAGGGGCAGCAGAAAGGCGGTAAGGAGGCGGCAGGGGGCAAAGCGAGGGGGCGGCAGGGGACTGGCGGGGGCAGGGACCGGGGCATCAGGTTGGCTGCTTGTTCGCAGGAAGGTCGAGGACGGGGCCGGTCGGTGCAAGGACGGTTCACAACCGGCAGACGGATGGCAAGGGGCGAGAGACTTGGCCGCACGTAATCAACAGCGGGACCATGTGATGAAAGAGAGTTTGGGCCATATGACAGGCACGGCAATACGTGGCGCGCTTTGTCCCTGTTGGCAAACCCTACCGCCGCTACGCTGCTTGGTGCACACTCCTCGTCTACCCTTCCCCTTCCTGCCTTCTAGGCGGCCCTGCGAAAAGCGGAGGAGGAGGCCGAGGCCCGGCGAAAGCTGCAGCAAGAGATCATGATGAAGCTGAGGGACGAGCGGCTAGCACAGGTGCGTGCGTGCGGAGGCACCCGGCTTGTGTTCTACCGGTGTCACATGCCTGTTCTAGGATTGCCGATGAACAAAAACCGGGTCCCAGCGCTTGCATGCAACAGGCAGTCCGGAGTCTTCGCGCACCTTTTACACTGCTCTCACCGCTCTTCGGCACCCTGCTGACCCGTCCTCCCTCTCCAACACGCACCGGCTGAGGAGCGCGTGCAGCACGGCACGGCATGAACTAAGCGTTGCCGCCCTGCTGACCTTCCCTCCTTACCTCACCCTGCTGACCCGCCCTTGCCAACGCGCACAGGTTGAGGAGCGCGTGCAGCGCCGCGAGGCGGCCCTGGCCCGGCGGCGCGTGGAGGAGGCGCTGGACGCTGCGCGCCTGGCGCACGAGACGGCGGAGGAGCTGAAGCGGGAGGAGGCGGCGCGGAAGGAGGCGAAGCAGGTGCGCAGGGGGGAAGGCGGGGGGAGGCGAAGCAGGTGCGCAGGGGGAGGCGGGGGGAGGCGAAGCAGGTGCGCAGGGGGGAGGCGGGGGGAGGCGAAGCAGGTGTGGAGGCGGGGGTCGGAGGGGGAAGTACTCGTTGCAGGGTGGTGGTCGGGTGGTGATGGGGGAGGGGGGGGAGGATGCGGTGGGGCTAGGTGTGAGGGTGAGCGGGAGGAGGGTGGACGGATGCATGCGGCATGGAGCTGGCTGTGAACCGGTGACGTGGTGGCGACTGGTGGGGCCGGGTGGAGGTGGGGTTGCTTGGCCTGTGGGCCTAACGCGCATGTAGCTTGCTGACCTGGCGGCAATGCCTTCCCGCCCATGCTCATCCGCACGCCCAACCGCCTCAACCGCCACCACCCCCAACGCCGCCTCCGCAGTCGCTCAAGGACTTCTTGCTCCAGAATGAGGAGAACAAGGCCATCCGAGAGGCGGAGAAGCAGAAGCGCTGGGCGGAGGACGCGGAGTACCAGCAGAAGTGGCAGGAGCAGCTGGACAGGCAGGAACGGGAGCGGCTGGCAAGGTGCGGCGGCGTGGGGGTGCGGGTGGGGTTGGGGGCGGGGCGCGCTGTGCTGCACTTCTGCGTGCATGACTGGGTGTTTTGGTCGGAGAGGGGATATGGGCATTGGGAAAGGCTGGTGGGCCAGGTACGGTGCACGTGAGCTGTGTGTCACTGCAGCGGGTGCACAGGGTGGCAGGGTGCTGCGGGAGCAAGCAAAGCACGCAAGGGGTGAGCAGGGGCGCTTGGGTGGGCAGGGAGGGCAGCGGCTGGACTGTTTGTGCCTGCGTGCATGTCGGGTCGTACGGTCGGAGGGAAGGAGGAGAAGGGTTGGGAAGCCCGCGCTCGCTTTGTAGTCAGCAGTGGCTGCTCGGCGCTCAAGCCTGTGCAGGCCGGGGCACACCTTGCTGTCTCAGCGACCGGCCTCCATTCGCCCGCAGCGGCAAAGAAGACCGCAGCGACACCACGTTCGACGTTCCCCTCCCACGAAACTACACATCGCAGGCTGGAGCGCACCGTGCGCATGCCGGCAAGCCGTGCTGCCCTGCACCTCAACGCATGTACCCACAGTACGACCCTTGATGGGCACCATGCACCCTATGCCAATCCAAGGCCTGTTCGTGCATTTCTCCGTTGCACTGCACACAGGCTGGAGCGCACCAAGCGCGTGCAGGCGCGGCAGGAGGCCATGGCAGCGGCGCAGCGCGAGAACAGCCGCTGGCAGGGAGACGACCTCATCAACAAGTACTACAAGATGCGGGAGGACGCGCGCGCAGAGGAGGAGGTGGGTGGAAGCTGGGCGGAAGCTGGGGGTAGCTGCGGCTGCTGTGCCGATGGGAGGCGGCATAATAGCTACTCAGGACCCGGTCCTTGGGCTCCTGCAAGCGCATGCACAGCTTGTAGTCGGGGGCGTGTGTAGTTTCCTAGCGTGGTACGTTGATGCTACCAGTGCGTGCGTGGTCCCCTTGCTGAGACACCAACGTTTTGGCGGCATGTAGCCTGAGGAGGCGACGGCACCCGGCGTGGTGGGCCTCTGGCTCGTGCTTATGTGTGCAGCGCACACAAGCCCGACCATGCTTGTGTGTGGCGGTGCGGCTGCGTGCAGGAGCGGAGAGTGGCCCGAGAGCGCGAGAACGCCCGGCGTGCGGCTGAGGCGCTTGCGGGGCAGCTGGCTGAGCGGCAGGCGGTCAAGGAGCGGCTGAGGAAGGAGGACGAGGTGGGGCAGCACGCGTGCCGCCGTGTGCGGGTTGGGTTGGGTGAGGGCCGTTTGACGGACAGGACAGGGATGGCAGGGGCAAGGTGGTGGCTTGCCGGGCCTAGGGAGAAGGCAATGGCAGCAAGTTGTGGCGTTTATGTGCGGGACAGAGGACTACTTCCAAGGTGTTGCTCACGGGTGCGGCGACGGGGGTGAGGGTACCTGAGGGTCCGGTGAGCGAACGGAGGCGTTGAGGGTGGTGCAGGGGCGAGTCGAACAGTCACTACTACATGACATCAGCACAGTGCCGGCTGCAGGGCAGCTGTGCAGGCATCGCTTTAACCAAACATAACGTGCCTCCCCTGATCGCCGCCTGCCCTGCACAGGCGTATGCAGCTGCTGTGGCGGTGAAGGTGAAGGCGGCGGAGGAGGCGGAACGGGCGCGCAAGGCGGCGCTGGCGGAGCAGAAGGCCAAGTTCAGGGCCAGCATCGAGCAGCAGGTGGGGCGGAGGGGCGCGGGATGTGGGAGGTGGGAGGGGGAGGCAGGCAGCAGGTGGGGTGGAGTGGTGCGGGAGATGGGAGGGGGAGGCAGGCAGCAGGTGGGGCGGAGGGGTGCGGGAGGTGGGAAGGAGAGGCAGGCAGGCGGCAGCGGCCCCGGCCAAACTGGTACGTGGGGTTGCGGGGTGCGTGTGGCGAGGCCTGGGACGTGCGAGGCAAGTGCAGGAGAACGGAACCGGAGGGTCTTGCCTGACACTTGTCAAGTTGCAAACGCGGCAGCTGTGCAGGGGCATGCGACCCGGGAATGCCATGCTTTATGCGGCGCTGCGCGTTGGCGCCTTACCAACGGATCGAGGCAAGGCTTCAGTATCGTACTTGCCCCGTTGCATATGCCATATGCCACCAAATGCCCCCGACCCTGCGGCCCTGGTCTAACACCGCTGCCTGCTCCGTGCAATTCGCAGATGCGCGAGAACGCCGAGCGGCGGCGCACCGTGCCCATGACGGACCTGGAGCGCACAATCAACGCCAAGGCGCTGGACAAGGTGTCCACGTGGCAGTCCACGGGGCGCCTACCGGAATTGTCGTACAGCACGCACGTCTGACAGGGTCTAGCAATGCGGTGATGAACCCCGAGGTTATTGCGCGGTGATGTGGGGCTCGTTTGGGGGGCGACGCGATGGTGCATGATCGTGGACCTGGAAAAGGTGGAGGAGTGCGGTGTGACATGCACGGCTGCGGTGTGACATGCAAGGCTGGGAGGTGGTTTTCGGGGTGCAGCCGATTCGGGGCGGCAAAGTGCATGATTACTTTGAAAGCCGAAGGTTCACGGGATCAATACGGCACACACGATGCAACCCGACCGAAGCAAGACATTCGTCCCCTTCTGTTCGTCCCTGATTGCGCTGCTCAGCCTGCATAGATCCCGATTTACTGATGCAACCAAGGAGCATTTCGAGACCAGAGAACAGTCTGGATTACCCCAGGTATCTCATTACTGCGTACGACCATGTAACCCACATGCCCTGCGTCTTCCTAATCCTAGAACGAACCTGCCTGTTGGCTGCAGCTCTGCCGAAGTATTTTCAGCTGGCACAGGACTTTTGATCCTTGGTGAGCACGGCTGGTGCGCCAAAAAAGCAGCATACTCGCGCTCTACACAGATGTAGCCATCTGCACATGACGCGCAGCATGTTGCCATGCCCTCCAGGACGTAGGAGCGGACCAAACACAGGGAGAACATTCGAGGGCTGTACGTGGTTACAGGCCTAACACTATGTGTCTTGTCAATTGTTGACAAGCATTTGGTCTCTTCTCTTGTTTTGGTATGTCCAACAATAATTTTACAGGCCCCTCCCCAGTCTTTGTCAACTGGAAGAAAAGAGAGGGCGGCATGAGACGAACCAAAATTGGGCACGAGCATGCGGAATAAACCCCTGCCGCCTTGCTGGCCCGGAAACATCTATGCCAAATGTGCCTGCAGGTCCACGCCCAGCGTGTAGCCCAGCGCAGTCCCCACCCTGGTATGCACCACAGCACTCGTCACTCCCCTCCGACTCCGAGCTCCCCTCCACAGCGCGACACAACTACCCAGCGGCCCAAACGATAGCGCAGGACGCCAGCTGCTGATCCAGGAGGCTCAAGCTGCTGCAATCTTCGTCGAAGGTCCGTTGCTCACATCCCTGCCGCTGCAAATGCCTGGGAAGGCATTTACCTGGGGGAGACGGTGATGTTCTCCTCCTTCTCAGTCAGGGTGCCAGCGCGCAGCTCCTGCAGACGAAACGGAATGGGTTTGGGATATGTGAGAGGCGTTTAGACGATACCCGTGCCTTACTCTAGATGAGGCGCGAACTAGTCATCAGCATAGCATGCGGCCCCAAACTCCCGTGCCCTGTCCTACAGTAAGATCCTGCCCTGAGCCATCTGCTGATGTTCCCTCGCACCTGAACGACAGCCACGGGCCAGCCAGCGCCCTGCCAGGCCAGCTTGTTGGCCAGGGGCACGTCGATGATGATCTCCTTATCCTGGGCCTTGCCTGCGGCCTTGGTGGTGATCAGGTACTGGCGACCCACGTACCCGATGTAGCCGGCCACGTACAGGAAGCCGATGGTGGGGATCTGCACAGCAGTGTGCGGGGGAGGGGCTCGGGTCACCACCTTGCTGCACCGTGCCCACGCAAGTCTCTCAAGCTGCGCACCAAATCCTATGATCTGATACAGATCATTTGTTACAGATTAGCAGAACATAAATGTGGTGAAATAGTTGTCCCACTCGCGCGCAAGCATCATTCCCCCCGCGAAAACGTTACTTACGAAGACCTCGCCAGCGTGGCCGTACTTCAGGGCCAGACCAGGGTCAGAGATCAGGTGGGGCAGGCCATCGTTGCCGCACAGCAGGCCGGCCTTAGCGTAGTTGGCGAAGCGGTTCTTAGTGCGCTCGATCGTCGCCTTCAGGGCCAGGGCCGGCGCGCTGTCGGCCTCGTACTGCGCAGCAAAACAAGAGCTATTCTTAACGCGCTGTCTCATAAAGTTGCTGCACGCAAAAATGGCTGAATTGCTGCAGGTACCTGCTTCAGGCGCTTCTCCAGGACCTTAATCTCCTTCTTCTCCAGCTTGGCGTAGGCCTTGCTCTCGGAGCAAGGGGTCAGACCGGCAATGTCCGCATAGGCAGCGTCCACGTTGCCGAAGCCGACGGTCACAGCCAGAGCGGCAGCAGCCAGGCCAGTCGAGACCTGCTTGGCAACCTCGCTCTTCTGGGCCTGGCACACGACCTTGGTCGCGCGGCGCGCCAGCGAGGGGCGGACGGCGGAGGCCTGCGCAAATCACAAAAGCGATGCGGGCTAAGCTATCGGCAATAGAGGCTGAGACTGTTGTAGAAAGAATGCTGCTGGGGACGCGACTAATCGTGTACCTGAGGAGCGGTGCGCATGGTGAGGGCCATTTTTCCAAAGATAGTGTCCGGTCGACTGAACTCCTACGCTGGGCACGCTCAAGTTTCTCCGCGGGCAAATTTTTCCTCCATGCTTGCGGCTCCGTACAGTGAGATCAGCATTGCATGGAGATCGGCCCCGCAGCGCGCTTTCCTGGAAATTTGCATAGCTCTACGCATAGGCTACGTAGTGAATACACTGATGGCTTAACGCGCTGCGTCACTCGGGGTAAAGTGGGCCTGGCTTGCTTACCGAGAGCCGCGGAAAAGCCCTGAACAGAAACCAGCTGCGCGCCTAAATTGCATGTAACGCTTTGATGTATGCGATATTAGTTCATACTTTGCGTTGTGGCGTTGCGACGCTGTTTGGCCGGGAAGCTTTCAGCTACGCGTGACCCCTCAGAAATACCGCGCTGTCGAAGACATGTGGTGGGACAATTCTTTCATATAAAACATCTCATGTTGAGTAAACGCTTGCGAGTCTGAGATGGACCCGCGGGTCTCTCCCTTGGTGGGGCAGTTGCCCCTAGCACCAGCATCGTGTCTCCCTATCCTGATACAAAGCCGCTTAATGGGTAGCAGGGCTACTAAGGAGTGTCCCAGTGATTGCATCCCGAGCATGCAGGGGAGCCCCAGATGGTGTTGCCAAACAGTGATAACACCTGGCCACACCTGGCCGCACGGATAACAAAAGCCACACAGGGGTGGCATCAGCAGGGGTGTGAACCTACCTCTGCCTGGAGGTCTGGGGCACTGGGGGGTCTGAGGGTAGAAGGCGTAACTGCTGGCTCATTCTGATAATGGATTGGGCACTCTGTTGTGTCACTCGCACAGTACGGGTGACTTCGTGGCATGCAGGATGGCAGGTATGGGGAAGGGTCCAGGGGTCTAATAAGGTACTGCACTGGCTTGGAGTAATTGGCGGCTGCCCCTGGGCACCACTGCACACAACCTGCAGTGCCGATTGCATGGTGCCGACGAGGAACAGATCGAGCACGGCCCGCATCCGTACATCGCCACCAGCAAGGGACCCATCTTGCCTCTTGTCCTGACAGCTCACCGCATGAGGGTCCTGCCACCAGCCCGCATGTCACCCCACAGCCCACACCGTAAGCCACCTACCGGAGTACTGGTATCCTGCGCGCCCACCACTTCAGACTCCCTTGCTCCACATGCATACCACATGCGTATTAGCAGCCGATCCAAGCCAAAGATCATGGAACAGCCCGCGGGCAGCCTTCTGGCGGGCTCGCGGGCAGCGATGGACCACAAAGTGTCCAGCCAGCGGCTCCCATTTGCAAATGGTTCCGTGCAGTACAGTAAAACGCCCGAGGACATGCACGCTGCCACATGCACCACCATCTCAACACATGACCCACAAGGTGAGTACTACTCAGGTGAGCGGGTGGGCGTACTCGCACGAGCGGTGTTTGCTGCTGCTGGAGTCGCCGACGGCCGCGTCCATCGCTCTCCCAAGACCAAGTTCCGCCCAAGTTCTGTCCAAGAACCATTCGGCTGTGGTCATTAGTTTGGCTACATACATGACCCACAGCAACACCCCTCATGAGCTGTGCACCAGCGCACTCCTTCTCATCGCGTCCAGCGAGCCCTGTGCTTGTGTACCTCGTGCGCTGGTTGCGCCCCTTCACGCCTCATTGCGTGGAACACTGCCCTTCACAGTACCATGCGTTGCGGCCCCTTCTGTTGCGGCCCACGTGCGCTCATACTCACGGCCGGCTGAAAGCCTGCATCCGCATGGGCTGCCAGGATGTGACCAGCTTACTGCACGACGGGATGACGGACGCGCACGTGGCCTCACCGCCGCGGCGGCTGCGGCGGCGTCGGCACCATTCCCCGGCGGCATCATCCCCGGCGGTAGCATCCCCATGCCCATGCCCATGCCCGGAGGGAAACCCCCCATGCCCATGCCCATGCCTGGAGGCATCATCCCCATGCCCATGCCCATGCCGGGGGGAGGCGGCATCATGCCGGGCGGGAACGCCATACCGGGAGGGGGCACCATGCCGGGCGGGAACGGCATCCCAGGCATCCCGGGCATCATGCCCGGGGAGGGTGGCGTGGGCAACCCGGGCCCTGGCCCCGCCCCTGGCCCCCCTCCTCCCGCCGCCGCCCGCTGCTGCTGCTGGCTGGTCATGACGTCCTGCACGCGGTTGAGCAGCTGCATGGCCATGTTGCTCTGGTCCACCACGCGCTTGAAGCGGTGCATCACCTGCATACCAAGGGAGAGCGGGGCACGGTCGGTAGGTGGAGGTGTCCTATGGGACAGGCAGTCTAGGAAACGAACTCCAGTGAAGCGAGCGTGGGCACGAAAGGATCGGTGAACAGATATGACACAAGCCCACAAGCGCGTGTACGGCAGTCACAGCCAGTCCTTAACCCTCCACACCCTTCGGCTTCAGCGGCTTAACCACTGCCTCACCGAGCACCTGCTCCTCTTCCCCTGTGCACGCATCCCAGGACACCATCACTACAGCCGCACCTGCGCCCGCACCGGCCTGTCCACTGCCTTCACCATCGCTCCTCACATCACATCCCGTACACACAACCCACGGCACACATCGCCCCACCTGCAGAGGGTACAGGCTACCCCGCTTCCCCATCCCACGCATGCAGACCTCCGATGCGTCGGAGGTGATACCCCTGTCCCACAGACGCAAGGCGCTCACCTGCGGCCGCAGCGGCCTGCCCTCTGCGTCCAGCCCCGCCGCGGAGGACGGGGGCGGCGGCGGCGGGCTGGAAATGGCGGCGATGATGCGGGGGATGTTCATGATGGGCACCTTCTGCCAGGCGTCCGCCTTGGGGCGCAGCGGATCGCGGCCGATGGTCTCCTGGTGCTTCTGCACGTACAGCCAGCGCGACTCGGGGTGCATCGCCTTGAGCTCCTCCTGCGTGGTTTAGGTGTAGGGTAGGGACATGTGTATAAGCGGTGCAGCAGAGGGTCTCCTGGTGCTTCTGCACGTACAGCCAGCGCAACCCGGAGTGCAGCGCCTTGAGCCCCTCCTTCGTAGGTTCAGGTGGGTTTGAGAGGGGCCAAGGAGGTGCGTCTGTGGCCGCGTGCAGGCGATACTGATGCTGTTGGTGCAGTATACCCTGTCACCCAACGCACGTGTGCTGCATGGTGCACGTGTGCAGCCACCAGCTGCCGGCCGCTGACATTGCAACACGACCTCCTACCCCACCTGCACCACCTCCACCCTCCTCCGACGGCACGTCCTTGCCAACCCAGACATGAGTGCCGCAGCGCCCCACAGGCAGTCGCCAGCCGCCGCCTGCACCACCTCCACCCTCCTCCGACGGCACGCCCTTGCCAACCCAGACATCAGTGCCGCAGCGCCCCACAGGCAGTCGCCAGCCGCCGCCACACACCCCTTACCCCACCTGCAGCGCCTCCACCCTCCTGCGGATGGCTTCCGGGTCCTCCGACGTCTTGATGGCCCCATCCTCAGGTGCTGGCGGCGGCGCCGCCGTCGCCCTGGCCTCCTCCTCCTCCGCCAGCGCCTCCACGTCAGCAACCACCGCCTCCGCCGCGGCCTCCGCCTCTGCAGCCGCCGGGTCCGCCTCCGGCTCCGGCTCGGCGGCTGCGGGCTTGGCGGCGGCGGCGGCGGCTGCGATGGCGGCGGCGGCTGCCTCCAGGTCGGCGGCGTGTTTGGCGGCGGGCAGGGCGGCGCAGGCGCGCAGCAGGGCGGCCAACATGGAACGTACGGCGGGGGCGGAGGAGGCGTTGAGGTCCATGCCCTTGGGGGGGGGAGGTAGGGTTGTGAGGAATGAACGACGTAAGCGTGAGGGCGATGGTGTAGGGCAGCGGAGGCGGTGCGCAGCTCCCCGCACTGGCGGGGTAGCGGTAAGCTGGAGTAGGGGAGTCGCATGAGGAGGGGGAGAGTGCGTCGTGTAGGCCTGTGCGAGGTGTCTGTCCGTGTGGATAGCCATTAAGGCGTTCAGACCAAATGCAAACGGCAGGCCCAAGGCTTCGGTCGCTTCCCGTTCCCCTGAACCATCCCCAAAGTCAACACACAGAGGCAGGGGTTCGCGCAACAGGCGCCCAGACACCTCACACGGCTTTCTTTCGCGTTTTACGCGTACCCCACATATCACATCCCCCACCCACGCACGTGCAGCAGCAGCAGCAGCTGGTGGTTGCAGCGACAGCCACCGCGCCGCTGGGGCCTACTGGCCACTGTAACACGGCAAGGCCCACCCCTGATCTGTCCACCCCTGCGCAAATCGTGTGACGTCCCACGCCCGCACCCACCCCCGCTCACGTTCAGCGGCAGCGGGTTGTGCGACAGGTACAGCTCCGTCAGCGCGCCCAGGCAGCTGAGGCCGTTGGGCACCGTTGGCAGTTGGTTGTGGTGCAGCTTGAGCGACTTGAGGCGCGACAGCGCGCCCACGCCCGAGGGGATGGAGCCCAGCGCGTTGTGCGACACGTCCAGCAGGCGCAGGCCGGTGAGGGCGGTCAGCGCGTCGGGCAGCGAGGAGAGGCGGTTGGAGGCCAGGGACAGGGCCTTGAGGTCCGTGAGGCGGGACACGTCGGGGGGCAGCTGCGACAGGAGGTTGGACTGCAGCACCAGGGCCTGTGGGGGGAGGGGAGGGGCGGGGAAGCAGAGAACGAGTACCATTACTACCATAACGTGGCGCGGGGCGGGGAATGGGGTGGGATGGGGTGGGGAAGGGTGGCACCGTGAGCGAAACACCAAGGCTACCTCCTGCATTCCAGCCGCACACCTTCCCCACCCGCCCCCTACCTGCAGCTTGTTGAGCGTGGCCAGCAGCTCCCCCGGCAGCGCCTCGATGGCGCAGTGGGAGGCCATGAGGATGGACAGGCGGGGCAGCCGCCCTACCACCGCGGGAAGGCCGCCGCCTGGCCAGGAGAGGACGGGGATGGGGTGATGTTGCCGGCTTCGTCGGTGGGGGGCAGGTGCTAGGCGAGGTGGGTAGCAAAAGTATGCACGCAAGGTGATCCCGTGCACTTGGTGGGGGGCGGGCGCCGACGTCCCCACAGGACCCACCTTGCCCCCGCCCCGCCCCGTCATTGTCCATACGTTTCAGCACTGTGTGCTGCGCCGCAGGCGCCTGGGCTCATGGCTGGGCCGCAGGCGCCTGGGCTCATGGCTGGGCTCATGCAAGCTACTGACGACACCAGTCCGTAGCGACCCGCATGCCCACCCTGGCTCAACGCCCATGTTTGGTACCGGTCATCACGCACTGTCGGACCCACCCTGCCCCAGCGCCGGCCCGTTGTGGTCCAGCACCAGCGTGCCCAGCTGCCCGCACCCCGCCAGCCAGCCGGGCAGCGAGGCCAGGGCGTTGTGCGCCAGCTTGAGCTGCGTCAGCACGGGGGCGTGCAGCGCCACGTCCTCGGGGAGGGAGCTCAACGAACAGCCGGACAGGTCCAGCTTGTCTGTGTAGGGGGGTGGGGTAGGAGGGAATTACCGCACAGCAGCAAAACAACTGAAGCGGTGCGCACGCAGTGTTGTGACGTCGTCTGGGAGGCAGAGCAACCGGCAGCCGGACAGATTGAGCTGGTGTGTGTAGGGGTGCGAGGATAGGCAAGGGTCACGTTATGCAGCGTCATTGGGCCCAAGACACATCCTGCACGTGTCTGGGCGCCAGCCCATGCCCTGCGGCCCTGTGCCCTTGCCAGCCTTGGGCCATACGCTGACTCCAAAAGCACAGCCATTCACCGTTGGAGCGTATGTCTGCGCAACGTACCGGCCTTGGGGTTGATGAGCTGCACCGCTGCCAGGTCGCCGTGCGCCTCAACCACAGCGCCGTAGGGGGGGTCCAGCGGGTTGTCCCTGTGGAGAGAGCGCAAGACAGGTGGTAGGCAATCAAGAGATAAGAGGTCAATCTCAACATTCACACGAGTGATACAAGGTAATAACTATGGCCTGGTCCCAATGGGTGATCCTCGTACGGGACACCCAAAAGAGCGTGGGAAGTTGGGAGTTGGAGCGGTACGTAGGTAGATGCAGGCTGTGGATTACGCTGTTTCCAGTTCCATGCCTAACCATGTAACCAAGGACGTGTCGTGGGAGAATGTGAAGGCCCACTGCATTGCCTTCGGTTTTGCCGGCCATAAATGCAAGGGATGACGTAAGCGTGTGGCCGTGCTAAGGGCACCTCAGGGGACAACAGCCTACCGAGCGCAATGTGCGTGTGCGTGCGCACACAGCCCACCTGAGGCTGAGCTGCGTGAGGCCCGGCAGCAGCGGCAGCAGCTCCTGCGGCGGCCGTTTCAGCGCGTTGTGCGCCAGGTTGAGGGCGGTGAGGCGCGTGAGGCGGGTGAGCTGGGGAGGGGCCTGGGCAGAGGGAAGTACCGGTCGGGAGGCAAGGGGCGGAGGGCGTGACGACCGGGAATACGGTAGGAGGAACGCAGCAAAGGCCGTGAGGCAGTGAGCTGGGAGGGGCCTGGGGAGGGGTAGCGAGGAGGGGTGGAGGGCAGGGCGGGGCGAGTGGGGATAGCAGGTGGGGGTGACGAGTGAAGTGCGTAAGGCGGGTGCGCCGGGGACGGCCCTGGGGAGGGAGGAATGGGACAGGGAGGGCGGAAGGTGCTTGCGTGGGGATGGGGGAGCGGGCGTACCCACGACAGGGCCAAGAGGTACACGTGCAGGCCTAAGGTTAAACCGCTAGGTGGGCATGGGGCGCCCTGAGGCGCCACCATGGCAGCACCATCAGCACGCCGTGCCCCTGCCCCATGCGGCGCTGCAGGTGGCCATGTGGGTGCGGAAACGTGGGCAGGCCTGCACACAGGTTCACCCCTACTCACCGCCTCCAGGCCCGCGCCCGATAGGTCCAGCGAGGTGAGGGCTGTGTTGTGCACCTGAGGCCGGAAGCGGGAGTAACCGGTATGGTGGGGTGGGGTAAGGTGGGGTGAACTGGGGACCAAGGTCTGAGCACGGTGCATACTGGCAAGGGGGTGCAGAGGGGCTCCCTCATGCCAGCTGCCCCACGCCTGGAGTCAAGCACCTCAGCAACACCGCGGTGCACCTCAGAGCCACAGCCAGCATCCTGGACAGCCCGCACCAGCAGCAGCGGGTAAGGCATGCATGTGCAGCGCCTGGCACGGGTGCTGTGTGGCATCGGCGGGCCCCGTACAGCCCATAGCACGCGCCCCACCTGCACCAGCAGCAGCGGGTTGGTGTCGTACAGCGCCCTGTACGGCTGCTCCAGGGGGCAGCCCTCCAGCTGCAGCCCCTCCAGTAGCCGCAGCTCGCCCAGGCCAACGGGGACGCCGCAGATGCCTGCGAGGCGCGTGTGTCACGGAGGTGTGATAAGAGGGCGGGGCGAGGCTTGGAGCGAATGGCAGCTCGGCAACGCCCACTGGCACGCCGCGTATGCCTGAGGGGAGGGGGTGTACGGAAAGTATGCATGTGTGGGTGCGGCGTTGGAAGAGACGCGCGGGGCTTCAGTGAAGCCACAGCAGCTGTCGTGCGCCTCGGCCAGGGGTATGGCTATGCACGTTACCACTATATTTCTATACAGTGTAGGGCACGTGGGGGCGTGTCGGAGTGCGAATATGCTGCTGCTCGTCCAGTAAGGCGCTCCCGTGTGGCCCAGGTTGCGCTCCACTCAACGGGCCGCCCTAAGTAACACCCAATCTTGCGCTGATACCGTACCCATCCGCACACTTTAACACGTCTAACACAAAGCCGTGCCGCCATTCGCACATGATCCCCACGCATGAACCAGCAGGAGACGCGGAACCCGTGTGGATCAAGGTTGAGCTCCATCCGCATGACCGCGCTAATTGGCATCCCCTTGAGCTATGGCCACAGTATTGCACTCAGGTCGACGCATCCGTGTGGTCTAGGTTGCGTTACTCCCACGCCCACTCGTTCCTGCGGTTATAACCCAGGATCGTGTGGCCACACCATGCTAGAATTAAAAGCCAAGAATACCGTAAACCTTGCACATGCGCCCCCGCACGACGCACCCGTGTGGTCCAGGTTCAGCTCCATGAGGGAGGTGAGCGCCGTGAGCACCTCCGGGAAGGCGGCCAGTGGGTTGTACGACAGGTTGAGGGCGTTGAGTGCGGACAGGCGCGACAGGCCGGGCGGCAGGCTGGAGATGGCGTTGAAGGACAGGTCCAGGAACCTGCGGGCACGGGCGAAGGGTGCAGTGGGCAGCACAGTGGGGTGCATCGTGACAAACACATGCACGACACGCGGGTACGGGGTGGGGGAATGCCGTGGGGGAACACTACGAGGGACGGCAAGCAGCAAGTGCTCGCTACACTGGTACCTGATTCACAACACACCGCCCTCTACAACAACTCCGGTGTTACGGCAGCCTCAGAGCGCAGCTACCGGCACTTGGGGACACGCGCAGACAGGCAAGCCCCATTCACCTCGTCTCCAGGTTGAGGTATGCAGTCCCAGCGGCACATGATCAACACACAAGCGCGCATCAACAGCCCCCGACACCTCCGTTTGCCCCTCTATTACTCCGCGTGCCCGCACCTGCACGCATAGAACGTACACTCGCGACTGCTTACTTGAGCGTGGCCACGCCGCCCAGCGCGTCCGGCACCTCCTTGAGCTGGCAGCACGCCATGGACAGCTTGGCCAGCTGGGTCATGGCCAGCACGGCCGTGGGCACTTTGTCGAACTCGTTCTCCGACAGGAACAGGTCCACCATGGGCAGCACCGCGAAGCTGCGCGGCAGGTCGTTGAGGCGGTTGTGCGCCAGGTACAGCTGCTGCAGCACAGGGGAGGTCCCCAGCGCGGAGGGCAGCGACGTGAGGCGGTTGAAGGACAGGTTCAGCACGCCGAGGTGCTGCGGGGTGACGCCTGGGGGTTGTGGGTTCGGGGCAGGGAGGGGCAAGGCAGCGGCGGGGCACGGATGGTGGGTTGGTGATGGGTAGGGTAGGGTAGAGAGGGAGGAGGCTGTGATGGTCCTTGCTTCTGCTCTAGCACCGCGTCATTATTGCAGTTCACGTGTTCTGGTCAGGCCCCGCCTCACCCTCGCCCAGGCTCTCGATGGCGTTGTCGCTGGCGTTGAGCACCACCAGCCCCGGCAGCCGCAGCACCTCCGCCCCCAGGCTAGTCCAGCCGTTGTGCCGCACGTCAGCAACGTATACAGCCTGGACAGGGGTGCGCAAAAAGCGCGGGGAAACCGTGTGAGGAGTCGGGGAAGTACGGAAACGCTGGTGCCTGCACGCGAAGAGGAATTGGGTTGACAGGATGAAGCAGGAACAACAGATTAAGCCTGGGCAGGGGTGGTGGTGGTGGGGTCGGGCGAGGGCACGCAGCAAGCGTGATGATGGAGCTACAAGGAATGCAGTAAACGATGTGAAGCGGTACAAGGCTGGAGCACGTACAGCCACGTGCACAGTCTGGGTCGGCGTGGTGGTGGTAGTCTCACGTCATCACGGTGACGCGATGCGAACGACATGAAGAGTATGAAGCGACGCTGCAAGTACTGCAGTAGTACTGCACCCTGAGTGATGCGAGGCAGGGCTGTGTGGGTCCAGACCTCCCACAGCTGATCGCACGCTGTGCCACAAGGCCACACGTGGCGCCCGCACCAGATGTGCTGCCACCGTGCCACGTTGGGGCTCCTGTCCTATCGCCTGCCAAGAGGCCTTGCGCCAAGCGCGCACGCGCGCAAGCCGTTCCGGGACGCAATGAAACCTACAGGCACGCAGCTAACCCACCTGCAGCCCCGATTGGCCAGCACGTGCGGCGTGCTTTACTTCCAGCGCTCAGTCACCAATGATACATACTCACTTACACGATATCACCAACGCACCTGCAATTTGCCCAGCTCGGCCAGCGCGTGCGGCGTACCGCAGTGCTTCACGTCCAGCACCCCCGTAACGGCTGCTGCCCCCAGGCGGCGGGCAACCAGCGCTGACAGGGCAGCGGGGTCCCGCGGGGGCCCGCTCTGTAGGGGTGAACAGCAGCGCAAGCGGTCAGGGGCCCACGTTTAGGGCATGCGCGAAGCACAGGGAGTATGTGTCAGGCGCCAGGGAGTCACCGAAAGTCGGAAACGCGGTTGGCTGCATGCGATGGGAAACGAAGTGAGTTGGCAAAGCAAAGGCGTCGGCACGGGAAGCTTATCGAAATCCGAGCGTGGGGGCCAGGGCACCCTGGCATGTCTGAGTGGCGCAATCCGCGCAACGGCTGCCCCTGTATCAACCACAGGCACTGTGCGGTGGTGCCCGGATGGCAACCGTGGCTCAGGGCCCGTGTAGCCATGCGCATCCCCACCTGCCCCGCCGCCTCGCCCTCCGTCGCCGGGGCAGCAAACTTGTCCAGGTGCTGCTCCACCAGCCGGTGCTGCTCGCAGATGACTTGCAGGTAGTTGAGCACCGCCCTGCACGGCGCAGGGGCAATTCCGCGTCAGGGCGGATCAGGGGCAATGATGCCACGTGCGCGCTACCGTTGCTGCTGCCAGCCGACTGGGCGACAGCGGCTAGGGCAAGAACTGTGGCACGCGAATACGCCTCCCGCTGCAGGTGCAGGTGCAGGTGCAGCCCTGCGCTGCGAGCTGCACGGCGCCGCTGCTGTACCTATGGCAGCAGCACGGGCCCACTCGGCTGCCATGCACATACGGTACGGAAGAAGGGCGCCTGCATCCGTCCAGCAGGCGCGAGCGGAAGCATCTGGCCCACGGCCTCGGAACGCTTTCTAAACCCGCCTGCAGCCCAGTTCCCCGCAACCGCTGCAGCAGCCACCGCTAGGATTGCCCTTCGCAAAAACGCACCGTACGCCCACATCCCGAACTCATCATCCGCCGCACACAGGTAGCCCGAACCCAAAAGCAACAAGAGATTCAGACCCAAACCGCCCAGGCCCCACCTGCGGCCCAGGTCGCGCACCCGCTGCGACAACCACCGCTTGATGTGCATGCCCTGATCTCTCGCACCGCCATTCACCCATAGCCCGGGCGTGGGGCGCAAGGCTAAACAGGCCCCACCTGCGGCCCAGCTCCCGCACCCGCTGCGGCACCCTCAGCCGGGGGTTGCCGTCCAGCTCCAGTGTGTCCAGGGGCAGCCAGCCCATGTCGGGGGACAGCGACACGATGTCGTTGTGCGACAGGTTGAGGTGCTGGGGTGGGGAGCAGGGGGACAAGGGCTGCGGGTGGGGACGAGCGCAGGGGAGAGCGCGTGCATATGCTGGTTGGGCTGGGAGGTGCTCAGCGGCAGGATGTTTCCAGCGGGACGTGGTGGGCATCGGGATTTGGGGACAAAGGTTTCTTGTGTACTTTGCGAGGTTTGTGATTAGACAACGGGATGCTGTGGAGATGACGGAGCCCTAGGCTCACCTTGAGATTGGTCAGCTGGGACCAGCTGTTGCCCACAGCTGTCAGCTTGTTGTGCTGGATGTCCAGGTTGACAAGGCCCTCCAGCTGAAAAAGACTCTCTGGGAGCGCTGTCAGCTGGTTGTAGCCCATGAGGAGGATCTTCAGCGAACTACACAGCATGGCAGAGGCGTTGTGAGCATGTGTGCACGGGGCAACGCAAGTTGCCCGTGCTGCAGCCCGTTCCCACCTGCATTGCCCGATGTCTGATGGAAGCTCGCTACATTGGTTTCTTGACAAATCGAGAATAGACAGCTGCTGTAACTTGGGAAAAAGTCCCGTTGGCACCGCCTGCCGTCGCAGCGAAGGCAAGTGGATTCGGCAAGTGGCGCAAGTTGACCACATCGCATGTGCTAGCTTGGACTGCGACTTACAGATATCTGGTTGTTGGCTAGTTTGATGGCGGTTGCACCTATTTGCGAAAGCACCTGCAATGCCACATGCGCCTTTTGGCAGTGTTGCCGATCTGAAACCGCAAAAAACAATCCATTGTATGAGCCATGTGGATACTGGTACGTATGGAAAGCGCACCTCGCTGGGCAGAGCCGTGAGGCCCGCCCCCTCCTTCACCACCTCGGCCATCAGTCTACCTTCGCGTTCAGCTGTAAGCTAGCATTTCGCAAGTTGCACATAGTTTGTTCATGATGGCGGTACAGCGCCACTTGGGCGCAAGAGACCGCACACGTCCCGTACGCAAACCAGGGAGCTCCCCTTGCCCCTTCAGCCTGATGCAACCATTGCCTCAGCTGAAGTGTGGGCGGTGGGGGTACCGTCAGCTTCGTGAGAACATATGATGCATACCTGGTACATTTGGCTTCAGGTCCTCTCCTTCTCTAGGTGTTCCCTTTTTGCAGTCCGGGGTGCGCTGGGTTTGGACGGTGGTGGTGTTGGTGCTTGCCTGTGCTGGTCGGGCTTTGAGGTCCCGCTGGCCTGTCCTCTCCCGTCTCTTTCCCTGTAAACCTTTCCACAGAAAAAATAAGTCCCGAGGGGCTCCAGCATAACACGGGCACGGGCATGGCAGGGCATGGCAAGTCCCAAGGGAAACAACCCCACAGCTTCGGAGCAGGCCCTTCTCCCGGCTGGTCCCATCCCTGGCCCCTGGCACCTTGCATTACACCATGGCCACCAACAGGGCATACTCTCAACCACGACGCAAATAGCCTATAGACTCATACACCTGTGTACCATGCTGCTTTCGGTGCTTTGCCTGCTCCTATGCACCCTGTTTATTTGTCACGAACCATGATAGTGCGAGAGGGTTTTTATGTGAGTACGAGTCACTATGTGGTGTGCGCAGGGGCGAGACGCACACAGTGCGAACGCCAAGCTGCTTGGTAATCTATCAGAAAATGGGCTTAAGCAGCGCCATGCAAGACGCGCATGTGCCGTACGAGTTGGTGCTGGAACGTGATGGACAATGACATGTGCTGCTTCGAGTAAGTCGCCATGCGTGCCTTGCATCATTTATTCGTTGTCGCCATGGAGGCCCTGGCTGGCAAAAAGTATCGTTTTGACTTGAGCGTATGGGGCGCAGGTATCAGCAAGAGTCAGGCAAGGGCCCAGCAGACGGCAGTCCCTGCGACTCCAACCCCTACACTTCCCTTTATCTGGCCACCAGCTGAGCCTGCACCGAACACCATGTACTTCTTAGACTTAGACTTCTGCCACGTGCATGCTCTCAACAACCTTCTTGGAGGAGCCCTGCTTGACAGATGTTATGTGCTTGAGTACTGCACAAGAGTTGAAGCTGCCCTGCACCGGGCTGGTGCCTGCAATAGGCGCCGGGGCTGGAGAAAACAATTCCACCCGCAACGTGGCAACTTTTCCACCATGATTATCCAACACTATCTTGCCCACCACCCTACTGCCTCCGCACCCACACAGCGGAACACACGCCCCCTCGCAGTGGACCTGATTGCCGTGCCCAACACCAACGACCACAGGGACCACACACGTGCCGGGGCCCTGTCCCTGCTACCCCCAGATGTGCGGGAATAAGGATTCATCTTGCTGAAGCCCAGCCATGCAGCGGCAGTTAAACTCCACCAAGGTACCTGGTACTACCTAGACTCCCTGAACCCACGCCCCGTACCAATGCACACCGATGCAGACTGGCAACGGCACGTATACGGCGCCATGCGCTACATAAGGCTCACCACTGCACTCCCACGATCCTGCAAACCGACATGGCCGAGGTCCCGCCCCCCTGGGCAGCAGACACCGAGTTCCAGGCCCTTGCCGCACAAGGCACTGCGCCCACACCGCCCCTGATGAACCTGGTCTCCCCCAGCCCGTCCCCCACGCGCACCCCCAAGGCGACCCAAACCCGTAACGCCCACCCCAGTAAAACACCGTCACCAGCGAGGGGTCTCCTGCCGCCCCCCACGAACACACAGGCACACACAGCACCCGCGCATACCCCGCAACCCCCAAGACGCGCCCACCCGCCAACCCGACCACCACCCACCGGCGCACACCACAAACCTCGCACGCGTAAAGCCACACTGATGACACGCACCCTGAACCCTCCAAAAAGCCGTGCACCATAACCGATTTTTTCAACAGGCAACGGGCAAACATGCCCACGCCAGACCCCCCTGCAGAGGCAACTGAACACACCACAACCCCGCCGACCCAGGAGGCGGCCCCCGAGACCCTAGCGCCAGCAGGCCATAAATACCTCCGCATGTTCACGCACAACGTGCGTGGCATTGAGGGCAATAACCTGGCAGTTACTACCAACCAGCTGCTGGATAAACAACCAGACATAGCTGTCCGCACGGAAATCAAGCTGAGCGAGCCACGGCCGCACCAAAGGCACACGGGCCGTCAAGAAGCCCTCAACCCCGCATACACCCGTTCTGCAGCACCAAGCCCGCCAAACCCGGTTGCCCGCCGAGCACACAAAGGGAAGCCGGGGTCCTGGTCGCAATCTCTACCAAGTACGGCAGCCCGGCCTTCATGCAACCGGCAATCACTCCAACCCACCTCCACGGCCACCTGTGCCACGTGGCCCTCGCACCACCTGGCAGCATCCCCATGAACGTCAGCGGAGTCTACTTCCCGTCTGGGCAAGAGACGCCCGACCTCCAACTACGGCACGCCCTCTACACCTATTGTGAACAGACCCTACAGCAAGCAACTAAGTCTGGCCGTGCACATGTCATCATAGCGGGCGACTTTAATGCGGTGTGCCAGGCTGCCGACCGCAGCACACAAGAGCTGACTGCCTCCGACCGGCGGCACATGCAGTTCCTCACGAGCAGCAACGCCGCTCCCGTCAAGCCGTGTGCAAACACGGTTGCACGGCCTGCCACTTTCTGTCAACTGCCAAGTAACGGGCACTACCACCGCAGCCGCATAGATGACATCCTCGTCTGTGCACCAGCCTACGCAAGCATCAAGCAATACCTCGGAGAGCACCCCGATGCAACCCTGCACGAGTCACCAGACTGGCTGGGCGGCTCGTACGGTCACCACAGCCTGACCGCACTGATCCCTGCGGCCAGCGTACACCTATACCACGCCCTACCTGTAACCACGCAGCCAAGTAAACACCACCAATGGCAGGACGTCATCCTACCCCTCCCGCCCGCCAAAACTGCCACGGCCCGTGCTGACATGGAAGTTCAGCTGGCAGCCGACAACGCCACCCTGGCGGACATGCTGGCACCTGCCGCGCGTGCGGTACAGAACGCAATCGACCAGCTCAACCAACAGGAAGACAAACCCGCCCTCCAAGCAGCCGCCCACATGGACACTCTGCGCCATGAACCAGCTGTCCCTCGACCTGAATGCATGCGCAGCCAAACTCATGCAAACCCTCACATCAGCTCTCGATATCTATAAGTCACCATGAGAAAAGCCGCCCAAAACCGGGAAGAGGCACCTCCCCCGAAAAACCAACAAAGTTATCAAGCGCATGGCAGCCCGACTTGGAGCCGAGCAGGTTAGGCTGCAACAACTGCTGCAACAGCAGCAGCAGCAGCAGCAGCAATAACATACTACACCAAAAGGCAGAAGCCCGCCACCACCAGCGCGGCCCGAGCTCACCGCCGCGGCAACAGAAGAGGCACGAGCGACATGCAAGACCCTGAAACAGGAACTACACACCTACATCAGGACGCACCAACGCATGAACGCAGTTCGTTCGCGCCAGACGTTCCAGCGCCGGTTCGCCAAAAACGCCGGGTGGGGCTACAAGGCCATCTTCCACAATGGAGTGCAGGAGCGAGGCCTCCGGGCACTGCTAAACGAAAGCACCGGTGAAGTGGTACACACCAGCGAGGGTATCCTCGACGCCCTGCACGGGTACTTGGCCCAACTCGCAACCCCGTGCTTCGGCCCTAAATCGACGTACCCACAACGGGCGAGGCGGGCCTACCCCTGGAATGAGAAGGGTACCCCGACCCCTTCGTGCTTCGCCAAACACAACACCCGGGCTCTCACGAAACCCTCCGCTTGGTAGCCGACCCATCCAACTTTACGCAGTGCGTGCAGTTCCTTGCCCGCAACAAGGCCCCTGGCCCCGACAGAATCCCCAACGAGCTCCTGCGAGCCCTCCCCGACAGCATGCTCCGCAACATACACGACCTCTTCACCATAATGTGGGCAAAAAGTGAAACACCTGAAGAGTGGACAGTCTCCGACACTGTCCTCCTTCCCAAACCCGGTGCTGAGCACAGCCTCCGCATCAATGACAAGCGCCCCATAGCACTGGCCAACACCACGTATAAGCTATGGACCAGCCTCATTATTCTCTGCCTAACACAAACAGCTGAGCGGATCCATGTGTACAGCACAGCGCAGGAGGGCTTCCTCCAAGGTCGCAACACCGAAAGGCAGTTCCTCAACTTAATACACGCCATTGAGGATGCAGCCCTCTCGGGGCTCGACCTGTACATCCTGTACGTTGACTTCTCGTCCGCATTCAACACCATAGACCACGACAAGCTAGTACAAATCATGTGGGATCTGGGGCTCCCCAGTGACCTCATCCGGGTGGTGCATAACCTCTACCGGCATGCGCGCACCCGCATCCGCAGAGAGCACGGACTCACCGCAGACATCCCAATCGAACGCGGTACGATTCAGGGTGACACCCTCTCCCCAGCACTCTTCGTCCTTTTCATTGAGCCCCTCCTCCGCTGGCTGCACACCGGGGGCCGCGGCTACCGGTACGGATGCCTGTCCACCCACGAAACATGCGCTGAGCTCAGCTGCGTATGCCGATGACCTAGCTGTCGTCACCAGTAGCACCACCGACCTCGCCATCCAAGCCGACAAAATTGCACGGTTCTCCGAATGGCTGGCCTCCAGGTCAACCACAGCAAATGCCGCGTCACGGGAGCCCTCTACCACACCGCCTGGGCTACCGGCAGTGGCATGAAAGGGGCAACATGCCCTTCCACCCTAAAACAACGGCTTGCCGACAAAATCAAGATTGGGGGCACAGCTCTTTTTTTTACCCTTCAAGTATCTGGGCGTGCACACTACCCTGACCCTTGACTGGCGGCCCCAGCTCCGAGCCACCCTTGATGCCCTCAAAGAGAAAACCTCACAGCTTGCTCAATCTATGGCGTCCCTGGACCAGCGGCTGCGCAGCATACAGCTCTGCCTCAAGCCCGCCATGGCCTATGCGCTCGCAGCCATGCCTTTCTCCCCCGCTGACATCCAAGTCATTGACCGTGCAGTGGCCCAGGCGGCCCGCAAGTGCTATGGCCTAAGGAGAATTCCCCACACGGGCGGTCCTCCTTCCAGTTAACCAGTACGGCCTCGGCGTGGGGTCTCTCCTCCCCGAGTACGTGCGCAAAGCCACCCGCGCACTCACACTGGCACTCAACGACGACGGGCGCTTAGGTGTGGTCACGCGCGCCCTCCTCCGTGCGCAATACAACTACGCGGGCAGCCTGTCCCCCCAAGCCCTGAGCCGTGAGGCCAACTTCTACAGCACCCTGAACATGCTCTCCCTTGCCAGGGAGCATGGCCTCAGCGTAGAAGCGCCGCCTGAGCAAAAAGACTTGCTCCGCCTCAACAGCCTCCATAACCTTCTGGCTGCGGCCCAAGCCCGCCACCAAGAGACCGAGCGCTGGCTGCCTCGGAAGTGCGTGATTACGCTCGCCGAACTCGACCTTGATCTCTGTAGCCTGCAGACACAGGGTGCAGCCAGGCAGGGCGTGCACCACTTGATCAACACACACGACCTGACCAAGATAAGCCCTGGGGCGACCGCCCGCCATGAGCGTGCTCTCAACCGCCTCCGCCTATACGTGAGCACCAGCGTAGACCCCACCGTTGACACAGGCCCAATTCACAAGTATAACAAAGTGAGCCCCCTCCCTGCCCACCAGCGTGCTATCTCCCCCTCGTCCCCCCTCGCGCACCTTTTCGACCAGGACACCCTGCCCCGCCCCGACCCCCAACAGCGCCTCACCAGATGGCTGGTGCCCCGCGCCCCCGGACCCAAGCCCCCGCTGCAGCCCCAGAACACCTCCCTGCAGCCCCGGTGCACCAAGAGCCCGGCCCCCACAATGTCGACATGGACAACCTCGACACCCCTAGGTCAGACCACCCTCGACCCACCAAAAAGCAACGTCAGGAAGCCCGTATCTGCGCGAACACCCGCACGGCCATTCCCAGCACCGGGACAGCGCTTGCCAATGGGGCCTGCTGGGCCGCGGTCAAGGAACACCTCCCGAACCTACCGCGAGACCGGTACAGCAACGAGCGCGCCCTTGCAGTGCACACCCTGATGCTGTTCGAGGCCTTCTTGAAGGCCCTTAAAAGCGGCAGTCCCGGGCCTTGGCTCACATGCTAAACCTGCCTACCTACCAGCTGGGTTCCAGCGCCCACGCACACGTGTCAAGTCATCCTGGCAGGCAGCCCGTGCGCAGGTCTCAACCCCGGGCCACCTACCTCTGTCCTCAAGGCACGCCGACCGCAGGCAGATGGCGGACCGCCTCTGTACCCTGCTCTATGACAAGTACGACGAGGCGACGCAGAT
Organism: Chlamydomonas sp. KOR1; assembly: GCA_036984285.1. Taxonomy (NCBI): domain Eukaryota; kingdom Viridiplantae; phylum Chlorophyta; class Chlorophyceae; order Chlamydomonadales; family Chlamydomonadaceae; genus Chlamydomonas; species Chlamydomonas sp. KOR1. The sequence continues at coordinate 174,826 of BQMZ01000407.1, read as the reverse complement.
CCTGACCGGCCCGGTGACAAACCAGCAACGCCCTCTGCGACAGGGTGAGAAGCGGGCGGTTGGCTCCACACACGAGCGATACTATGAAGTTGCATGGCGGCCCACCACTATTCTTGAGAGTCTGCTCCCCACCTACCAGCTGCTGGGGTATCAACCCGCGCGAACACATCCCGCTGGCACCCTGGCCCCCGACCTAGGGGGTGCCAAGCTAATCCGAGTGGAGTGGCAACCAACGTGGGAACCGGCCTCCACTGTCGTCCGCAGCTGGCCACAACTCCTCAAGGAGTATGAAACTGCAATTGCATCTAATCGACTGCCAAGCCATCGGCGTGTCAGCGATTGCTGCTCAATGTTGTACCCAGTATATATGTACATATCAACACTGGCAGCCACCCGTTCGCTGGGCCCTTGCCTCACTCTTGCTGATACCAGCGCCCCATACGCTCAAGTCAAAACGATACTTTGCCAGCCTGATGCAAGGCACGCATAACGACTTACTCGAAGCAGCACATGTCCTCGTCCATCATGGTTACGGCACCAACTCGTACGGCACATTCGCGTCTTCGCACAGGGAGGCGATGATCTTGCGCTCGTCTGATGTCAGCGGACGACCGATGTACAGCTTGCAGCCCACCCTGCACGACACCAGACAGTGCAGTGTTTCTGCAAGTGAGCAACAACTCCCGCCCCATGCAAGACAATGCGCGTTGTTGTGAGCAAACGGAGCTCATGCAATACCTCAACAGGCAGGTTGCATGCAACGAAACCAACAGTAGCCAGCTGGTCGGCGGCTGAACGGGTGATGGACACATGCCCAAGCACAGCCAACTGCTGATCGGCCAGGCAGTGCGCCAGCACATAGACCTCGCACGGAACGCAACGTCAGGTAAAGAAACTTACATCTGCTTCGTGTCCACGGGCACATCGTAGCGCCCCAACAGCGTGTTGTACATGTCTGACAGCAGTGCTCCGGCTTCCTCCACGTGCACACTGCAAGAGGCGGATGTCACAACAGTCAGGCGTTGGGCAGGGTGCACAACATGCGAACAACCTCGTCATCCTTGTAAATAAACGATACGCTGCGCTGCATTTCCGTGGCTCCCACACCAGACTCCTGCTCTTCCAAACTTACTTGAGCTCCGTCAGGCGCTTCTGCAGGGCAGGCCGTTTGGCCACGTACTTGTCCCAGGCAACAGAGTCACTGGCGCCATCACAGATGCCCTCTGCCAAGCAGCAGAAACCAACGGCAACCACTTAAATCAGACGAGAGGAGCAGAGGGCCTTTACTAACGAACCAAGATCCATTCTCTGGACTTCCCTTGAACGTCCCTCTGCTTACCCAAGAAGCGGAGCACAGTCTTACGGACGAGGATGCTGTAATACTGCTCCGTTATCAGCTGCAGGTCATGCTCCTTGCCAGCCACGTAGCCCTTGAGGTAGGCAAGCTCCATCCACTTCTCGTGCCTTACACGGCGCGCGTGCATCGCTAGGTATTCAGGGAGCACGTCATCCGGGTTGTTCTTCGTGAAATTCTTGACATGTCTGATCTGCGGTGGAGGCATGGGGTTTGCTGTTACCGTCCAGGCACACCAAGCCTTCAGCCGGTGCTCAGCGGCGGGCAAACAGCACCTTTTCCTCTGTAAAGATGCGCGGGGTTGAAGGAAGCTGCGTGCCCTGCGCACGTCCTGGAACTTGTGCAACTTTGCATGTCGATGTCCAAACACGGGCTCGACTCGGAGCCTGCAAGCCGCGGGCCTTCCCTGGTGGCACAGGGCAGGCTAACAAGCTAGCGCCAGAGCGGGTACGCGTTGCTTGCATTGAGGTCCGAGACAAAGCGAGGTGAATGGAGCAGAGTGAGTCCCAGAGATATGCAACGCTACCGTGATGGTACTTTGGCTGCACGGTATACGCTTTTCTCGAGGCTTAAAGCATGCATGGGGGTCACCGACACCGCGGGCGGTGTCGCCCATGGCGTACAGGCTACACGCTACAGGGTCGCCTCCCAGGAACCCACTGCTGCCCACTGTAAAGCTGGGCTGCACAGTACGTTGTACGCGTACAAGTCCGTAATACGTACATGTACGGGATACGGCCGTTTTCTGCCGTGCATGAGAGAAATTACGGTCTGCGGTCCAGGCCTGACACGGCACGTGGCAGTGTCACCTGCATCAGGAGCGTCCCAGGGAGGTCCCATGGAGACCATGCGCCAGCAAAACTGCATCACAACAGGTGCACACGCATATGCGAGACACTTCTCGTGCCTCAAGAACTTGTGGCTTAGTGGCCGCGGTGCCTTGCAGGTACCTCCCCTGGTGTCTGGCACCACACGAGCGGGGACCGTATCTTAAGACCAGACTCCCGTATTGTCCTTACTTCTAAAAATACGGTCCTTTTCGACCGTACTGCGCAGCCCAGCTGTAAAGCTGCTTGTGTGACAGGGTGGTACGTGAGAGCAGGTGAGAGCCCTTGCGTGGCGCATGTTGGCACTGTCGTGTCGAGGCCGGTAGAGACAGTACGTTAAGGATCTTGATGTGTCTGGCAGCTAGTATCAGCACGGCACGTTGCGCAGATGCAGATGGAGCACGCTCACTGCAATTGCGTATGTGAGGTCCAGCGCAGGGGCGCCCTGACCGCGTGCTACCAGTGCAGCTCGCCACCTTCATAACCACAGCGACGCCAGAGATGCTGCCGTACATCCACTGTCGATTGCAATCTGTTCCTGACGGATACGACTTGGTGCCACGCTAGGGAACGGACGTGCGTCATATTTCTACCAACATTGCTTGTGCGTTGTGCCACGTCCGAGACCTCCCCTCTCACGCAGCACACCTCGACCTCTGCACAGCTTGCTGTCGGAATGACCGAGCATAATAGCGAAACCTTGCAACGGTATGCAAAGGCCCACGGAACACAATGGTGAAACCAGATATACGGGCGGTCACGGCTTGGTATTAGACAGGTACATACACGGACGGTACGGCGGCATACAAGGCACACGGAGCTGTGCGTGGACGGGGCCCCTGCCATCACCAACACGCCAGTATGGCAACTCCAACTGCAGTACTCAAAACCCCGCAGTCGTACTGCCCGTCCTCATGTGCAAAGTGCCACGCTCCCTGGCCGCCTCCCGCCACAGCAGCCCCACAGCGTGCAGCACCGTTGCCGCCTGCTACGGCCCTTGCTCTAGCCCCGCCCCCAACGCCAATCCCCCGTTCGCGTTGTCGGTGAAGCGCTTCCGTCATGCCCCTGCATCTGCCCTGTCTGCCGCTCCACGGCCAGGCTCAGCTGCCCTTGGCACACCTGAGGCGAACCACCGACCCAGGGTTTACTCCTTTTGCGTGCCACCACGCCGCAAGACAGGCGGGTGTCACAGCCCCTAGCGGTGCCGGCCTTACGGCCATCGTAAGGGCCATGAGCGCAGGAGTACCGCCTGCAGACAAGGTCAGGTTCATCTCCGGGATGCGAACCCGTCTGGTAGCAGCTGGCGCAACCCCTTTCCCCCTCCCCCGCTGGCCCATGCCAGCCCTCTGGAACGTTGCACGCATTGCACCCAACACAAGCCCCAGCTCTGCAGCCCGATGACCACACCACAGCAACGTCGGACACCCCGCCACCACCCCCGGGCTCCCCAGGCCGCCCCGGGGGCCCCTCTCCCCCATCCACAATCGCCACGCCTACCTAGCCCCCTGTCGCCTCGAGCCCGTCCACGCCGTGCAGCGTCACCCGCGAGCGTCTCACTGCAACGTAGCGCCCTTTTACAGCACCGCGTCCCACTGTCCCCATCCCGCGGTGCTGCCGCCGCCGCTCTGCGCCTGTACGACACCCTCAGGGCCCGACCGCAGCATCCCCAGCCCCGCCACTGCCGGCACGCTAAGGCGTCTGTCACCGGGTCCGGCACCACCTCGTACGGCACGTTGGCGTCCTCACAGAGGCAGGCCATGACCTTGCGCTGGTCGTGGTCCAGTGGATGGCCAATGCGCAGCGTGCTGCCCGTCCTGCAGTCAGATGGTGCAACAAGATTGTAGGCGAGCGGCCTGACATCAAGACAATCGCACCAGCGCAGTCCCAGCATGCAGGCTGCATGCATCTGGAGCCAGCCAGCCAGCAGCATGCAGGTGGTGGGTATGCCCATGATGCCGTGCACAGCTACCTGGTGATCCTGCCACGCATGCACAAAAGCGTAGACCACGGAGCAATGGACGTGCAAGACAGCAACTTACGTCTGCTGGTCGTCCTGGGAGCCGTCCTCCGACAGCGTGTGGTAGATTGCTGACAGCAGTGCCCGGGCCTCCTCCACATTCACACTACACGAGGGTAACAACCAAGACGTTTGTCCAAACGTGGAGTGTGAGGAGTAGTATCGGGGCTCCAGCGCGGGGTTCCAGCGCGCAGTCCCCCCTTGCTACATAAACTTACTTGCGCTCCTCCAGGCACTCCTGCAGGGCAGGCCGCTTGGCGATGTACTCGCCCCAGCAAGCAACAGGGGTCGAGGGCTTCCACCACACACCGGTGCTGATACCCATATTCTCCATGGTGTGGTCTGCAAAGAAGCAGAAAGCAACGGTAACAACACAGGTCATCTCCCGCAGCGGATTTCATGACGGGCTGACACTGTGGACATCCTACCCAAGCGCCCAGCCCTGAGCCCCTAGATGTCGTACAGGCGATTCCATGCGGTTCGGCACAGGAATGAAGACTGACATTACGTACAAAACAAATTGATGATATGTTTTAACTTGTCCTACACACGTATCTAGGCTGAAGCTTTATGGGGAGGATGGGTTAGATTGGCCCAGCCGAGCTACCCCACCCCAACCCCTAGGCGGGTCTCAAGGAACGCTCCCGCTCATTACCTAACATTCCCACTCTGAATACGCATCATGCATGACTGGGTACTTGCAAGCCAACCTTGGGCTTAAAAGCATCGTGGACGTTGGCGCCCCGTGCACATCGACCCCATGGCTGCGCAGCCCCCCAACTTTGTTCTCACCCATGAGGCCACGCAGGTTGAACCGCCCCCGTAAGAGGAGATATTTCACCGTCGCCTGCTGTTCGAGGGAGCTTGCAGCAGCCAGCTCCTCCTTGAGGCTGGCGATTTGCTGGTCGTGCCATTCCATGCCGCTCGTCTTGCGCACCCACGCCTCTAGGTACTCCGAAAGAGCGTCATCATTGTTGTTCTCAGCCATACGCGTGATGTCATTAATCTGCACGTAATACGGATGGCCTCAGACGCGACGTGTATGGAAAAATTGCACGACCACAAAACGCCTTGCAACCAGCACAACACCATTTTCTCGTCGATACCGTCAGAATCATCGAATATTTCGAAGTTTCCACCGCCTCCCGAGACTCGCCCAACGTGGCAGCTAGCACGCGCCATACGGCCGCAGGCTACCCCTAGAGCCACACGGCGGTCTTGACAGGGATAACCTGCGCCGCAGCAGCTGCACACAGCTCGCATAGGGTTTTGATATCAGCAATGCTGAAATGAAGGTGGTCAACCAGGTCGTTGAGTAGCAGTTGCGCACTGCAGTGAACAATGTGTATCTTGGCTCATCAGGACGCGTTGAGAGTTGAGCGATGGAAGTTGAGCGATGAGTATGTTGTATGTTGTGTGGTTGTGTATCATCAGTTCATCACGGTCGCTTTCTAGCTCCTGCAGACCTGTACGAACCAATAAGGAAGTACAATTTGTCATTGACGAGCCCGCAGAAGAGTCTGCTTGCACAGACTCGCTACAGCGCGTCGCCACCAGACTGGGCCGCAACAGCCCCTTATTACCTCTTGCCGCACCACCTGCGCTGGTTTGGGCTGGCTGGCCAAATCACAAGACGGCTTCGTCGCAACGGCGTGCCTGAGTGTGTGTCTGACTGCGGATGGTGTAGATGTAAAAGGCGAGGCTATCGAAGGCACAACGATGGGGCCGGGGGCAAGGGGCGTGTGCCTACGGGCATGTGCCTTGGTGCGTCAGCCTGCGTTCTGATGGCTTCCTTGACGTCCTGACCGCCAGCAGCCCCTCGCTTACCATGTGTCATCCTGAATGTACAGAGTGCATCATGCTTTTTAACAGATTACATGCTATGGGGTGTGGAGCACATGCTAAATTGGCCAACAGCGCCCATCAGCTACCTCAGGGGATCCCCTCCCCTGGCCATGCCGTTACACATGCGACGAAACCTTAGCCATGTCCCAAGCCTACGCACGTGGTCGGAGGGGTTAGCCTGCGGCCGGACTTCCGTGGCCCTGGGCCGTGGGCCCAAGCCAACCCGCCAAGGCAACGCCAAAGCCTGTTCGCACTGTACGGCATGTGGCCCGAGGGGCTTGGCCATTGGCGCCCCAGCAGGGCGTGCAGCCAGACCTCCATGGCCATGGCGCAAGCCAAAGCCATCAACATATCGGCAGAAGCTGTCACAGGTTAAGAGGTTGGGAGGGATAATACACGTCCGCCCTCCTGCAAGGCAGCCACGCCACGGATTCGGCATGCACCAGCCTGGCTTGCTTCGAACGTGTGCCTGGGTTAACGTCAGAGCCTCCACCGCACATCCACATGAATGCCAGAAATAAAAGCTGCAATACACCCTTGCGAAAGGCACACTGTTATGCAGCAGGTTGTGTGTCAATGTGGCCTGCCATGCCAATGAGGATTACCAATACAAAGCTTGGGTGCCCGCCAGGAGACGAAACGTACCACCACACAAGGCTTCTCGCAGCACAGGGTGCATGATGCAACGCTTGCTTTTGCCACACTTGCGCACGCATCTTGAGTACTTGCGTAGCGCCCTTATCTCGGAGGTCCAAACCTGCGGCGTCAGCGCCGATCTGTGATGCTGCGGTGCCCCACCAAAACCACGCATACCCAGCACACCGGCTGTTTCGCGCGCGTGCCCGCGACATAGCTATGAACAACCGGCAGCAGGCAGTGATGACTGGCACACGCAACCGGAACGCGTCAGCACACGCAATGTCAGCACCTGCACAATGCTTACTAGGAATGTGAACCGTGTCTTGGGTTGGCCCCCCGAGGCCATCAGGTCACAGGCGACGGCCCCTGTTCCGGGCCGCTGTTCGCCAGTTGCTGACGGGGTGAACCCTGGAGAACCTGTACCCATGCATGCTATTCAGGTCTCGTCCGCCGTGCGCGGGGCGAAAGCCTGGGTGGCTGCACATGGGCGCTGGTGCTCAAGCACTGCCGTAACAGGTTGGCCTTCCCTGCATCAGAGAGGACACAAACTGCCCTTAGCATGCGTGAGGCCAATCAAGCAGCACAGGTCAAGATTTGGCTCTGGAGGCAGCCGGAGCGAAGACAGTGCATCGGTTTCAAGCCATGCACAGCACGTGTTGCGGTGCACGTGCGAGCACACCGTGCCGCAAGGTTCCCGCACAGCAGTCTAGCAGCAGGCAGGACGAGCATCGCCCTGCTTGGGGATCGGACGATGGAGTAAGTTGAGGTCACAACCTACCTTTGACATCCGCTACCCTCTCGCCCGTCCTTGCTGCCAGGTGCCCAAAGGCAACTGGGCGGCTGTGCAGCCGATCGTCCACCGTGCCCCTCCTGGCAGGCGGTGCCAACGGCGTTGTCGCCTTGCACCCCCTGCGCCCCCTGCACCCCCTGGCCCTCCTGCAGCGGCTGCTGGTGGCCCCGCCCACATCCTGGACCCCTGCCCTCGCCGAACGCGCCGGCACGGGCATCCCCCAACGCACCGCTGGGTCCCCCGTAGCCTTGCTGGCACTCGTGCTGCGCGAAGTGAGACGCTCCCTGGCCGCCTCCCGCCGGCCCCTCAGCATGCAGCGCCGCTGGCCCCTGTTGAAGCCCCTGCCCCTGCCCCGCTCCCAGCGCCCCTTCCCCCGCCGCCGCAGTGGACGAAAGCTGCCCTGTCTGGCGCTCCACGGCCAGGCTCAGCTGCCCGCCCTTGGCACACGTGAGGCGAACCACCGACCCGGGGGCCACTCCCTTACGCGCCATCCATGCACCCAAACCGCACAGCCGGGCGGGCGCCACAGCCCCCGGCGGCGCCGGCCCCACCGCCGTCGTCAGGGCCGTGGGCGCGGGAGCCCCCTGGCGCAGCACAGCGTAGATCCAGGAGCCCGAGGCGCTGTCGACCACCGGCACACTCAGTGCAGCTGGAGGATCTGGTCCGCGGGCGGGCCCGCGGGTCAGCGGCGGCGGCGGCAGTGGCCCCGTCTCTGGTTCGAGCCCAACATCGCGCGCAAAGGAGGGCTGCACGAATAGGAAGCCGCAGCGGCACATCTCGGCATCGACACGGATGCGCGCCGTGAAGGCACGCGGCGTGCCGTTGGGAGCGGTGGACGGTGGGGGCTGACCCAGCTTCGGAACGGACGGCTGACGCACCAGCGCGCGACCTGCATAGAACCAAGGCGTATGATACTGATGACACTCTGGCTGTGATCAAAATTCGCATGCTCCAGCAAGTAAAAGGGGCAAGCATGGGTCGGTGCGCTGACCTTATCGCGGCGTGCCGTATTCGACGCGCGGCAACCGAAGTGGCGTACACCCGACTTTGCGCACATACGCGCCAGGTTCCCGGAGCTACGGTGAGCTGCCATAAGCTGTGTCCCAACGCCTTCGGCCTTGCAGGGCTGCCTGGCACCTGCAAGGTCCACCTCAGTGCTCCACAAGCATGCTGCACCTCACATCCGCACATACACTTGGCGTACGGCGGCGCTCGCCCTCTGGCCTCGGGCCCCCTCCCCCATAACGCGGCTCGCCTCACCTTCCGGCAGAGGAAGGAACTCGATGGGCAGCTCCGCAGAAGCAGCCGGCGCGCTGCCTGTGGCCGCCCCAGGCACGAAACCACTGCCTCCGCTAGGCCCCAGCCCGCCGCTGCCGCTCCCTCCTGCCAGCTCACAGGCCGCCGCCTCAGGCTCCAACCCAGCCCAAGCTGCGGAGATGGGGTGCAGCACCTCTGGAGGCGCCCGAGTCCACCTACGCGGCACGAACCCATCCGGCAGCAAGCTGACGCAACCCCCCGCCCACGCCCCTGGCCCCTCCAGCTCTGACACGTTCCGCGCGTTGCGCCCGCCGCCCGCCCCAGCCATGCGGCCCGACGACCCCACCACCAAAACCTCCGACACCCCGCCTCCGACCCCAAGTTCCCCAGGACGCCCCTTAGGCCCCTTCCCCGCATTCGCCGCCGCCACGTCCACCCAGCCCCCCGCCGCGACCCCCAGCGCCGCCATGAGCCCGTCAACACCCCGCAGCGTCACCTGCGCGGCGTGACAATGCAGCGTGGCCCCCTTGTAAGGCACCACTGGCCCGTCTCCTGTCCGCGGCGCTGCCGCCAGTCGTACAGCCACGCCGCCGCCGTTCAGCGCTTGCACGACATCCTCCGGGTCCGAAGGCAGCAGCCCCAGCCCCGCCACTGACGGAGTTGTCAGGACCAGCTTGCCCGCAGAGCAGCGGGCCAGGTACCTCCCCCGCCGTCCCGTATCCGCCTCATCCTCCACCGCCGCCACCACCACTGCCCCATCCCGCGCGCGCTTGACAAGGGATACCTCTCCTCCCTCGGCGACATGGAGGGACGTCAGCAGGGGTCCGATGTCGGACAGGACCCATGCAAGCTGCTCGGCGTAGAGGGAGGCGTTAAGGAAAGCCAGCTGGCGGCTGAAGGTGAGCCCCGCGGCGGCGGCGGCGGCGACGGCGGCGGAGGTTACCGCCGGCAGCGCCGGCGAGAGGTGGTTGGCGTGGGTGTACCTGGCGGGCAGCGCTGCGAATGCGCAGCCGCCGTAAAGGTTTGTGCGGATGGCGACGGGGGCCGAGCCGGCGCCCTCGGGCAGCTTCTGCACCACTGTCTCTGTGACGCTGCATGCCAGAGCGTCTGCAAACAGGGCGTTGGCCGCCTCCCACGGCACCAGCAAGGCACCCTCTGGAGCAGCGTCCGCTCCGGCTGTGCGGGATGGGGGCAGCAGGCTCAAGCGGTAGACGCCGTCGGGGGGGCGCGCGGCAGTTGGGGCGGAGACCGCGGACGGCAAGGAGCCCGGCGCCGCGGGTTGCGCTGGTGCGAGGGGCGGGCGGGGCGTCGGCATGGCGCAGCCCCGCAGTCCCCCTGCGCCCGCGGTGGGGCTGGGAGGCATGGGGGCTTGCGCTTCGCTCGCAGCGCTCCCGCGCTGTCGAGCACGCGCTGATGCCGTCCTTGGTGGGTCGGCCTCCAGCTGCATAGCCCCGCCTGCCCCTGCCCCTGCCCCTGCCTCTGCCCCTGAGCCTGCAGCAGCAGGGCCCAAAGGACTCGGCCCGCGGAGCGGCGCCAGCTTTATCCGTGGAGCGCTTGGCTTGCTCCCCGTCCCGGCACCAGCCGCCGAGGCACCAGGGTCCGTGCCTCGGCCTCCTGCGCTGCCCGCGGGCGCAGCGCCGGCCCCTGGCCCTGGCGCCATCGCACTGGAGCTCACGCTCGGACCAGCGCCGCTCGGGGGGCCCGCCCCTCCTTTCACGCTGGTGGTCCGCTGGTCGGATGACGTCAGGGAGCCCCTCCGGCTGATCGCCGTCCCGGACCCCGCCACGCCCCCGCCCGCCGCCGACCCTTTGCCGCCGCCCGTTCCCGTGGACGAGGTTACGGCGTTGCTGCCCAGCAGCATGGTCATGTCCTGCAGGTCCAGGCCAATCACGGGGGAGGAGATGGCATCGGGCAGGTGCATGGCCCCTGCGGAGGCCCCCGCGGGACCGGCCAGGACTACCCCATTGTACAGGCTGTCCACGGCGGCTGCCACACCCACGGGCGTCGGGCTGGGTGGCAGGGCATGCAAGGAGCGCGGCTGCTGGTGGTGGTGGTGTTGGTGCGCGCTTTGCTGTTGCAAGCTGCCGTGGTCGAGCGGCTTGCGGGCTACAGAGCTGCCGCCACACTTGCCATCAGCCAGAGCCTGCTGTATGATGGTCTCCAGGGTCAGCAGGCGCTCCAGGTCGTTTACCTCTGGGTCCTCCATCGCTGAAACAAGACCCCGGACGACGTCCGCGGACCCGGTAGCAGAGCTGCCACGGCTGCCCCGCTGAAACGCCGGCCCTGTGCGGGTGCCCGGGTCCGCCACCCCCTGCCGTTCCCCCGCAGGCCCGGGACCCGCGGGGTACTGCCCAGGCCCCCGGGGGCTGCGGCCCCCACCAGGCTGGGGCGTCAGGCGCATGCGCTTGGCTGCCTGGCCCTGATCCTGCCAGTGCGCTTGCCCCTGCGTGCGCTCCGTCCCCTGGTCAGGCCGCACGTCCGGGCTACCTTCTGCTGCCAAGTGCCCCCCAGGGTACTGGGTGTACGACACCTGGCCATGCAGCTGGACCTGGTCCGGCTTTGGGCCGTAGGCCCCACGCGGCCACGCCTTTCGCGTACTGCCATCGAGCATCTGACCAGCCACGTTGCCGCCATTCTGGTAGTACGGCTGCTGAAGGGCCCTGGAGGGCGGGGCCTGCCGCCCTGGCGGGTCGCCGTACTGGTTGCCGTACGTGTACTCACTCCCCCCCGCGCCCTGAAGGTTGCTGAGCAGGACCAGGTTGCCGCCGTACGATGCTATCGGCCAGGGGTCCTCCGCTTGAGCAGCATGCTCCAAATAGGCGCCCTGGGCTGAGTGCTGACGCAGGAGCCCGGCATGCGGGTCGGGTGCAAGGCTGCGACCCTGCCCCGGGCCCATGCCCTGACCCACATCGTACAGGCCCGTGGTAGCTGGAGGTAGCTGCGCCCCATGCGACGACTTATCACCCCATGAGCTGAGGTGCTGGGTGGTGTCAGCACTTTGCAGCTGGTACGGGTCCAGCTGCCTCGACCTTCCGTCGGCACCGTAGGCACCGTAGGGGACCGAACCCTGGCCAGCAGCGTGCGCCTGCTGCGGCGCCTGCCCAGCTACCGGCATGACTGCGTAGCTGCCAGACTCCTGCTCCCATCTGCTGGCGGTGTCGCGAAGTACCCCGTTCTCCGCATCGCCGCGGAGCCCATGGGGTTGCTGTCCGCGGAGGCCTTGCTGCCCCATCGCACTTTGGCCGGCAGAGCCAGCTGAAGCTGTGTACTGCAAGGTTGAAGACCCGAGCAGCTCTCGCTCCCTTTGGTAAGGCTGTGGCGCACCATTTCTGAGCAGCACGAGAGAGTCGGAGGAGTCCAAGCCCCCTTGTGCGATAGGCCGCAAGGCAAGTTGCAGGGAAGGTGCATGCCATTCGTAATTGTCGCCATGTACGCCCGGGTGCCAATGGTTGCTGGGCTCTGGGGCGAAAAATGTAACATCCCAAAGCATAGCGAGGTCAAGGCATAAGAGTCAACGTCAGCCAGGAGCCACACGTACAAGCACACAGAAATACATCACTGTTATCCAAACTACGTAACTGTTACTTCGCCGCGCGCTCTCCTCACCGTATGGTTTATTGCGCCCATGCTCGTCTGCCGCCACGAAGCCCTGAGAGACGTAGCCTTCCATTAGCCATCTATTGTAATGTTGAGCCTGAGCAGCTCGTTTGTGCAGGTATGATAGAAAAGTAGGATGAGAGGCAAGTGTAGATAAGCTTGAACTATGGCAGAACCGGTGCTGTGTTATCAGCAGTGCACAGGAAGAATGAGTTGCGGCCCTTGCAGTTTGGGTTGTGCGTTGTCGCAAGATGGGTTAGCGTGGTCGGCCCATGCCGTACGACGCAGGTGCGGACCTGCTGGGTGTGGCCGTCTCCCGGGCGCCAATTCCACCCGAGCAGCAGCTTCTATCCTTACATGGCTACATTCTACTGCAAGAATGCTCACTGAGGTGCGAGCGTCCCTGGGTCCCGCCCAGCTCCTGTGCCCAGCTCCGGCACGCAAGAAAGGCGACCATGTGTTGCGCGCACGGACAGTGTTGCGGACCTTTTTTTTCTTTTTGAGAAGGTTACAGGGGCCTGGAAATCCCCCCTCACCCAATTTCACAGCCCCACCGTGGCCCTTGACATGGGTGCCGGCCAGGTGCTTATGTATGCCTTGCTCCTCCTTGCTCCGACAGGGTGCTCGTTGCGGTGTCGCACAACACTCCACCTGCGCCAGGCAGAGACACTGGCTTGCCCTCGAGGCTTACCCATTAAAACCTGCGCACGGCCCAATGAAATGACAGCAGCTCACACCTAGTACAAGAGTTGAGGTGGCCTGCTGGTCTTTCGTGATGTGCGTACCCAGCAAGGCGTCATGCCATCATCCACTCAGCTGCCATTGTTGTGCGCGGCTGGGTGCTCGGAGGGTCGGGCGCCCAGCCGCACGCGTATGCGGATGAGGCCCAAATAATTGCCATGCCGTGCCGCGCAGTGATAACCACGTTGCCTGGTGAGTACCGGTGCAGTGTCGTTCACCACGGTTGCGGCAAGCGGCAAGTAGGTGGGTGCGCACGTGCGGGACCCATGGGGAAGGCGTGTCGGTGGTTGGTGGCTATCAGTGGATGATGAACCGCCGGGCATCAGCTGGTAGATGGTTTCCTTTACCTGGTCTCCAGGCCCCTGTCCCTGTTCGTAAGTTTACTGGTAGCAGGTAGTACGGTGAGTTCATCAGAGTCTTGGGTAGAGTAGGCTGCGGTGGTTGGTGAGGCGTTCCTATCCGCCCACATGTGCTTGCCAAGCACGAATTCCAAGTCCCTGTAACGTTCTCACGAAGAACAAAAAGGTGGCCGCGTGCCACTGTACCCTGTTCTGTCGTATTAACGTTGCGCAATCTCGACATCCAGTGGCATATGGCAGGCACTATGAAATGATTATGCAAGGAGCCATCAAATGCCAAGTGTCGGCGGTGGATGAAGAAGTGCAGCCGTGTGTACAGGAAATACGGTAGCGCAAGCAGCAGAAGCAGTGACGATGGGCCCTCGAAGTCCTGGCGTGCGAGTTGGGTTCTCCCAAGGATGCGAGCGCTTGATCAGATGCAACAAGGTCAATTAAAATATACGCAGATTGGCAGTATGTGACCTTGGTGCAGACCCAAATCGCAGCCTTGGCTGCCATGGGTGTTGCAAAGACCAGGACAGACCCATGGGTCGTGTTGGGCCATTGGCAATGCAATCGCGATTGGCCCTTCGCAGTTATTGGGCGATTGTCCAGTCTGGAGCGCATACGTATAAAGCGTAGAGTCCAACTAAAACGCAGAAAGGAGCTCGGAAGCTACTGGCAACAAGCACGCTTATCACCGCAGGAACCGTCCTAGAGACGTTGAGCGCGACCTCAACACGCTCCGGCACTCGGCCGTTGCTTCTACGTTGCTTCACTCTTTACAACCACAGTTATCCTTTGCGCCTGATCGCACTCACGACAACATCAGAAACGCTTTCTTGCGGCGGAGGACAAAACAAACGATGCAGCCTGCGGGCCTGCCTGCGCCGTCTCTCCCGCGCAACACGTTCCTCAACAACGGGCGGTACCGCATAGAGCGCGAGATCAACCGTAAGCGAGTGACCACGCGCTGACGCTGTCGGGACGCATGTGCCGTGTCTCAGCTGCACCTCGACCCATGGGTCGTTGATGACACAACCCTTGCAAACGACAACTCGGGCCTTTTAGGGGCGGGCGGTGCAGCGCAGGAACCGCGTGGCTTAGCGCTTCGTGGCTGTGGAACGTGGAACCGTAGCAAGGTCTCGGGGGAACACGTGGCCTATGGCCACACTACCCACCCATGCAGCCAGCTCCCTGATCACCAGCAGCCGAAACACTGCTTTCACGATAGCCCCCCTGCCAGTTCCCTTGCGGTAGATGTCACCTGGCACCAAGGGGTCAGGCCGCAACTACCGCTGCCAGTGCTGGCTGTGCCGTGGCTCCACAAGAGGATGCACCGCTGGGGTGTCAACGCCGCCAAATCCACGACTCGCACTCCGCTCCCTTGCAACCGATTCTTGCTCACTTGCAATGAGCACTTCTGCATGCAAGCTGAGCGACCCAGTCATTCTACCGTATGGCATTCATGAGGGATGCAGTACCTGATGCTGCTGCTGGTGCCCGTGGCTGCGCAGGCGGAGGCACCGCTGTGGTGTACGCGGCCGAGGACACGACCGCCAGTTCCTATGTAGCGCTAAAGGTGCGTTGGTGGTATGGTTTTTGGGGCCTGGTGGAAAACAGTTTGCAATGCTGTACTGATGCTGTGGCGCAGGTACAGTTGCAGGGCACGGAGGGCGAGAGGGCAATAATTATAATTAGCTGTACTTCCGCACGTGCCGTACATGTTTCGGTTCCACACGTGAAGGCATGCGCGTCTGCGCGCAGCACGTCCCACGGTGACCTACCAATGAGGCTTGGTACAGCTTCCAGTGAAGAGGCGCATCACAGCCCACTGCGGGCCACGTAAAAGAGAATTTAGAGATGCTGCCGCGCACAAACGTATGTAGCAGGAGGACGACGTGCCCTGGTCCGTTGCTGGTACCCTCGTTGCGCACGACTCCAGGCCTCCAACCTGCTCTGCGGTTAACCCACACCCTGCTGCCCCACAGGTGATGCATGGTCCGGACCAGGTGCCCCTCAAGGTGGTGCGCCGGGAGGTGGGTGCGGGGGCGGGGGCGGGGGCGGGTGCGGGAACAGGCCCTGGGCGAGGGGGCCGGGGCGAAGACTGAAGGGTGGGATTACCGTACCGGACAATGAGCTGGCAGGGAGTGAGCTTGCTAAGGATGTGGCAGAGTAGGGACCGCTTTTTCTTCCGTGGAAAGGTTTACCGGTAAGGAGACGGGAGGGGGCAGGCCAGCGGGAGGAGCGATCGCTGGAGGAGCGACAGCGCCACGCCTGCACACCGATCACGGCTTTGGTACTAGACTGGTACATACACATGCATGAATCTGCAGTGGAACGCTCGAGCCTAGCTAGCTTGCCTCCAGGGCCCATGCAGGAACCTTGTTCGTGCTGGCACCGATCCAGCCTTTCCACGCAGCAGGGCGGCCAGGACAGGGCCTGTGAACCCCCGTGCACGTCCGTTGGTTGCCATGCATGCCGGTACACGCTTTTCCATCGCACGCACGCCCTTGCATACCTCTTTCCCGCGCCGAACCATGCCGTGCAATGCTGCCCTTTTTGGCATTTTTGGCATTTTGTGTTACATTCCAGGTGGTGTGGCCACACGATCCTTACTTGTCCCGACCACACCTATCAGGAATCAATCATGTAGCGTTGCGTTGCTGTTGTACAGCAACAAGGAAACGTCCAACCTTAACAGGACAGGAAGTGTCCCACCATGACTTGAAATCCTGCTCAAAGTAGAGCCCACTGCTAGACCGAAGGTCGTTATAAGCAGCGCACTCAAAGACCGCATGATATTCATCCTCAGGCTTTCCAGCAGTACACCTTTTGCACACACGCTCACTGCGTGCACGTGCAGTGTTCCTATACACCTCCAACCCCCTGCCCTACAGATTGCCTTCTCGTCCTCCGTGTCGCACGACAACATCGTACGGCTGCTGGACGTGTTCGCGGAGGGGCAGCAGCTGGTAATCGTGGTGGGTAGTGGGTGGGCCGTGGGGCGTGGAAGGTGTCCTCGTGTGCCCGCCCCGGACCGCACAGCAACCTGCCCACTGTCAGGCGGCAAAGTTCCCAGGTTCGCACGCCCTGCCCTTACTTTTTGTGTGCCCCGAATGTGTGCAGCGAGAGCTCATCTCCGGCCCGGACTCGCACACTCGTTGCATCCGGCACGGCACCCCGCCCTGCCTGTGACGGCTGTCCACCTGCCCACCTGCCCACGGGCACCTGACCCCACCCCTTCCGTTCCCCTGCTGCAGTGGGAGCTCATCTCCGGGCCCGACCTGCTGGACCTGCTTAACGAGTGCGGGGGGTGCATGCCTGAGGACATGGCAGCCTTCTATTTTACGCAAGCGGTAGGGACCGTTGTGTGACCGTTATGTGACCGTCATATGTGACCTTTCGTGCTGTTGGACTGTTCGTGCTGTTGGACTTGCGTGGTGTGGCGCTGCTGTGGTGCTGTGGTGATACACGTGCGGGGATGCGGGCCTGGCTAGAGGCGTGGAACGCGCCGGCGTGTCTTTGACACGTGGGGGTTGGGCCTGGATTAGGCCAGCCGTGTGGGCCGGGGCGGCCGGCTGCGGCAGAGCCTGACTCATGGCGAGGCGGATTCTGCGCGCAGCAGCAAGGCAGCACTTGCGGTGTTGCAAAAGCACCACGGTCATGAATCGCCGGTGTTGGCATACGGCCACATTCGTGTTTTACTATGTTACTGTGATGGTGCGCACATGTGCGTCTGGCAATTTCCCCGCGCATTCCCCCCTTCCTCCCTGCCTCGCCGTCCTTTGCCCGCACAGCTCCGAGGCCTGGTGTGGATGCACGCCAACGGTGGGTAGGCTCGGTGGACAACAACGCATGCCTGATTGTGCACTGTTCACGTGATGCTGGTAGGAGGTTGTCGGGCGTGGCAAGGGGTGGCGAGGGGTAGGTACACGCGCCCCCGTTGCATCCCACTTGTGTGCCCGTACCGCGCCGCGCATACGCCCAACCCAGCAGGCAGCTGCGCTCCGGCCCCACACGCCCCCTGCCTACATCCTAGACCCCCCACCTCACGTCCCCACCTATTGCTCCCCTCGCACGCAGGCTTCTGCCACCGTGACATCAAGCCAGAGAACTGCATGGTGCAGCGCGCGAGCCACCAGCTCAAGGTGTGAGCACTGTTCCTGCACCTGCGACCTCGGAAGCCGTCAAGCACGCACACACACGCCCAACCGAACCGACACAGCACCCTACCAACACGGCACCCTGCGGCACCCTACCAACACAGCGCGCTCAGACACAGAATCTCTCCTTCGCTGCTCCACTTCTCCGTTCTCAAACAGGCGTGTACTCCTGTGTTCCCCATGTGTGTTAACGCGCAGCTCATTGACTTCGGTCTGTCCAAGCACCTGGCCTCTGCGCGCACCCTGGGCGTCGGCACGCCAGGTGGGTCGTGGTTGTGGATTAGGTATGGCTGATTTCGGCACGTTTGGGAATGCTTGGGGCACACTAGACCATGGCAGGTGGCACGGCACGTGCCGTCTGCCCCAGTAAAACCACACACCTACGGTACATGCCTGTAGTAGCCAGTGCTGTGCGTTGCACCGGTACGGGAGATGGGCACCTTCAACCCTGTGCTTATACAGGGTACAGCTGCTCTAGGGAACGACAAGCAGACTTAGAAGAGCTCGTGACTTGCATAGTCACTGCTGATGTACGCCATCCCCTGCCACCCCACGCCACTCCCTGCCACCCCATGCCGGCTGCTCTGACCATCACGCTCGAATGGAGTGCAGACTACATGAGCCCAGGTAGGTGGGGAGTCCAGGCAACCCTCACTACTCTCGTAGACGCAATGCAATGCTGCGTAGGTTCTGTGCTTCTAAGCAGGTGGCTTGCGAAGGCCGAGTCCTCAACCTATCCTGACCACGCGGCGGCGGCGTTGCACACTGGCCCCCTCGTGCAACGTCCCCTCAAGCCACCTTCCCCCAACTGTGTCCCCTGCTCCGCTCCCTGCCCCCGCTCTCCCCTCCTCCCTGCCAGAGATGCTCGTCCACCAGCAGCAGAACATCCAGCTGCCATTCGTGAACCCCGGATCTGCCGTACAGCCGCAGTACGACGCACGTGCGGTGGACGCGTGGGCCATGGGCGTGCTCATGTACCTGCTGGTCACAGGCAGGTGTGTGCGCACGTGGCAGCGCCGGCCAGCGGAGAGGCCTGGAACAGGGGAGGCCGCGTCCTCAATACTAAGAACGTTGATTTGCATCATGATACATGCAGAACCTGGACCAGGTGTGTCCAGTGATGGAACGTTGCGGAAAAGGGAACGCCCCTGCAGCTGCGCCCCGCTCTGCCCCACCACGCCTTGCCCCACCTCTTCCAAAGTTTGTGGGCAAGCGGCACCCCACACTATCCTCATCAGAAGCACACACTGGCTTGTACAGCATTCCACTTACATGAATGTTTGCCGTCCCGTGCGTCATGTCCACCCACATCTTGCCCCCCCACAGGTACCCGTTCGAGAACGAGCACCACCCCAACAACCTAGCCGCCACGGTGGCCAACGTGCTGGCGGGCAGGGCGCGGCCGCTGCCGCCGCACATCAGCCCCGGCTGCGGGGCGCTCATTGCCGGGCTGCTGCGCCCGCGGCCCGAGCAGCGGAGCACGATGCTGGTAAGGCGCAACGGGCGCGCCAGGAGAGGGACATAGCTATAGGGGTGGCGGCGGAATGGCCGTGTCCTGCATGGCTATGTCCAGCAGTGAGGAAGTAAGGACTGTGGGCTGAGTGCATTCCGCCATGCACGCGTGCCACCGCCTTCACACGTCACGTGCCACCCCACGCGTTGCCACGTGCCGCGCTGCGGCCACGTGCCATGCCACTCCCGCAGGACCTGGTGTGCAACCCTTGGCTGGCGGAGGCCGCCACGCAGTACGCCCGCCGCGTGGCGCCAAATGCAGTACAGCAGCAGCCACCGCCACCGTCAGGTGGTACGGCGGGCGTTGCAGGCGCTACAGGTGGCGGCACCGCCGGCCCTGCGGCGGGGCCCCTGGCCTGGGTGGACCTTTCTGAGTACCGGCAGCTGGCCTCCAGAGCCGCCATGGGTCTACCCGGGGACTCAAAGTACCGACAGGGCCAGCAACAGTCGTACGACAACGGTACGGCAGTACGGCACCTGGCGCCGGCGGGGCCCACAGCGGGCCGCCGCCGGGGTTTGGTGCGCCGGGTGCGGCCGGGGCGCAGACAGCTGCGGGTGGGAGGGCGGGGGCGGGTGTGGGTGTGGGCAAGGGTGGTGCGAGGGCGGGTGCCGGGCTGGGACCGGCTGGGAACAGTGAGGACATGGCGGCAGCTGCAGCGGCGGGGGCGATGCGGCAGGGCATTGCCGGGGTGTACCCAACCATCCAGCAGCAGCAGCAGCAGCAGCAGCAGCAACAGGTGGTGGGGGCAGGTGGCGGAGGTGGGATGCCGGTGGGCAGGGACGGTGGGGCGGTGGCGCGGGCGGAGGGCAGCGGCGGCAGCATGGACAGCGGCGGTGACGGTGCCAACGGTTACAACGGTCTGAACGGCGGCGGGCCGATCGGCCGGCAGCAGCAGGGTGCTTTCGCCAAGATGAAGGCGTACTTCAGGCGCAAGCTGGAGGTGTAGGCAGCACTCTTAGGGACACCGCTAGTACGAGGTCTGGTTTGGTTGCAGCAAGCCGCTTTCGGCACTCTTCCGCCGAATCGCGATGGGCGGCCTATGGTACTGCAAGCTAGAGGTGTAGGGCGGCAGGAGCTGGGTATGCTGAGGACTTCTGTAGCGGTGTTGGAGGCAGAGCTTTCAGGGCTTGCGGGGGTAACAAGCAAACTTATCTTACCGGCAGTGGATGTGGCGGTGGTAGCAGGTGTTGACGGGTGGTCTTTTGCCAGAGGGCCCTCGGGGGCCCAAAAGGTACCTTAGTGGAGAATCCCAAGGACTCTAGAACTCCCAGAGTGGCAGGTGTTGGCGGCGGTGGGAGATGTTGGTGGCACCCACGCCCCTCACCATGCGCATACGTCCCGTGCATCAGATGCAAACACGTGATGTACGGAAAAGCAGGGGACCCCAGAAAGGCTGCCCACCTTGCCTTGTTTATTGTGGTGGTGAGCCGTATGCAGCTTGCCTCAGCTGGCGGGGCTTGCCCTGATGAGATTTTGCTGGTCATTGCAGACCCTTGAGCCTCCGGCTCGTGCATGGGTCATTGCGCCTGCAGGGAGAAACCTAGTCGTGTACCCTGTACTGTGACATTGGCTGACTGACTTGGCTTGGCTTCGGCTAATGCTGGAACAAGCCCCCGCCGGGCCTTGGCGAGCGAATTGGAGCGGGGCTGGGGTTCTGCAGGTGGTGGACGGGGACCTGAAGCTGTTTGATCGTTGTACCAGAACTGGCTGTAGCGCAGTTGCTTGTCTTGTTGGGACTTGGCCTATTAGTCGTGGCGGAATGGGCTGGGCGTTGGGGTTGTAAGGAGTCTAGTATCTGCAATAAGCAGCATGCGTGTACCGAAGCGTGACCGCCTGCTTTTCCGCGGGAGCTGCGAGGTATGAAGCACTTTGTTTGCTGCCCTGGAATTAGGTCGCACCGTGGTGTTTGGAACCTGTTTGGCTGAGCCCTCGGGAGCCTCAGGCCGCACGTCTGGCCCCTGCGTGCCGCCCTGTGTGTGTTGCCCTGGTAGCGGGCCCCTGCTTTTGATCTGGATGTGTGGCATTGGCTACGGGAGCTATGAGGATTCGTTTGCTGCTTTGGAGATGGCCGCTATGTCTGCCCTTCGGCGGAATGGACATGAAGAGTGACCAGCTTGCGGCAGAACGCACCTTGGGTCCTTGGCGCTGAAGGCGATGTTTGCTTTCGTAAGGACCACGTTTACGTTCTGTATCAATGTTTGGAGACCCTTGAGCCTCCGGCTCGTACATGGGTCGTTGCACTTGTGGAGGGGAGAACCCTCACCGTGTAACACTGACTGACTGACTGGCCTGCTTTTCCGCAACCGTAGCATCATGGGAGCGTCCCTGTTTCTGTGCTGACCCAGCCGACCTCGTACGACGCGCACTCTGCTCACTTAGAAGTTACATTTGTTTGCAGGGGTACATCGCCGTTGTGTTTTAATATGCAATTGGCTGACCCGGAACAGGTCATCCTGTTCAAGTCGGCGGACCACAGGCAGGGGCATCTCGAGACCACATGGGGTGATTTGTGTTCTTCTCGGCGTGGCTCGGGCCCCTCCGTCACCACACACAAGCAGCAGTCTACATGAGCACATACTGCATGCCTACACATGCACATGCTCCAGATCCACCCCAACATGTGGGACAGTGGTCCGTCGTCTCAGGGCTGCAATGCCGGACTGCACAACATGAGGCAGCCCAATGTCATGCAACCCTTGCGTATGGTACGGGACCACAGTACTAGTAACATGCTCTAACAAACAGCACAACACGTCGTCAAGCGGGCCACGGCGTGACTTGACAACACAGAAGGGTGCGCAGATCAGCCTAGCCACAGCCCAAAAAAATGCTTGCGCTAGGACCCTGGCAACGCACCGTCACGTCAGCCACACCCTTCGCCGCACTCCAGCATGCACGTCTGAAATGTACACGCACTGCACTTTATGGATCTTAATTGTCTGCCTCATGGGCATCACGTCACAGGTCATGGCCCCAGCTGCAGACGCAAGGTGCACACAAGCTTATGCACAAGACCGGGCGGTCCTCAGGTCCACAGCACACGTCACGAGCACACAGAACCCTCAGCATATTGTACATGTGGAGGGGAGCAGCGATGTCACGGCCATGCACAGCGCAACAAGCTCTTTCCAGGCAAGGAGCGCCGGTAGGCGGTTGCAGGATGGACTAGTGGGCGCATGAACCTCGCTCGGCGACGCGCTCCCCTCCGAGATACCTTCATAACAACCAGCCGACTGCATACCGGAGCATTTGTACTATTGATAAGCCAGGCGCGGAGCCTATATGGCGCAAGCTAAAACGCCGACATCAGATGCTCTGACGTGCGACTGGACGCCATGGCAAAGTGCTATGCTGTGGTGCAGACGACCCACCACCCGCCGCTCCTTGTGTACAAACCCTAAAAACCAGACACCAGAAGCACCAAACGTGCCATGTAGAACGCGCAGCCATGACTTGCACTTGGCGCATGTTCTCTTGACAGCAACCTCATGACCACCCGCCGGGTGATGCAGATCGTTAGGTGTCTCCCAAACAGCTACCAAGGGCTGGGCTAGCGCGAACGCAAAGCTGCCTTTATGGCCACACCACATCACACGCCCTTACGACTCACCAATAACAGCAAGTACAGCAAAACGAATGCTCTCGCCGCCTCTTATCGTTTTTTCACGTTGCGCTGCATCCCAGCGTATCCTTTGTTCGCCTCGCGCGCGACACAACGCATCACGCCACCAGCATACAGGTATCGCAGCCCTGCCCCTGACTGCTCGCGCGCCCAGATGCAGTTGTGTTCCAAGTTTGCAAGCAGACGCAGGCAGGGCGATTACGGTGCGCCAATACCGTCACGTGGACACTGCGAAACCAAGCACCCCACAGATCGACACATGCAATGCTTACGCACATGCCGCGCAACCATGCACCTAACAGGAATCTCGATTCTCTTCTCGCCTCACACCTTTGCACACAGCTATCTTGTCTTCTCTGCCGGCGTTACCTCAGCCCTCACACAACCAACACACCTGCAGAAGCTGGCCGCAGCCCCTCTCCCGGCTGCTGCTGCTGCTGCCTCCGCTGCCCTGGATCACCATCGCACATCCCTTCACTGCTACCGTCGCTGTCCCTTCGACCCGGCTCCCCAGACCCCCCTCCGCTCTCCTGCCCCTCCGCCATTGCCCCAACCAGCAGCCGCCCACCAGCAGCTGCTGCCGCAGCGCCTTTTAGGCAACTCACTCCACCCGCTGCAGCGGCCAGCTCGCTGCCGCTACCGCCACAGCCAGCATACGCCCCTTTGCTAAGTACCGCCACCCCCTGTCCTGCCGCCACCGCCCCCACGTCCCCTTGCAGTGCGCCCCCGCAACGCGGCTCGCTAGCAGACCGCTGCTCCACATCAGCCGACGACCCACACGCCCCCGAGGTAGCCCCCACTGCAGACCGCGCTGCCCCGCAATCTCTCCCGCCACTACTGCCTTGACTCCCCGTTCTCCGCCGTACGCACCGCCCCGCGTCGCCGCCAACCCAGCCCCCTGCATCACACCCCTGCCGCCCGCTGCCGCCCTGCAGCTCCGGAGCCGCCGCCTCAACCTCCCGCGCCTTACGCTTCGCCGCACCACCGCCGCCAGAGCTGCAGCACGCAGCCCGCCGTGGCCACAGCACACAGCCCTGCTCGGGCACCTGGTGCTCCGGTACCGTGCTGCTGCCCTGGTGGAGGCTCGTACCCGGAGCGGAGGCGGGCAGAGGAAGCCGCCCCCCACACAGAGACTCCTCACGTGCGGCCCCGCGCCCCTCAGCAGCTGCAGGTATAGCTGCAGGCGCCAACGATTGCAGCGACATGCAAGCTGATGTGCCCGGTACGCCTGCGCTCGCAGGAGGCTGCTGCTGCTGCTGCCACGTGGGGTCGTCGCCGCTCTCGCTGCAGCCGCTCTCAGGCTGTGGTGCCGCAACCGATTCTGGTGCTGGCGCTATGAATCCGCCGTACAGGGCTGTCGGCCGTACCAGGCTGGCGGCTGGGCCGTGTTGCACATCGACGTCAGGGTCGGGAAGCTGCTCGTCTGCGAGCAGGGGGCAGGCGGCCTCCGGCTGCACCAACTGGCCTGCTGGGGGCATTGTGGACAGGGGAGATGGTCGTTCAGGCAGAATGAAGGACAAAGAACAAGGAAAGAGACGGTACAGCGGCCACTTCGGTCGGTGGGCCCAAGTATGTGCCTGCGAAGAGAGGTCGGTATGACGCCTCGACTTCGTGACCAGGAAACCGCTCCGTGCACAGTCCAGGGCACGCAAGCAAAAGTTCCGCCAGAAGCACACCAAAGAGCGAACCCTTCGCCTCACCTTGCGCACCACAGCTCCACCCTTCGCTCTCTACTAGAGGCGGACCCCCGCTGCCCTTCGCTTCCACGCACAGCCCCTGCCAGCCACCCGTCGCCGCAGCCGCCGCCGCCGCAGCAGCAGCAGCAGCACCACCGGCAGCGGCAGCGCACCCGCCCACCGGAGCACTGTTGCACGCAGGCCCTGCCGCTGCCGCTGCTGCATTCGACGCCGCCGCCGCCACCACAGCCACAGCGTGCACCAGGGATGCTGACGCAGGCGCAGAGGGTGCAGGCAGGGCACACATGTCGGCTGCAAACGACCGGGCCGGGCTGCTGCCAGCTGAGGGCCCAAGCAGCAGGTCGTGCCTGCACGCCCCACTAGCGCCCGCACCAAAGCCCGCGCCGGACCAGGTGTGCGAGGCGTCATGCTTCACCTCAGCCTCCTGCTGCCCCTTGCTCTCCGCCGACCGTTGCACCTGCTGCTGTTGCTGCTGCTGCATGCTGTTGCGCCATGCGTACTTGACACGCATGGCCGGGGGAAGGGATGAGTAGGCAGGGAACTCCCTTGGCAGCTGTGCGCCCTCACTCTTAACGGGTTGCGCTGGAGCAGCTGAAGCACCAGCAGCAGCAGCAGCACTGCCGCTACCGGCCTCGGCCCCAGCCTCAGCACCAGCCCCAGCTGCAGCAGGGCACGCCGGCATCGACCCAGCTGCGCTGCTGTGTCGCGCGTCATGACCATCAAGCGCAGTCCACCGGGCGTGGGAGCCAGCTGCAAGTGGGACCTCTACTGCGTAGCCGGCGCCGCCGCCGCTGCTGTGGCTGTAGCCGCTGTAACCAGGCGCACGGGACACCGGTGGCCGCACGGACGTGCCCAGCCCGCTCCTGCTCGGACTGCCTGTAGCCGCGGTGGCTGTGTGGTGTCGGTGTGTAGGGTGCTGCGCTGTTTGGGACGTACCGCCATCGCTGCCATGGCCAGAAGGGTGGTATTGCCGCTTCCGCGGCCGCTGCCTCGGCAGCGGCCCAGCTGCTCCTGCCACAACCACCTCCGACGGCAGGTGTGCAGCCACGGGCCCGGGCACAGCCTGCCCACCAGGCCCCTCCCTCCCGTGGCTCTCGTCCGCAGAGGCCGCCGCCGAGTCGCTTTGCTCCGCCCTGCCTCCGCCCTCAGACCCCTGCAGCAGCCGCTGCAGCCGCTGCTGCCTCGCCCACTGCTCCGGCCGCGCAACTACCAACCGCCCGTCTGCCGTACGAGTAAGCCCCACGGACCCGCCCTCCGGCACCCCCAGGTCCCGCATGAGGCTGCCTGCGCCGTTCAGCGCCGCCGACCCCCGGCCGTAGCACCTAAGCACGATGCCGCTGTAACGCTGCAGCGGCGGGTGCTCGTGCACCTGCTGCTTGCCCTGCTCCTGACCACCCTCCGCCGCTGCCGTCGCCGCCGCGAGTGTGGGCGCAGCGTACACCTCCACCGGGACGCTCTCCGTCATAGACCGCTCCACAATGTCTGCGAACAGCACCTGCGCCGTCGCGAGGTGCAAGTACAGCCGCCACTTGCTCCAGCGCGCGGTGTACACTTGCGGGCCATCCTGTGGGGCCGGGCTGCTGCCGTACGCTCCCTCCGTGCCGTACACCGCCGGCCCGCCGTACTCCCCGTCCGTACCGGCCGCGCCGCTGTCCTCCGCGCCCGTGTCCGTCCCCACGCCTGAGGTCCCAAAGTCCGTGGACGCAGCACCGTTGTTGTCCCCAGACAGCGTCGCATGGTCCGGAGTGGTGGTGTAGCCCGGAGCACCGCCAGCCGAGCCCGTCCCATGGCCACGCCTATGCCGGGAGCCCGAAGCGCCCCTGCTGCCACTGCGGTGCGAGCCGCTCGAGTGCTGCCGCCTGGCAGAGGAGCCTCCGAGCAGGCCTGCTGCCACCGCCGCCGCCGCCGCTGCTGCAGCCATGCCGGGGGCCAGGGGCGGCTTGGGCCGCCTCACGCGTTTGGACGCCGGTTGCTCCATGTCCGCCGGAGCCGTGAGATTGCGCGGCTTGGGCGAACGCCGGGGCCGGCCCAGCACGCCCATGGCTGCCGCAGCAGCAGCCACGTGCCCTGCACCGGGCGCCGCCCTGTCGGGGTCCACGGCCGCTGGGTGGCTCTCCTGCTCCTGCTGCTGGTGTAGGTGTTGGTGGTGCTCATGGGTCAGAAGGCTTTTCTGCTCGGTGTCCGCTGTTGCGTTCGGGGCTGCTTGCGGCGGAGCGGCGTCGGAGGCCGCCAAGCGGGCGTCAGCCGTCTCAGCGTCAGTGGCAGGGTCGTCGGCGCCGTGCCGCTGCTGCATGTCGCCACTGCCCGTTGAAGCTGCGTCGGCTGCAACACCCTCCGCACCAGGGTGCTGCTGCCTCCCCTCGTCCGCAGGCTCGGGCTTAACGGCAGCCTGCTCCTCCCCTGCAGCACCCACATCCGCCATCGCCTCATCAGCTCCCTGCTCCTGTCCCCCAGTCGGGCCCTGCTCCTGCCCTTCCTGCTGCTGCTGCTGCCTCATCCCGTCACCACCGTCCTCGGCCAGGGCTCCAGCCCCGGCCCCAACCTCATCGCCCGGAGTCGTCACACGCGCCAACCGACCCGGCGCCGAAGACACCCCATGCCGCGGCTTCGGCGGCAGGCCCGCTGGCGCGCCCCCGCCGCCGCCCTGCTTGTCC
This sequence comes from Chlamydomonas sp. KOR1, assembly GCA_036984285.1. Lineage (NCBI taxonomy): Eukaryota > Viridiplantae > Chlorophyta > Chlorophyceae > Chlamydomonadales > Chlamydomonadaceae > Chlamydomonas > Chlamydomonas sp. KOR1. Next base: position 147,769 of record BQMZ01000407.1, on the reverse strand, counting down.
TTCTGCTTCTTGGCCTCGCCCCTGTTGCAGCAGAACGCAGGGTGCACCGCCACAACCCGCCCGCTGCCGTCCGGCCACAGCATGAGCTGCACGGTGCCTCCGTCCGGCACCCCCAGGTCGCGCATGAGGCTCCCAGCTGACTGGAGGTACCAATACGTGCTCCGGGGCCGCAGGGTCACGCCGGGGTACGGCCTCGGCTCGTCCGTACTCGAGGCGCAGCCGTACACCTGTACGCTCTGCGGCTGCTGCCGTGCAAGGGGCTCGAGGTCCGGCCAGAAGGCCCGGACCGTCTCGGTGGACAGGTACACCATGCGGTGCCGCCACGTCAGCACGTGCTGGTCGGTGCCGCCGCTGCTGCCGGGACCGGAGAGGGTGGCGGCGGCGCCGCCGTCGTCATCCGTCGTGTCGCGGTCAGTACCGGGCAGGCTGTGCGGGTCGTGGGGCTGGGGCTGGGGCTGAGGGTACGGCGAGGGCGTGGCGGAGCGGGCAGCGGCGGACGGGGAGCGGGAGCGCCCGCTGCCGGCAGCGGCGATCGCAGTGACCCGGCCGCCGCCGCCGGTGCCACGGGCTTTGCCGTGTTGCTTGTGGTCTGGGTGCTGTTGGTCCTCCTCCTGGTCCGCTTGCTGCTGCTGCTGCTGAGGTAGCTGCTGCCCGTCGGTTTCCTCCCCGTCCGACTCCCTGGCCCTGCGGCTCTTCTTACGGCAACGCGCAGGCCGGGGGGGCAGCAGGTCCGCCTCACCGACAGCAGCAGCCTCTTCAGCCTTCTCAGCACCCACATGCCCGTCCGCAGCGCTGCCGCCGCATGCGTCCGCTCCCGCCTCCTCCTCCTTGAGGGCACCCCCGCTGCCCGCTGCGTCGTCGCTGCGCCGGCCCTGCTCGTCTTCCCCACCAGACGCCCGCCCGCTCTTCCCCTCAACGCTAGTTCGCAGCGACACGCGTTCCATGCCGCCCGCTGCTGGTGCTGTGCCCTCGCTCCCGCTCCCGCGCCGCCCCTCCTCAGGGGCCTGCACCGCTTCCACCTCATCCGCAGACACGGACATACCAAGGTTATCACCATCTGATGAGGAGCTGTCGCTTTCCCCGCCATCCTCGCTCTCCGCCTCAGCCCTCCGGCGCGACCGCGCCGAGCTGCCGCCGCCCTGCCGCGACCGCCCCGAATACACCTTCTGTCCCTGGCCCTGCCCCTTCTGCTGCTGCGGCGGCAGCTGCGCACCCTGCTGCCTCGTTTGGACCTGCGGCTTGGGGCCAGCTTCCTGCTGGTGCTGTTGGTGCTGCTGCTGCTGCGCCGGCCCCTCCTCCTCTAGCTGCTTCACCTCCGCCTCTTGCAGCTCCGGCACGTCCGATCCGTGGGTCAACAGCACGTGGCCGCCCGCCTGACGCGTCAGCCGTACAACGCCGCCATCGGGCACCCCCATGTCCCGCATGAGGTTGCCGATGCCGTTGAGGATCCAGCGCTTGTCGGTCGACGTTAGGGACAGCGTCGCGCTCGTGTAGCATTGCAGCTTGCCGCCGCCAGGCATGCGCGCCCACAGCAGCACGGGCTGCTTGGTGCTGCCCGGCTCCCACGCCATGCCGTCGGGCAGGTGCGGGCACGCCAGGCGCACCGCCGCCGCAGGGATGCGCAGCGTGCGGTGCTGCCAGCGGAGCGACACGCTGTTGTCGCTGATGCAGGACGCAGCTGCGGCGGCAGAGGCTGCGGCGGCGCCGCTGGGCTTCGCCACGCCGCGCAGCTGGCTGCGGTCCCTTGCAGCCTTGCCGCCGCCGCCACCGCTCGTGTGCCCCTGGCCGCCGCCTGGGCGCTTGACCCCTGCCGGGGCGCGGGTGCTGCCCGCCGCCGTCACTGCTCCTGCGTCGAGGCTCCATAGCACCGCCGCCGCCTCCGGGGTGGCCATGTCGTCCGCACCTCCGTAGCCTAGTATGCTCAGCAGCACACCCGCCACGAGGGCCTCCTCGTCTTCAGCCTCCCCAGCCCCCGCAGTGCAAGCGGCTGGCGCACCGAGGGCAGGCGCCCCTGGAACACCGTCGTGTGACGGCGACTCAGACTTCATCTGCTCCGTGCTGGACGCGCGAGGCAGGCCAGCCTGCCCTGCTGCTACTGCCCCTGCCGCAACTGCGCCGTGATCCTGCTGCTCCTGTTTTACAACCGTGCTTGGCTGCCGCCGTGCCTTATCCCCCAGCTTGGGACTCGCCACTGGGGACTGCAGGCCATCAGCGCGCACCTGCCTGCCTGGCGACAGGAGCTCCCCAGGCTTCTTCTTGCTGCTGCCCTTGCTGCCGCTCTTCGGCTGCGCCTCCGCTTTGGCTGCCGCAGCCTGCTGCTGCTGCAGCTGCTGTTGCTGCAGCTGCTGCTGTACCTCGTGTGCGTCCAGCCGACGGGCAACCAGCCGTCCGTCTGGCATCCGTGCGAGGCCCATGGCACCCCCGTTCTCGACACCAAGGTCGCGCATGAGGGCCCCCGCACCGGTGAGCGTCCAAGAGGTACCTACAAGGGCGCACGGGGTGTTCACAAGCGGGGTTTGGCTGTCGGTGTCGCGGTAGCGGCATTGCTACACGCCGCACGGCCACTGACCGGCCTGCACAGCAAGGGCTGCACCTTCCCACAAGAAGTATCCAACCAGACGTAGGAGAGGGCTGCTACTGTGGTACTAACGAAAGGATGGTGTATGCAAATGCATCCTTGGCTTGGCTTATAGTTGAGCGTGCCCGAGCCTGCGAGCGACTAGCGCGAAACCTGAGGGGGGCACGCGCCAGTAAGGCGAAGCGCTCACCGTGACACCGCAGCGCTATGCCGGAATATGGCTGAAGGGGTCCCTCCGCCGTTACAGAGTGTAGGATGACGCATTGGGCGTGGTATCGCGCGGGCGCCTCTAGGTGCGGGAAAAGCGTCCTCACAACGCCGACGGTAAGTCGCGCCTTCTGGCCAGACCAAGCCACCCGCTGCGGCGAAGCCAAAGACTGCATGGCCTCACCGGCAGCGGCAGGGCCCGCTGCGGTTGCCTTTGACGCTGGGTCGCTGGCCTCAGTCGATGGGCATTTCGGTCCAGCGTCTCCTTCAGGCTGCTGCTGCGGCGGCAGCGGCGCTGCAGCGGCTTCCACGACTGCACGAGTTTCCGGAACAGGACGACCATCGGCTGCTGCCTCCTCCACCGCAAGGGTCTCCGCGGCGGCCTCCGCGGTGGTGTCCTCAACGCCCGTTGACATTGCTGTTGCACAGAACGCTGACGCCAAGCGTGAGAGTCGCGGCGAGGTCTTCCGCCAAAGCAGTAGCTATTTCACTAACAATACTATCGCTTTGCGCCACTGGGCTGGTCGCCGCGGGAGGAACTTCGATGCCCCCAAGCCATCGTCCCAAACCTGCACATTTCCGCGGGCAGACGGGGCCAGGTTGCTTACTAACAACCCTACGGAGAAGCTGGCATAAGGCACGTGCGGGCTGGCCTTGCTAGGCGCGCTAAGCGACGGTCATGGGACGCGAGGAAGGGCAGACGGGTGGCAAGGCAGAGTTAAGCTGCGCTGCTGCTGCTGCTGCCCCCGCGCTGCCATCTTCCTCGAGATAGTCAGGGTGCAGGGCCTCAACGGTAAAGGGCGCCTGCTGCGTATGGTGCTCGCTTTTGACCGCTTTGGGGACGTCTGCCCCGCACCTTCCCGCTTGGCGCGCGATGCTACTTACCACGAAGAGCACCGGTACGTCTCTTCTTTTACAATTCTAGGTCAGTAGAAGCTCGGGGCGACCGGCAGCAGCGAAGCCTTGACTTCTCGCCCTTTAGTGCGTCGGCACAGAATGTGCTTTGGTATAAGTAAAGAACACATAAACAAGTGCTATGTAAGCATGTGAGTAGCTGGAGCTCTAGCACAGCAGCATCCGCTTTTCCTAACCTTTCCCGTTTCCGCATCGCCGCAGCACCTGTCCGCCATCCCCGTTATACAAGTAGTAAACAAAAGCTGATCATTGTCTCTTGTTTGTTGGCTTGGAAGGGTCATGCCCGAAACAACGGCCTGTGCAGGTGTCGAAACGAAGCTAGGTTTCTCCGAGCACCTGCCCAACATTAGGCCTTGCTCCCTTCACTCGCGACAATGCCACAATTCAAAAACCCGTATGCTTGCCGTCACGGTACTGGGGTAATCGGCGTACTGTGCAACAGTCGCGGGCCCAAGCTGTCACGCCAACGTAGTCATGCGCTTTTCCTCAGCACTTTTCCTTCAGCTCATGGCCTGGGCATGGTCACAGCGGCAACTGTTAATGTCTGAAATGGGTTGGGCCAACCGGAGCGCTTGGAGGTGGTCGTGGTGGCCACACAAACTCCACGTGGCTGCTCCCTTCTCCGCCTTCGTCCGGCACCCCCGCTCCTCTCTGAGCGCGGCGCCCAGCCCTGTTGCCGCCGACCGCACCTCCCAAAGCCCCGAGACACACACCGCCTTCTGCGCCTCCTCCGGTTAGGCTCCGCCCGCCCGCTCACGCCCGCAGTGTTCAAAGCACCACAACGCCCACACTGTGCACAGCGCAGCCCCCCACAGGTGCCGAGGCCACCGCCAACACCTGCGCCAGCACAGCCGTCCCTTGTCCTGCCCGCTGCAAACGAAAGCAACACTGCTGTTAGCTCGCACAGAAGCAGCGCTGCCGCTGCCGCTGCCGCCGCCACCGCTGCTGTGGCCGTCAGGATAGAAGGACGGCCGCCATGCCGACTGCTAGCGGCGAGGACTGCAGCGGCTGTGGCCCCATGCCGCACTCCACACCCTCCACGCCCGCAGCAGCTTCAGCAGCAGCGGCAGTTGACCGCCGTCGCCGCTGTTCGCCCTCCCTCTCGTCCAACGCCCCAGTGCAGTGCCGCGGCAGCGCCAGGGACATCCTCCTTTGTGCCAGCTGCGTGGCGCAGGTGCCGGCAGCGTTTTTGACAGCCTCTCCACAGTCCGACAGGTAGCACCGGCAGCCGCACCGGCAGCAGCACCGACAAATCCGCCGCATGGATGTTGACATCTTCTACCCGCTGTGGGAAGCGCCGCCCACGCTGCTCCGGCTATCCCGACGGCCTGGCGACACGTGCCGGGTGCGCTATGCATGGCAACCACCATCTGCAGCCCCGCTCCACCGCTCCAACGCCCCTCCACCGCAGCACCACGTCACTGCCGTACCTGCAAAGACCGCACCAAGGTCACACGCCCCGGCTCCCCGGTCTGCTGGATGATCGTACGGCAAGTGCACGGCAGATGCACGGCCCGCGGCACCATGACTCACGCGCCCGGGCTGCCGCGCAAGCATGGCCACGCGTTGGCAAGGGGAACTGGCCCGTCGCATTCCACGTGGAGAAGGCCGGCAAGTGGCTGGCCGGCGGCGGCAGCGCCCGCCACACCAGCATCGGTCGCTCATGGGCAAGCTAATATACGATAACGTGGCTGAGAGTGACGCGTTGTGCGGGCGGCCGCTCAAGCTGGCTGATTGTCCCCGGGCACCCTCCGGCACGTATCGCGGATGCGCCTATGGGACGTGGTCCCTGCGGAGGCGTGCGCGGAATAAACCATCCCGCCTTCGCGTCGCACCAGCTGAGGTGACACCAGGGGGCACCAAAACCGACGCATTCCCCCGATGTAGCAGCAGCAGCAGCACTACAACAGCAATGACAAGCACAGCCAGCAGCAGCGGCGGTAGCGGGGAGGTGATGCGGCTGTGCCTGGTGCAGGTGCGTGCCTGGGGGGTCCTCGAGTAGAGGGCGTGGGCATCGGGGCGGGTATGGCGGCCGGCTTGCCCGGCGGCGGGTTGTTGCTTTCTGGGATGGTGTCCGTGGCGCCGCCGCAGCACCAGGTGCACCACGCGGAGGAGCCGCACAAACACGTTCAAGGTACGAGGGTGCGCGACTAGGTAGCCCATGGGTCACTCGTCCAGGTGCCTCAGGACCACGCTGCTGCGGCCCACCAACACCAGTATGCCCGTGCCATGGGGCCACGTGTTGAAATCCTCCATACACACGTGCCGTCTTCTGTCACCTGCTTGCTCTGCCCTGACCTGCCCTTTCTCCTTATCACGTTTGTCTGTACCCATATCAGGCTCATTCTGCCTGCATCCCGCACCCCATCCGCCACACGTGCCATGTGCTGGAGGAGCTGCAGGCGACAGGCGCCTTCTGCCGGCCTGTGCACGCAGGGTTTATTGGTCGCCGGCATGGGCGGGCCTGAGCTGGAGGGGGGGCCCTGCGTCGGGCGCTGCTGTGGCTGGCGGCTAAGCTGGCCGGGAGGGCCAAGCAGCTTGGCCGCCGGCAAGTGCTCTGTTGCGCATGGGGGAAGGAAGGAGGAGGAGGAGGTGGCAGACTCGGTGTGTGAGGTGGATGAGGGGTGGGGTTGGGCTCCGGAGGGGGTTGCACCGGTGTTGGGGAGCGCGCTGGCGGCCATGGGGGATGGTGGTGGTGGGCTAGGGAGCATGAGGGATAAGGAGGAGGAGAGGGGGAGGAGCAGGTGGTGGTGCTGGTGGCGCTGTGCCAGCAGCTATGTGCGAGTGGGGAGCAGCGGAAGGAGGTGCTGGCGGAGCGCATGCGGTAGCAGCTTCGGTGGGGGTACGCGTAGAATGGGTGGTGGGGCGGCTGCGGCGGCATGGATGGGTTTCGCGCAGGGTGGGCGAGGCCTTTCGTGCGCAGCCACTTGTGTGTGTGTGTTGGGCAGCAGCCTGGAGGAGGCGATTGAGCTCATCCGAGAGGTAATGGGGGGTGCGCAGGTGCTGGGTTGGGGCCAGGGGCGGAAGAGGGGCTTGTGGGTGCCTGAGGTGGTGGGTGCGGAGGTGTGGCGGGGCTGCAGGCGCTGGTGCGGCAGTGCTCCCGGCTGGTGCCTTGGCACAGGGCACGCGGGCGCAGACTTGCAGGCAGCTGGAGGTGCTGAACTGGCAGCGGGGCTTGGGAAGGGAGGAGAACTGTAGTGTGCAGGATGCGGGATGGGAGCAGGGTTATGGGGCTGTCGCAGATTTCGTGGGCGGGGGTTCCGGGGCATGGCTTGGATGGCTGTGGCTTTGTGCGATGAATGCAAGAATGACCGTTTTTCCGTGGCCACTTCCTCCATGCGGCACGCTAGTTCCCTTGTCTGGGGGATGTGCCGAGGCAAAAGCATTTGCGCACCTTTGAGCGCGCAAACACGGCGTCGCTGGCTACTCTCTGGCTTCCGTTGCAAGTGTACTGGTATTGAGCAAGGCAGTTGGTGGCCGGTGTGGGCGTTTGGCAAGAAGGTATGCATTGTGGGTACTCACAACGTGGCCTCTGCACATGCATTGCATTCACGCTGGTGCCTAGGGCTTGCCGGGCGCCAACGGCAAACAGCAGAAGGCTGGCGGTGCTGGGCGCAGGGCACGGTCCGTCGTCATCTTCTCTTTGTTGTCCCACGATTGGAGGTTCCAGATTGTCTTGTGGGCTATGGACAATGTCCACCTCCCCGCCTGATTAACATGCAGCAAATGGTCAAATCCAGTTGTCTTGCTACCATCCACAGCCAACACAACGAAGACAGCCAACTAACTGGAAGCGAGTACACCAGCGACAGCAGTCCAACCCGTCCCATAGAGCCAACCCAGTGGGGCCAACCCAGTCCAACCCGTCCCAGTCCACTCCTTCAGGGTACCGTACCCGCCCTTATCCCTTACTCATTCAAGTGCTGTTCTAACGGCCGCTGCACTAAGCAATGTCACTACCGGTAGGCAGCAGGGGAGGGGGTCTCCCCTGGTAGGCAGCGTGCGAGCGGCCGAGCGCTGCCAAGTACTTTCATGCAGAACAGCTGTGACACTCAACGCACACGGGAGCTCCCCTGCAGCACAACAACTTGTCATCCATCACCGCCACCAGGGTAGCGCGGCTGCTGAGGCCCGCCCCAGCATCCAAGCGTACGACATATTGTACGGCACAGTAGGGGCCAAAACAGCGGGACGTCACCAGACCGTCGCCGCCACAACTGGCGCCGCTGCCCCTCGCCCTCGCCCACAAGCAGACGCATAGAGCGATACCGCAAGCACAGAACTGTCACATGCCAAGTGACTGGGACATGGTCGCCAGACTTCTGCATTCTTGTCCCGCTGACCTCCTGGGCCTCCGCTCACCCCAGCTGGCGACGTGCGTCAACAGCTACCCCTGCCTTGCATTTAATAGCACTGCCCCCACATGCACTCCTTCTCCTGGCAACAACGAACCATCCAGGCTACTCTCACTTGGAGATGCCCGTCCCGAGGCATCCTCCCAGGCAGCTGTAAGCTCGCCAAGCAACGAAGCAAGCCGGTGCAAGTCGCTTACGGCGTACGCTTCTGGTCGGCTGAACCGAACCAGTTGCTCAGCAGGCCGAAGACGCTGTTGCCCACACGGCTCTCCACGCCGACTTCGAGCCTGGCCTGGCGGTTGGGGTGCGGCTGCTCGAAGTGGTGCTGCGTGTTGACCGGATCTGGGGCGGGGGGCGGCGCGCGGCCGGCGGGTAGGGGGCAGACAGAGCAGCTTGCCACAGGTACCAGCGCAATCGACATGGGACTTCATGACGTCTGTGACACGCGTCAGGAGATGCAGTGTACCGGCATCGGTGCTTTTGTCGTACCATGGCCCCGCACCACGCCCCCAACAATGCCATATGTGCATCGTCCTGAGTGCTGACCGGCGTGCTGGCCGCTGGCCACCTGTTGCAAGCTGCTGTACCTGCAGGCCACGCCGTGATGGCGCTACCTGTAACCAAGAGCAACACCAGTGCACGCTACGGGCACGCACTCCCCTGCGCGCTACAGGCACACAGCAGGCGTCATGCACTACTCGTCCTCATGGCCCCCTGGCTCGCCGGACGTGCCCCTCTCGGGGTCTGTAACTGTAACTGTAACTGTATGGGGCACACACACTGCCGGTTGCACCCCATTGGCTACGTGCCCTCCTGCACCTGGGCACCCAGGAATGATGCACCCTAGTGCTGCTGCCCACGCGTCCATGCGCACACACTCCTTCACCAGCAACCGCTCCCATCCCATCCCAGCCAACGCCACGTGCCACGACGTGCCACCCACCTGCAGGCCCCACGTAGCTCTCGAGCAGTGACGCCATCGAGTTGCTAACGGTGCGCGGCGCCTCGTATCTGAGGTCGCTCTCCTTGAGCTCCTTGATGTCGGCATAGCCCGGGTGGTGGTGCGGGTGCGAGGGCAGGTTGGCCGGGGAGGTGTTGGGACTGTTGGCGGGGTCGCCCCACACCCAGCTGGTCAGCAGCACACCCACACCGCCAGCGCCGGCCTGTGGAGTGTTGGGGCCAGTGGGTGCGGCAGGGGCGTGTGGGGCGGCAGAAGCGGCATGCTAGGGTTTGGGTGCGGAGAAGCATGTCAGTAGCTCGCTTGGGCGTTTAGCGTGCACGGGATGATGCCTATCACCATATGCGTAGGAGAAGGGAGATGCTGCAACAGGCCTTGGGTGCAGCAGGTAGTGGTTGTGGAAGACTTACAGCGGCGGCGGCACGACTCGAGGATGCCATGAGGTCCGGAGAGCAGTCTTGGGAGGTAGGTGTCAGTCGGGTAGCCTAACGACCTGTGGGAGGGTCAGGCGCAGAGGGTGCAGTCGCGTGCGAGCGAAGTGCATGCCCCTTGTGGTGCCCGTGCACCGGGCGGTTGATTGCGTGCGAGGGTCTCGGCACCAGGAAGGTGCAGATGACGCAGCTGAGCCGTTTGGCAGAACGGCAACCTCGGATGCTGATAACACACAATCGCAAGTGCTGTCCACCGCTTGGACAGATTAGCACACGGAAGGGTCTCGCGGAGGCAAGCTCAGCTTGCCGGGGGCGTGGGTCGCGAGTGCTAAGCGCCACATTATAGAGCGTATATAAACGCTTGACTGCTTCCATCCATTGCTGTCGGCTTGCAAGGTGCTTGTAACGTTGTGGACAGGTCGCCGTTTTCAAGCGTCGGCCCAGGTCAGCCTGGAGACGCTTGAGTATCCCCCTCACCTTAACGCGTACCAGCAAGCGGATTCGTGCTGTGCGTGCAGGAATTGAAAGGGATCTTGCATGTGCTGTAATGGTATATGCGCGTTTTCGATCACAAGAGAGGTTCACAAAGTTCCGGAACGCCATCGTGCCGTACACCAGCTTCATAGCCAAACGGAACAACTCCTCCGATAGCAAGGAAAAGCTCAAGTCGATGCAAATTCACACGATGCACAAGCCGATTGCTCAGCTGTGCGTGCCCGGGCGACGGGCCCCGAGACAGCGAGACTGAGGTGGACCGCAAAGCGTGCATCCTACTGGCTTGTGCCCTTAAAGGCCTCGGGGTTCATATCTCCGTAGCGGAGACGCAACACAGCACGTGTCTAACGGTTACAGGGGGAGCGACAGCATACTAGAAACGGTTGATATGCGCCGTGCTGAGCCAGCACGGTACAGCCTGCCAAAGGATGTGCACATGATGCGATCACACGTACCGTGGTATGCCCAGCTCACTGGATGCCTTTGACAGTCTCCCAGACGGTAAGAATACACAGAGTCCTCAGTGGATCACGAATGCCGCACAACACGTGCTTGGATAACGCGTCCCTCACACCGCTCTCACTTTCTACCGCACCAATCACCGCCTACACCAGGTCCCTCCACGTCATAGGCGCCCGCATCTGCGCCCCATGCCCCACACCCCCATCCGCACGCCCCTGCTCCTCCTTAACCCGCACACCCGACTGCTGCTGCTCCAGCCCCTTACCACCACCACCGCCGTTCGCCAGCCCCTCGGCCCCCACCGGGATCCATGCCGAGCCCCCTGCCCGCCGCCGCGCGCCTGAGCCTTCCCGCTGGACGCCTGCATCCCCCAGTCCCGGCCCCGCACCAGAGCCCCCGCGAGTGCCCCCAGGGCCGCTGCCTTCCTGCGCCTTGCCGGCCGTCCCCTCGGAGTCCAACCGAGGCACCTTGCTGCCCCGTTCCCTGGAGCTGCCCCGTTCCTCACCCTGGCGCCGCCGGTCGTGCTGCTGCTGCTGTCCTGCCGCTGTTGCTGCTGCGGACCTGCCCGCCTCCGGCCCCAGCCTGCCGTTAGCCATGGGCTCCTCCTTGACGACCGCCGGGATTATGCCACCAGCAACACCACCAGCAGCACCACCGGCCTCCCTCCCTGTCGCTGCCCTGCCGCCCTGCTGACTGCTTCGGCTAGGTCACCCCTCCCGCTGCCGCCTCGCGGAATGCGCTTTCGGGGATTAGATACTTAAGCTTAGGCTATTAGGGTATTAGGTGTCAAGTATCAGTACCAAGGTGAGCCGGCGCGGGAGCTGGGGACTGAGCGCGCCCCCAGCGCATTTTCGTCGGCGGCGACGCCCCTCGGCCCTTGGACCTTAGGCGGGGCTACCTATGGCTTTAGTTAGACTGCATGACAGCGATCCAGCGCTGCTGGCATCGCTGTGTGCGTCCGTGTGGGCGTCGTCCATGCTCGCGATGCTGACAAGACCGCGCGGCAGACTGACAACAGTAGCAGCTATGCTACCTGACACGACCTATCATGAATTACGCACTGCTGAACCTGTTGTTGATAACAGTGTCTTGAAACGACGCCACCCTCCTTTGCGCCCACGTGTCCTCAGAGCGCTCACCTCCGCCGAGTACGACCATGGCGGAAGCAGCACGACCCCACCGCCGAGCCCCCGCCGCCCCCGCCGTCCCCCCCGCCGCCGCCCCCCCCAGTATGCTCAGCCCGCAGTCGGCGCACCAGCAGCAGGCCGACCGGGGCCAGCAGCGACAGGCGGTGCTGGGGGTGCCTGGGGGTGCTGCGAGCGTGTCAGCAGCGGCAGCCGCTGCTGCCCTCGGCAGCCCCGCTCGGGCCGCCGGGGGCAGGACCCTGGCGGCCACCCGGGCCTCCAGCGCGGGGGCAGCCGGTCCCTCTGGCCAGCGAGGCCAGCTGCGGCGGTCCGACCGTCGCCACAAGCCAACAGAGGAGGCCACGGTCAGCGCCCACCCGGAGCGACTGCGTGCCAGGTTGGCGGAGCGTGGCCTGGTGGAGCGGGTGGTGGCGGGGAACGGGAACTGCCAGGTAGGCGTGTCAGAGATTGATCGGCGCGCTGTATCTGCGGTGGGTGGGGGCATGGCAACCGAACGTTATGCAGCTCATCTCGTCATATTTGCCCACCTCCACTCTTCCTTGCCCCACACCCTTCCCCTGTTGCCCCAGTTCTCCGCTGTGTCCGACCAGCTTTTCGGCACCACCGACCACCATGAGTTCGTGCGCGCCAAAGTGGTGGCCACGCTGCAGTCACAGCCGCAGCGGTACAAGGGCTTCCACGTGTCGGTCGATGGGACGTACAGCTCGTACTGTGCCGGCATGGCGCGTTTGGGCACCTGGGGGGGACAACACCACGCTGCAGGTGGGGGCAGAGCGGAGTGGGTTGGGCAGGAGTACGCAATGTCTAGTGCCGTACATAGAGTGCCGTAGACGCGCTACCGGTGTTGCGCAAGTATGGCTGTATGGGCAGCGCATGCAGGTGTCAGTGATATGCAATGCCACCCTCGCACTCCCCTGCCCCAAAAGGCCGTCGCCGACACATTTGGTGTGGACATCGAGGTGGTGACGTCCTTTCCTAACTCGCCGGTGACGCACGTGGCAACGGAGTCGGAGCCCACTGCCGCACGCACCATCCACCTGTCACACGTGTACGAGGTGGGTTGGGAGTGGCACACAGGGCTACTGTCGGGCATACCGTACTGATCAGAATGGTGGAAAATCGGGCATCGTGCTGACGCTTTCGAACTGCTACTCTCACGAATTAATTATCGGCCTATCTTTTGAGCTGTCCCGCACCTCAATTCCACGATCAGTACGGTATGCCGGCTCGCGGCACCTGGTTGCCTGTATCACCGTCATTGATGTTTTTTTAATTACCATTTTTTTATTCAATGTTCCCGCCCACCTTTCGCAGATGCACTACAACTCCCTGTACCCTGCCTCCGGGCCGCCACCGCCTCCCGCCGCTACCCAGGTGAGCCCGCCTCGCACTGGTGAGCCCGCCTCGCACTGATACCGAACGGCACCTTGCCGCGACTTACGCGTTAATGAATGGCATTGTTACAGCTGCAAATTTGACCTGACCCAAAGCTGACCCACTTCGGCCCTGCGTGCATTGCCGCACAGGAGGAGTGGGAGAATGCGAATGCGTATGCAGCGGCGATCGCTGCAGCGCGGGCCGGGGACGAGCAGCACGGTGGGGTGGCGGCTGGCGGTACCGGGGCGTACGGCACCGGGGCGTACGGTACCGGGGCGTACGGATTCGCCGGCGGGGAGGGGGAGGAGGGGGAGGAGGAGGACGCGTGGCAGTGGGCGGACGCGCGGGAGGGGTGGGAGGAGGAGGAGGGGGAGGCGGGGTGTGGGAGTACGTGCGGAGGGAGGGAATGGGGAGGAGGAGGGGTCAGAGGCAGAGGAGGAGGGGTCGGAGGCGGGGGATGCGGCCGGGCTGTGGAGACGCATGCAGCTGGCGGACGAGTCTGGCAGGCTTAAGGCGGCGCCACCGCCTCAGCTGCTAGAGAGGCCGCCTGAGAGCCTTGTCACTGGGGATGACATGGTGATGCAGGCCCTCCCGCTTCAGCAGCAGCAGCAGCACCCACAGCAGCAGGAGAAGGGACAGTGGTTGAACGACCTGGTTGTGCGGCTGGCGGATTCTGGGGCGGCCGGCCTGCAGACGATGGGCCGGAAGCTGACCCTGGGGCAGCTGGGTGACAAGCTGGGGATGGACCCGTTCCCGGCGACCTGGAGCGGGTGGTGCCGGTGTGCGGCACCATCGTGCCGGTCAACCGGATGTCGCCGCTGACGCCGGAGGCGGCTATGGCCATTAACGAGGCTGTAGCCAGCCAGCCGGGCGCGCTGTGCGGTGTCATCGCGTCCGAGCTGGGCGCGGCGCACACTGTTTGCGTACACGGCGAGTACGCTTACTTCTTCGAGCTGTCAGCGGATGAGGTGGACAAGGAGGTGGACAAGGAGGGCGGGGTTCGCCGCCCGGCGCTGGCCCAGGTGCGCAAGCGCCTGGCGAGGGACGTGGCCAGCCTCCTGGAGCGGGCGTGGATCGGCGGCGGGTTTGGGCTCTTGGACACGGGTCTGGCGACGGTGTACACATCCGACCACGCCCTCAAGGTCATCGAGCTGCTGTTGGTGTACCCCTGGAAGTGCCTGGTGCACCTGCACCAGGTCGATCTGGGGCTGGGCCTGGGCGTGTGCACGCTGGGCTGGTCCCCGGAGGCGGTGGAGGCAGCGCTGCGCTTTGCGCGGAGCCCGGAGCTGGAGGAGGAGTGCATCCAGGGCAGCGGGTGCAAGGGGCACGCCCGCTGCCACCCACACCTGTACAAGGGCGTCACCGGCAGCTATACCGACTGCATTAAGGTGGGTTGGCTTGCGGCGAGGTGGCTGGGGGGTGGCGGGTTACGGTTGGTTACGATGTGGGTTGCGCGGTGGATTATGATGTGTTACGGTGGGTTGCGGTGGGTTACAGTGGGTAACGGGTACGGGTTACGTTCGGACCTTTGCACTATTGGTAGGCACATCGCCAGGATTCGTGCACTGCAGCGGCTTTGGGGGTGTTCGGGCGATCACACATGCGTGCGTCCTGCCTCCTGCACGCCCGCCTCCCACAGGCTGCCGGGACGAGGGCCTGACGCCGCAAAGTCAATGCTCGCGCACGCCAAGGCGTCCGCCAGCCTGCGCTGGCAGGTGGCGGCGCCGCCAACGTCGAGCAGCAGCTGGGCATTCACAACCCGGCCAACAAGGAGGTGGTGCAGGAGGGCAGGGTGAAGGGCGGAAGAAGGGCGGCGCCGCCGTCGTTGAGCGGCAGCTGGGCATTCACAACCCGCCAACAAGGAGGCAAGGCGGGCGGGCGGGCTGGCGGCGCCAAAGTGCGCCAACAGAAGCTAAAGTGCACCTGCAATGAACGCGGGTGCCCCGTGTGTGGTCCGCGGCTCAGAATGCAGAGGTCGCGCGAGCGGGAGGTGAAGAAGGCACGGGAGGTGAAGAAGGCATGGGAGGAGGTGGAGGAGGAGGAGCTGGTGGTGGAGGAGGGGGAGCTGGTGGTGGAGGAGGAGGAGCTGGTGGAGGAGGAGGAGGAGCTGGTGGAGGAGGAGTCTGCGTGGGAGGAGGAGGAGGAGGAGGAGGAGGAGCAATATGAGGTGTGGTGGGCTAGGGTGTGTGGGATAGGGCGCAGCGGGGCGCAGGTGAGCCGAGGAGGAGGAGCTGGTGGTGGAGCAGCTGAGGCCAATAATACTTGTAGAAGCAGGCCAACAGAAGTCGATGGGTCCACGAACGAGTCTTTTGCAGATGGCATGGAGGAGGTCGGCGGAGTGGACATGAAGAGTGACCCGTGTACAAACGCTATGGCATGTGGCGCATTTGTATGGAGCGGCAGTGTTCAGGTCTTAGTTGGCGTTTTCAAGCGTCGGCCCAGGTCAGCCTGGAGACGCTTGA
The DNA here is from genome assembly GCA_036984285.1 of Chlamydomonas sp. KOR1. Taxonomy (NCBI): domain Eukaryota; kingdom Viridiplantae; phylum Chlorophyta; class Chlorophyceae; order Chlamydomonadales; family Chlamydomonadaceae; genus Chlamydomonas; species Chlamydomonas sp. KOR1. Next base: position 132,384 of record BQMZ01000407.1, on the reverse strand, counting down.
GTATCCCCCTCACCTTAACGCGTACCAGCAAGCGGATTCGTGCTGTGCGTGCAGGAATTGAAAGGGATCTTGCATGTGCTGTAATGGTATATGCGCGTTTTCGATCACAAGAGAGGTTCACAAAGTTCCGGAACGCCATCGTGCCGTACACCAGCTTCATAGCCAAACGGAACAACTCCTCCGATAGCAAGGAAAAGCTCAAGTCGATGCAAATTCACACGATGCACAAGCCGATTGCTCAGCTGTGCGTGCCCGGGCGACGGGCCCCGAGACAGCGAGACTGAGGTGGACCGCAAAGCGTGCATCCTACTGGCTTGTGCCCTTAAAGGCCTCGGGGTTCATATCTCCGTAGCGGAGATGCAACACAGCACGTGTCTAACGGTTACAGGGGGAGCGACAGCATACTAGAAACGGTTGATATGCGCCGTGCTGAGCCAGCACGGTACAGCCTGCCAAAGGATGTGCACATGATGCGATCACACGTACCGTGGTATGCCCAGCTCACTGGATGCCTTTGACAGTCTCCCAGACGGTAAGAATACACAGAGTCCTCAGTGGATCACGAATGCCGCACAACACGTGCTTGGATAACGCGTCCCTCACACCGCTCTCACTTTCTACCGCACCAATCACCGCCTACACCAGGTCCCTCCACGTCATAGGCGCCGCATCTGCGCCCCATGCCCCACACCCCCATCCGCACGCCCCTGCTCCTCCTTAACCCGCACACCCGACTGCTGCTGCTCCAGCCCCTTACCACCACCACCGCCGTTCGCCAGCCCCTCGGCCCCACGGGATCCATGCCGAGCCCCTGCCCGCCAGCTTCTGAGCCTTCCGCTGGACGCCTGCATCCCCAGTCCGGCCCCGCACCAGAGCCCCCGCGAGTGCCCCCAGGGCCGCTGCCTTCCTGCGCCTTGCCGGCCGTCCCCTCGGAGTCCAACCGAGGCACCTTGCTGCCCCGTTCCCTGGAGCTGCCCCGTTCCTCACCCTGGCGCCGCCGGTCGTGCTGCTGCTGCTGTCCTGCCGCTGTTGCTGCTGCGGACCTGCCCGCCTCCGGCCCCAGCCTGCCGTTAGCCATGGGCTCCTCCTTGACGACCGCCGGGATTATGCCACCAGCAACACCACCAGCAGCACCACCGGCCTCCCTCCCTGTCGCTGCCCTGCCGCCCTGCTGACTGCTTCGGCTAGGTCACCCCTCCCGCTGCCGCCTCGCGGAATGCGCTTTCGGGGATTAGATACTTAAGCTTAGGCTATTAGGGTATTAGGTGTCAAGTATCAGTACCAAGGTGAGCCGGCGCGGGAGCTGGGGACTGAGCGCGCCCCAGCGCATTTTCGTCGGCGGCGACGCCCCTCGGCCCTTGGACCTTAGGCGGGGCTACCTATGGCTTTAGTTAGACTGCATGACAGCGATCCAGCGCTGCTGGCATCGCTGTGTGCGTCCGTGTGGGCGTCGTCCATGCTCGCGATGCTGACAAGACCGCGCGGCAGACTGACAACAGTAGCAGCTATGCTACCTGACACGACCTATCATGAATTACGCACTGCTGAACCTGTTGTTGATAACAGTGTCTTGAAACGACGCCACCCTCCTTTGCGCCCACGTGTCCTCAGAGCGCTCACCTCCGCCGAGTACGACCATGGCGGAAGCAGCACGACCCCACCGCCGAGCCCCCGCCGCCCCGCCGTCCCCCCCGCCGCCGCCCCCCCCAGTATGCTCAGCCCGCAGTCGGCGCACCAGCAGCAGGCCGACCGGGGCCAGCAGCGACAGGCGGTGCTGGGGGTGCCTGGGGGTGCTGCGAGCGTGTCAGCAGCGGCAGCCGCTGCTGCCCTCGGCAGCCCCGCTCGGGCCGCCGGGGGCAGGACCCTGGCGGCCACCCGGGCCTCCAGCGCGGGGGCAGCCGGTCCCTCTGGCCAGCGAGGCCAGCTGCGGCGGTCCGACCGTCGCCACAAGCCAACAGAGGAGGCCACGGTCAGCGCCCACCCGGAGCAACTGCGTGCCAGGTTGGCGGAGCGTGGCCTGGTGGAGCGGGTGGTGGCGGGGAACGGGAACTGCCAGGTAGGCGTGTCAGAGATTGATCGGCGCGCTGTATCTGCGGTGGGTGGGGGCATGGCAACCGAACGTTATGCAGCTCATCTCGTCATATTTGCCCACCTCCACTCTTCCTTGCCCCACACCCTTCCCCTGTTGCCCCAGTTCTCCGCTGTGTCCGACCAGCTTTTCGGCACCACCGACCACCATGAGTTCGTGCGCGCCAAAGTGGTGGCCACGCTGCAGTCACAGCCGCAGCGGTACAAGGGCTTCCACGTGTCGGTCGATGGGACGTACAGCTCGTACTGTGCCGGCATGGCGCGTTTGGGCACCTGGGGGGACAACACCACGCTGCAGGTGGGGGCAGAGCGGAGTGGGTTGGGCAGGAGTACGCAATGTCTAGTGCCGTACATAGAGTGCCGTAGACGCGCTACCGGTGTTGCGCAAGTATGGCTGTATGGGCAGCGCATGCAGGTGTCAGTGATATGCAATGCCACCCTCGCACTCCCCTGCCCCAAAGGCCGTCGCCGACACATTTGGTGTGGACATCGAGGTGGTGACGTCCTTTCCTAACTCGCCGGTGACGCACGTGGCACCGGAGTCGGAGCCCACTGCCGCACGCACCATCCACCTGTCACACGTGTACGAGGTGGGTTGGGAGTGGCACACAGGGCTACTGTCGGGCATACCGTACTGATCAGAATGGTGGAAAATCGGGCATCGTGCTGACGCTTTCGAACTGCTACTCTCACGAATTAATTATCGGCCTATCTTTTGAGCTGTCCCGCACCTCAATTCCACGATCAGTACGGTATGCCGGCTCGCGGCACCTGGTTGCCTGTATCACCGTCATTGATGTTTTTTTAATTACCATTTTTTTATTCAATGTTCCCGCCCACCTTTCGCAGATGCACTACAACTCCCTGTACCCTGCCTCCGGGCCGCCACCGCCTCCCGCCGCTACCCAGGTGAGCCCGCCTCGCACTGGTGAGCCCGCCTCGCACTGATACCGAACGGCACCTTGCCGCGACTTACGCGTTAATGAATGGCATTGTTACAGCTGCAAATTTGACCTGACCCAAAGCTGACCCACTTCGGCCCTGCGTGCATTGCCGCACAGGAGGAGTGGGAGAATGCGAATGCGTATGCAGCGGCGATCGCTGCAGCGCGGGCCGGGGACGAGCAGCACGGTGGGGTGGCGGCTGGCGGTACCGGGGCGTACGGCACCGGGGCGTACGGTACCGGGGCGTACGGATTCGCCGGCGGGGAGGGGGAGGAGGGGGAGGAGGAGGACGCGTGGCAGTGGGCGGACGCGCGGGAGGGGTGGGAGGAGGAGGAGGGGGAGGCGGGGGTGTGGGAGTACGTGCGGAGGGAGGGGAATGGGGAGGAGGAGGGGTCAGAGGCAGAGGAGGAGGGGTCGGAGGCGGGGGATGCGGCCGGGCTGTGGAGACGCATGCAGCTGGCGGACGAGTCTGGCAGGCTTAAGGCGGCGCCACCGCCTCAGCTGCTAGAGAGGCCGCCTGAGAGCCTTGTCACTGGGGATGACATGGTGATGCAGGCCCTCCCGCTTCAGCAGCAGCAGCAGCACCCACAGCAGCAGGAGAAGGGACAGTGGTTGAACGACCTGGTTGTGCGGCTGGCGGATTCTGGGGCGGCCGGCCTGCAGACGATGGGCCGGAAGCTGACCCTGGGGCAGCTGGGTGACAAGCTGGGGATGGACCCGTTCCCCGGCGACCTGGAGCGGTGGTGCCGTGTGCGGCACCATCGTGCCGGTCAACCGGATGTCGCCGCTGACGCCGGAGGCGGCTATGGCCATTAACGAGGCTGTAGCCAGCCAGCCGGGCGCGCTGTGCGGTGTCATCGCGTCCGAGCTGGGCGCGGCGCACACTGTTTGCGTACACGGCGAGTACGCTTACTTCTTCGAGCTGTCAGCGGATGAGGTGGACAAGGAGGTGGACAAGGAGGGCGGGGTTCGCCCGCGCTGGCCCAGGTGCGCAAGCGCCTGGCGAGGGACGTGGCCAGCCTCCTGGAGCGGGCGTGGATCGGCGGCGGGTTTGGGCTCTTGGACACGGGTCTGGCGACGGTGTACACATCCGACCACGCCCTCAAGGTCATCGAGCTGCTGTTGGTGTACCCCTGGAAGTGCCTGGTGCACCTGCACCAGGTCGATCTGGGGCTGGGCCTGGGCGTGTGCACGCTGGGCTGGTCCCCGGAGGCGGTGGAGGCAGCGCTGCGCTTTGCGCGGAGCCCGGAGCTGGAGGAGGAGTGCATCCAGGGCAGCGGGTGCAAGGGGCACGCCCGCTGCCACCCACACCTGTACAAGGGCGTCACCGGCAGCTATACCGACTGCATTAAGGTGGGTTGGCTTGCGGCGAGGTGGCTGGGGGGTGGCGGGTTACGGTTGGTTACGATGTGGGTTGCGCGGTGGATTATGATGTGTTACGGTGGGTTGCGGTGGGTTACAGTGGGTAACGGGTACGGGTTACGTTCGGACCTTTGCACTATTGGTAGGCACATCGCCAGGATTCGTGCACTGCAGCGGCTTTGGGGGTGTTCGGGCGATCACACATGCGTGCGTCCTGCCTCCTGCACGCGCCCGCCTCCCACAGGCTGCCCGGGACGAGGGCCTGACGCTCGCAAAGTCAATGCTCGCGCACGCCAAGGCGTCCGCCAGCCTGCGCGGCCAGGTGGGCGGCGCCGCCAACGTCGAGCAGCAGCTGGGCATTCACAACCCGGCCAACAAGGAGGTGGTGCAGGAGGGCAGGGTGAAGGGCGGGAAGAAGGGCGGCGCCGCCGTCGTTGAGCGGCAGCTGGGCATTCACAACCCGGCCAACAAGGAGGCAAGGCGGGCGGGCGGGCTGGCGAGCGCCAAAGTGCGCCAACAGAAGCTAAAGTGCACCTGCAATGAACGCGGGTGCCCCGTGTGTGGTCCGCGGCTCAGAATGCAGAGGTCGCGCGAGCGGGAGGTGAAGAAGGCACGGGAGGTGAAGAAGGCATGGGAGGAGGTGGAGGAGGAGGAGCTGGTGGTGGAGGAGGGGGAGCTGGTGGTGGAGGAGGAGGAGCTGGTGGAGGAGGAGGAGGAGCTGGTGGAGGAGGAGTCTGCGTGGGAGGAGGAGGAGGAGGAGGAGGAGGAGCAATATGAGGTGTGGTGGGCTAGGGTGTGTGGGATAGGGCGCAGAAGCGGGCGCAGGTGAGCCGAGGAGGAGGAGCTGGTGGTGGAGCAGCTGAGGCCAATACTTGTAGAAGCAGGCCAACAGAAGTCGATGGGTCCACGAACGAGTCTTTTGCAGATGGCATGGAGGAGGTCGTGGAGTGGACATGAAGAGTGACCGTGTACAAACGCTATGGCATGTGGCGCATTTGTATGGAGCGGCAGTGTTCAGGTCTTAGTTGGCGTTTTCAAGCGTCGGCCCAGGTCAGCCTGGAGACGCTTGAGTATCCCCCTCACCTTAACGCGTACCAGCAAGCGGATTCGTGCTGTGCGTGCAGGAATTGAAAGGGATCTTGCATGTGCTGTAATGGTATATGCGCGTTTTCGATCACAAGAGAGGTTCACAAAGTTCCGGAACGCCATCGTGCCGTACACCAGCTTCATAGCCAAACGGAACAACTCCTCCGATAGCAAGGAAAAGCTCAAGTCGATGCAAATTCACACGATGCACAAGCCGATTGCTCAGCTGTGCGTGCCCGGGCGACGGGCCCCGAGACAGCGAGACTGAGGTGGACCGCAAAGCGTGCATCCTACTGGCTTGTGCCCTTAAAGGCCTCGGGGTTCATATCTCCGTAGCGGAGACGCAACACAGCACGTGTCTAACGGTTACAGGGGGAGCGACAGCATACTAGAAACGGTTGATATGCGCCGTGCTGAGCCAGCACGGTACAGCCTGCCAAAGGATGTGCACATGATGCGATCACACGTACCGTGGTATGCCCAGCTCACTGGATGCCTTTGACAGTCTCCCAGACGGTAAGAATACACAGAGTCCTCAGTGGATCACGAATGCCGCACAACACGTGCTTGGATAACGCGTCCCTCACACCGCTCTCACTTTCTACCGCACCAATCACCGCCTACACCAGGTCCCTCCACGTCATAGGCGCCCGCATCTGCGCCCCATGCCCCACACCCCCATCCGCACGCCCCTGCTCCTCCTTAACCCGCACACCCGACTGCTGCTGCTCCAGCCCCTTACCACCACCACCGCCGTTCGCCAGCCCCTCGGCCCCCACCGGGATCCATGCCGAGCCCCCTGCCCGCCGCCGCGCGCCTGAGCCTTCCCGCTGGACGCCTGCATCCCCCAGTCCCGGCCCCGCACCAGAGCCCCCGCGAGTGCCCCCATGGCCGCTGCCTTCCTGCGCCTTGCCGGCCGTCCCCTCGGAGTCCAACCGAGGCACCTTGCTGCCCCGTTCCCTGGAGCTGCCCCGTTCCTCACCCTGGCGCCGCCGGTCGTGCTGCTGCTGCTGTCCTGCCGCTGTTGCTGCTGCGGACCTGCCCGCCTCCGGCCCCAGCCTGCCGTTAGCCATGGGCTCCTCCTTGACGACCGCCGGGGTTATGCCACCAGCAACACCACCAGCAGCAGCACCGGCCTCCCTCCCTGTCGCTGCCCTGCCGCCCTGCTGACTGTGCATGCGGCCGTCCGCCTGGCCTGCTGCAATTTGCAGCTGCCGAGCCCCACCGCTCTCCCCGTCCCTAAGGGCGTGCACCGGTGCCCCCGGTCCAGCTTGCAACCGTTCCTGCTGCTGCTGCTGTTGGTGTCGTCCGTTCGCGTCCAGGATGCCATCCAAGGTGACGTCATCAAACTCCGCCACCTCCCACACCTGCTGGATGCCCCGCCACCAGTCCGCCCCGTAGTCCCGCAGCAGCTGCTCCCCGGGGGCGATGTCCCGCAGCGCCACCAGTACAGGCAGCACCAGGCCGCGCACGCACACGGGCACCACCTGTGGGAAGGGATGAGGCGGCCAGGCCGAGGGTGCCAAGGTTGCCACAGTCTCAGCTGACCGGAACGGCTCTGAAAGGCGCGGCCAAGAGCACTATCATTATAATGCAGGCACCACCGTCGTATTGAACTCTGACCACCCTGGACCACCACCTCTTCTCGTCTAATTCATGCTGCTAGCTGCACTTTTCTGTGTCACGCACGTGGCCGCTGGGGAGGCACTATCCAGCACCCGTTGCTTCCCATCTCAGACTTTGGCCAACAGAAATCATGCAGGTGCGGCGCCAAAGTACCGAACGCACGAACGCTATGTGGGGCTGAGCTGCGCAGAAACACGTACTGAGTCCGAGCCAAATCGCCACTACCGGTATGCTGCACGCCGCCCTGCCGTACCGGTACCGCGCACCCGCCCACCCACCAGGCAGTTGGGCTCCCGCTGCGGCCTGTCCACGTCGTTGCCCTGCTGCCAGGCCCGCGGGTTGACCCGTGGGTCGTTGACCAGCGCCCCCAGGTTGCCGTACCCCAGCATGAGCAGGTCCAGCGGCCTGCCGCCTGCAGGGCGCACGGAGAGGGAGTCGGATCTGAGCGTGTGTTGGCGATAAGGCAAGAAGGCCAGCAGCCTTGTACCAAAAACCAGCATGACGTGGGATGGGACGAGATTGACGTACACGCAGTGAGCAGGTGATGCTAGCAGTGGTTAAGTGGGTGGCAGGAGGACCAGCACCGCAACGCGTGGTGCGCTGCATAAGCACACAGACGAAACCATATCTGCACACGAGGCGACGCGAGCAGGACCAGGTTAGAGTATTGTGCGCGTGCTTGGCGGCATACCCCTGCCCACGAACCCCTGCTTGTCGTCCCACGTCATCGTACACCCCTCAACGGATGCAGCTGCCACCCACCCCAGCCGTTCACCCCGCCCCAAGACCCGTCCCCAGCCACTCGCCACGCCCGCCCACCTCCCAGGTCCGCTGGGTACGGCATGGTGTACGACGCCGCCAGGAGCTCCCACGCCTCCATCAGGTTATCGCCCGCCGCCCCTTCGAGTACCTGCCGCAGCGGCTGCGGCAGCTCCTGGTAACCCTTGTGCCTGAATGCCTGCCCGCACGGATCTCGGGGCAGCACATACCCGCCCAACGGTGTCAGCACGTCCCCCTTGCGGACGTTTTGCCGCGCCGCCAGCCCCCGCCCGCCGCCCTCGCTGCACCCCGCCACAGCGTGCACAGCCGTCACGGACGGCAGCTCCTCAGGTAGCTCCGCATCCTCGTCTCCGTCGTTCCTCCTCAGCATCTTGATCACCCGGTTGCAGATGATGCTTGCACGTAACCCGTGCAGCTTGAACGCCCTGCGCCAGGATGGCTCCTCCGCCCCCGCGGCTGCTCCTGCACTCCCGCTGGATGCGCCCCTCCCGGAAGGGCTGGTGGGGTCCCCTGTTTCAGGTTCAAACCCCGGCACCACCACCTGCCGCGTCAGCGGAACTTGCGACAGCGGCTCGTTGCCCATGCTCGCAGCCCACCGGGCCATGGCCTGTTGCAGCAACGCAGCAGCCTCAGGGTGGAACGTTAACCCACACCACCTTTCCTCGCCGGGCTGCTGGGGGGGCAGCAGGTGCGGGGAGGCCACGTAACCGTCCAGCTGCAGCAGCGAGCAGGCAGGGGTGCCCTGGGGGCAGGACGCCGGTCTCCCAACCGGGCATGCCGCCGCCGCTCCCGACGACCCCGCAGCCGGTCCCTCCTTTACTCCCGCAGCGACCGCCGCGACCCGCGCCCGCTTGCTGCCCTGCCCCACCGTTCCACCTGTGCTGCTGTCCGCCCTCTTCCGCCCCTTGCCCGGCGACGGCAGGCCGCCCCCGTCCTCCCCCTGAGACTGCTGCTGCTCCTGCTTCTGCTGCTGGCTAGCGACCCCCTGCTCGCCCGCCACCACCGCCGCTTGGGTCCGCTCCAGGCAGATCTCAAAGCCTGCGCTGCCTCCCAGCGCCCTCAACCGTATGCGGTCCCCGGGTTGCGCCTTCAGGCGGCGCAGCCAGGGCCGCAGCCCCGGGCCCTTGAGCTGCCACGTGTTACCGCTCGCGGTGCTCCGGCTGCACTGGAGGCCCATGCCCTCCACCTCCTGCCCTGCTGTCCGCTCCCCCTGCTGCTGCTGGTCTTGCTGCGATGTGGTGGTGTCGTAAAATGGATGGAAGGCGTAAAGGTGGCCCAGCTGCGGCGCATCCACGGTCTCTTCCCCCAGCAGCTTGCGCACATCCGGGCGGTGCACGTAGATGGCGCTGTTGCGCTGTACCATGGCCGCCGAAAGCATGATAGTACACCAGTCGGGCGCCGCTGCTGACCCCGCAGCGCTCCCTTCCAGTCCACCCGCTTCCGCCTTGCCCTTCCTCTGCCGGGGCTTAGGCGTGTTGCCGGCCGGTGCTGTACCTGCTGCTGCTGCCGCTGTTGCGGGAACCCTCTCGTCCCTAGCTGCGGAGCCGTGGCCACTGCTAACAGGCCCGGCGGCGGCGGCGGCAGCGGGAGTTCTGCCCTGCTGCGGCTGCGCCACCAGCCTGACCCGTGGGTCATCGCCCTCCGAGCGCCACAGGCTTACGTAAAAGGAGGGCGGGCGGGCGCTGGGGTCCTTAGGGTCGAAAAGCAGCACGTCGCCCGCCTGGGCCCCCATGCTGGCCAGCAGCTGCGGCACGTGCGGCATCGCGAGGGCGCGGCTTGTGGATGAACGGTTGGGCAGTTGCGTATTGCGCCCATACAGTTGCGACAGCGGGTGCCGTATCAAGGCGCGTGGTGTGGGAACGAGAGGTGTCTGGCATGTGCGCAGCATGGCCCATGCATAGGGCGTGCACACGCAGTCAGCAGCAGCAACCGCAAACCACGTTCAGGATAAGGCATATGCCAGTTGACTCAGTAAAGCCCTGAACATGCGCATTTGCTCTCGTTCACCCGGCACTGTGTTTAGCGCATCACGCGCTGAGCCACAGGGAACGCACCGGCAGCAGCTTGGACAGTCGGCCGCACCGCTGGTACGGCGTCAGTGTGCCCTGGGGCAACGTGGGGAGGAGGCGGGTCACAAGGTAGGTGCGCGGGAGTGTCGGAAGCGCTCCAACTGTCATATGCGGCGGGGCTGGTCTCCGCGGAGGCGGAGATGGCACTAATGACCTTTCGGGTGCAAAGGACGCAGCCTTTGCACATAACCCATACGCGCAGTGCCCGCCGCCAACTGGAAGCTTGCCGAAGAACGCAGGAGCCAGCCTTCTGTGCCAACTCACAGCTCCCAACGCAACACAACGCCGCTTCGCAACAAAACACACCCCGCCACACTGGTCAGCCCTCATATCCCCTTCATCTCCCCACGCAGCAGAGCGTCACGAGGCCGCACAACTCAACGCCCCTCCCTCCCACCTTCCGCTACCTCCCCTTAGCCCACTCACCAGAAACGCCTGCTCCTGCTCCCCGCCTGAGCCCCGGCCCTCCCCGCGCTTCACCACCAGCACCACGTCTCCGGCGTAGCCCCCCGCCAGCAGCTCCCCGAATGCGCCGCCCGCCTCCGCGTTGGCCATGGGCGCCGTCAGGCCGATGCGCCCCCTCTCCAGCTCTGTTGGCGGCAGCGGCTTGCCGAACAGCGGATCGAACCCCCGTGTGGCGGACTCCTCCTCCACACGGGACCACCCGCGACGCCGCGGCCGCCGTGCGTCCTCCGCCGCCTCCTCCTCCTCCCCCTCCCCCTCCTCCTCCTCTTCGGAAGAAGAGGACAACGGAGACGCCTCCTCGCCGTCCTCCCCCTCGTCCTCCTGCTCCTCCCCTTCCGAGCTGCCGCCAGCCCCATCGTCGCCCACGCCCCCACCTTCCTCCCCCTCTTCCTCCCCCTCCGCCAATTCTTCTCCCTCGTCCTCCACGACCGCATCCTCCTCGTCGTCAACCTCCTCGTCGTCAACCTCCTCGTCCTCCTCCTCCTCTTCCTCCCCCTGCCCCTCAATATCATCCTCGCTACCCACAACCCCACTGCTCCCACGCTGCCCACCGCCCGCCACCGCACCCGAGCCCCGGCTCTCCCCACCACCCGCGCCCACGCCCCCGCCAGCCCCGCGCTTCCCCCACTGCTCCCAGTCAACGCAGCGGCCCCTGTCCCCGCTGCCGCTGCCGCTGCCGCCGCCGCCGCGCCTGTAGCCCCTCCCGCGCCCCGCTTCGCCGTCGCTCCCGCCCCACTGCGCACGCTGATCCACAGCTCCGTGCCATCCGCACTCGCTTTTACGCGCAGCACTGCCCCGTCCTGCAGTTGCCTGCTTCGAAACCACGTCGGCAACCGCCGCAGCTGCCACTGGAGCGAGCCGCCTTTCTTGCCCCTGTAGTCGTAGCACATGAGGCTGCCGCTGTAGCACACGCCCTCGTCCTCATCCGTCACCGTACACGCGACGTCCGTCCCCGCGCCGCGCGAATCCAGCAGCGTACGGAAGAGCGCCTCCGAAACCACGTTGGAGAAGCGCACGATCTGGGAGCGGATCGCACCGTCCGTCATGACCACCTCCCCCTCTCTGGCATCAGCCGGCGGCGCCGCTGCTGTCACGCCACAGAGCACATCCGGTGCGGCGGCCTTCTTGCTGCCGCCGCCACCGCCGCCAGGCCCGCGGCGGCCCTTGGGGTGCTCGCCGGCGGTGTGCTTCGTTGCGGTACCCGCAGCGGCGGCAGTGCCGGCGGCCGCACCGGACGGGCCTGCGGTCGCACCGCCCTGGCGCAGCAGTGTAACGGAGAAGCGGTTGGCGGTTGGGTCGTACAGTAGCTGCAGGAGGCAGCGCTCGGTGTCCAGGTGCGCGCCGCGGCGGGCCATCCATGGCATCAGACCTTTGAGGGCCCAACTTAGCGTTTTGGTGTCCTGCAGTGGAGGGAGGGACAAAGCGCAAAGTAAATCGCGCTGTGTTTGCAGCCTTACAAAAGAGGTTGGCTTCCGGAGCTCCAGGCCCATCCGCGCAGGCCCAATGGACTGGGTCCCGGCCCTGCACAACACCGGCTCGTGCCTTTGGCCCTAGAGGCCGTCGCTGTGTCTCGGTCCAGTTATGGACCCCCGGCTCTGGCCCGCAGTGTAACACTGGTTCACGGTGTTCCCCGGCCGCCTCAGAACAGCCACAGGCTGCATGGGACCGGAGGCAACCTAGGCGGAACTGTCGTACGGTGCAGGCAATCCACGGGGTAGGGAGGTCAGCGACCATGTCCAGGCCCGCACCTTGCGCGGTGTTGGCTTGAGGGTACAGTCCATGCCACTGCCGTCCTCGTCGTAAACCTGGGGCTCCCAGCAAGCACCCAACAAACTCACCAGACGCAGCTTGTATCAGGGCAGCACAAAATGCACATAAGCCTAGTGCAACAAGCTGCACGGCGTTCCGCCCCAACAACTGGTTAAGGCGCGACAAGGCGTGTGGCCCTAATTGGGGCTGTACGGCAGTTCCACGCGCAAAAATGGAGGCACATGCTGTACCCGTGCACCCTCCCTCCCAAGTGAGACTGGAGGCCTGTCTCCTGCATGTGACATTGCAGTGATGCATTGCTGCAATACATCAGGCCTGCATGCTGCGGCAGCTATGGGGCAGGCGTGCAGCCGGCAGCCACGTAGCCATTGCCCCTGACCTGGACGCACACGGCTTGTGTCGTGCTGGGGCCGCTTCCGCACACGTTCAGCATGGTCGTCAGCATCCGCTCCGCAGCTGGATTGCCAACGCAGTTGAACGGCAAGGTGCCAGTCTGCACCATTTTCTTCGTCAAGGGACGCCTTAAGACAATGGGTGCTGTGTGGGCAGGCTGCTGTGGCGGTCGTGGCTGGGCCTGGCCCGGCGCTGGAGCCTGTCCCGACGCTTGCCTTCTCAGGCTCGCGCCACTTCTTTCCGCGTTCATGGAGAAGATTAAAAGCAACCGGTGATGAAAGTTACATGTAGTCGCAGGTCGTCTGGGCCGCTAAAAGGACCGTGCTGTGCTTGGCATGGGTGCTTGGAGGCCTATCCAGCTTAGGTCAGCCATCACAACATCAGTCCAAGCCAGTGTATGGCATAAGTCTGTCGACTTGGAGAGCAGCCGAGGAGTGGTGACAACCGCTAGCGAGCGAGCATGTCTATGCAGCGAAGCAACGAGACCTACTTGCACTACATGCAAGCAACATAGATGCAAACGTTTATTGCGCGCAGGTGTCCCGGCATCTGTCCTTCCCGACGAGCGTATCAGGCTCAGTTAGGCGGTTAACCCTTTAATTCTGTACAGCACCTTCGCCGCCCATCAGCTACTGCAAGCCATCATCGTGATGGCGGTTTGACGCACACGCTGCAGCATGTCGACTATGTGCCGGATACAGCATGAGGCCTGCAAACTGGAGGCGGGTAGGGACTTGCACAGCGTTGGCAGGATGACTCCTGGTGCACCCCTCACGCCCTCTAATGTGCTCCATGTCAAAGGACGGCAGGAAGCCGAAGGAGGGAAGGGGGGAGCCTCAGACATATCCCCTGGCTCGATGCCTCGCTGCCTCACTAGGCTATGCTGCAAAGTACCGTACAGAAAACAAAGTGCTGCTCCTGCACAGCTTGCCGCCTTGTCAGACACTCCCATTTGATCAGACCCCAGTCCGACACGTGGCATCGGCCCTAGGCGGCCTAGGGGCTCGTTCCGCAAGTAATGCTGTCGGCTTCCACCCGAATACGAGCAGGTATGAGTCGCGCCGTGTTGTATTCAATTGTTCTTGCCAGTAGGCCGCAGCCCTGGGCGTATACTCATCATCTGTTCATGAGCAGGAGTTAACGGGGCGTTGCGGAATGGCGGTTCGTGTCTCACTCCCTTGCCCTGCCAACAACATCACCTTCTGGCATCTATCTCCTGGCTCTTAACAAAAGTACTGGGGGACTGGGCTCAAGCCACGGTAGTCAGTCCTAGCCTTTCAATTGTCGGTAATACGGTAGGCGGGGCAACACGGTGTCTCTGTAGCAGGGATGTACATGACCACTTCGTAGTTCGCACGGGCTGGGTTACACTACACGGTGGGCAACTTGGGTTCCAGCGCCCTCCCACTGCCACACGTGCAGCTGCCACCCCATTCGGTCCCAACGCCAACAACTCGCTCGGTGCGCGGATGACGGATCACGTCCACAGCAGAGCCAGTTACGCAAGGCGCATGCTCCCGAGCTTTGACATGTACTGCATTCGTACACTCAGTACCACACCAGCATGCAATCAACTCAACGGTCATCGGCACGCATAATGTTCCTTACTGGCTGTTCGCCTTATGTCGTTGCAACCCAAACGACCTACACCAGGTCCCTCCACGTCATAGGCGCCGTGTGAGCCCGCACCTGCATCCCTGGCCCCACAGCCCCATGCGCACCCCCCTGCTCCTCCTTAACCCGCACACCCGACTGGCGCTTCTCCAGCCCCTTAACACCATCGCCGCCCCCCGTCACCACATCCTCCTGCCCCACACGGATCCACGCCGAGCTCCATGGCCGCCTCCTCCCGCCTGAGCCTTCCTGCCTACCGCCCGCCTGCTGCACCGACGGCCCAGCACCAGAACCCCAGCGCCCTCTCTCGCCTCCTCCATCTTCCCGCGCCCAGCTCGCCGTGCCTTCGCGCTCCACCCGAGGCACCTTGCTGCCCCGTTCCTGGATCTGCCACGCTCCTCACCCTGGCTCCGGCGGTCACGCTGCTGCCGCTGTTCCGCTGCCGCTGCGGTCGCAGCTGGCACCGCCGCGGCCTTGCGCGCCTCCGGCCCCAGCCTGCCGTTTGCCGTGGACCCTATCGGAGCCGCTGGGGCCGCCGGGACCACGCCAGCAGCAACAGCAACAGCACCAGCAGCAGCAGCAGTACCACCACCACCACCACCACCACCACCACTAGCAGCAGCGGCGTCTGCCCTCCTTTCCGTCGTGGCGCAACTCTGCTCCCTGTCCGTGCGGTCGGGCCCCTGGCCTGCCGGATGGTGCAGCCGCAGAGTCCCACGGCCCTCGCCTTCATTCTGATCGTTCCCCCGTCCCCCCTGCTCCTCTCGCTGTTGCTGCTGAAGCTGCTGCTGCTGCTGCTGCTGCTGCTGCTGCTGCTGCTGCTGGTATCGTCCGTTGGCGCCCAAGATGGCTTCCAGGGTGACGTCATCAAACTCCGCCACCTCCCACACCTGCTGGATGCCCCGCCACCAGTCTGCCCCGTAGTCCAGCAGCAGCTGCTCCCCGGGGGCGATGTCCCGCAGCGCCACCAGCACAGGCAGCACCAGGCCGCGCACGCACACGGGCACCACCTGTGGGAAGGGATGAGGCGGCCAGGCCGAGGGTGCCAAGGTTAGGGCTGTTGAAAATGCACGTACTTGATGGAAACTGCAGGAACGTGCAGTGCCGTTGCAAGTGCAGGAGTACCCGCTTGTGTTACCAATATACCTCAAAGCGGCACTGCCAGGGGCGTTGACACGCAGGTATCAACATGGACGACTGTTCTTGTGCGCTTCCCGAGCCGCATGTCGAAGCTGCCGTTACATGGGGCTAGCTGTTCCAGGTTCCAGGTGCTGGGTCCCCAGGCCCAGACCAGGTGCAGTTCCAGGTGCAACAGCTTGGTCACACCTCACACGTCCAATGCCGCCCGCACCCAGTCCCATCAGATTCTGCTGCAGCCGCTGGGAGCCGCATCACCGGAGGCAACAAGGGATTGCCGTAAATGCAGTAAAGTGCACGCCTACTTGCCATGCGGCATGGCACCATGCTCAACCCCATGCCGCCCACCCACCAGGCAGTTGGGCTCCCGCTGCGGCGTGTCCACGTCGTTGCCCTGCTGCCAGGCCCGCGGGTTGACCCGTGGGTCGTTGACCAGCGCCCCCAGGTTGCCGTGCCCCAGCATAACCAGGTCCAGCGGCCTGCCGCCTGCAGGGCGCACGGAGTGAGAGTGTGATGCCCGCGGTGGTTTAGTAGGTGGATAATGAGGCAGGAGGGCTAGGCGGCTAGCACCGCGACAGTTGGCATGGTGCGTGCAGTCATGCAAGGGCACGTAAAGGGCACGAGCATGAGAACTGACATTTTAGCGCCATACCGGCATCAGCGCTCACAGGTGCCGCTTGCCTCATCTGACGCCCCACATATCGTCTACCCATTACGTCATCCCGCTGCAACGCCTACTCGCCGCCCTCGCACCCATCCCTCACCCCGTCTCCCCCTTCGCCCGCCCCAACCGCCTTGTGCGCGTGGTTGGCCGCATAACCATGCCCACGAGCCGCTTCTCTACTTTCCATGCCATCCCCAAACCTCGAACTGATGCATTTGCGACCCTTGCCGTTCACCCCGCCCCAAGACCCGTCCCCAGCCACTCGCCACGCCCGCCCACCTCCCAGGTCCACAGGGTACGGCATCGTGTACGACGACGCCAGGAGCTCCCACGCCTCCATCAGGTTATCGCCCGCCGCGTCCTGCAGCACCTGCCGCAGCGGCTGCGGCAGCTCCTGGTAACCCCTGTGCCTGAACGCCTGCCCGCACGGATCTCGGGGCAGCACATACCCGCCCAACGGTGTCAGCACCTCCCCCTTACGGACATGCTGCTGCGCCTTCAGCCCCCGCCCGCCGCCCTCACTGCATCCGCCAATCGCCTCCACACTCGTCACGGACGGCAGCTCCTCAGGTAGCTCCGCGGCCCCGTCTCCGCCATTTCTCCTCAGCATCTTGATCACCCGGTTGCAGATGATGCTGGCACTCAACCCGTGCTGCTTGAACGCCCTGCGCCAGGATGGCTCCTCAGCCCCTGCGGCTGCTCCTGCACTCCCGCTGGATGCGCCCCTCCCGGAAGGGCTGGTGGGGTCCTTGGACTCGGGTTCGAACCCTGGCACCACCACCTGCTGCGTCAGCGGAACCTGCGACAGCGGCTTGTTGCCCATGCTCGCAGCCCACCGGGCCATGGCCTGTTGCAGCAACGCAGCAGCCTCCGGGTGGAACGTTAACCCACACAGCCTTTCCTCGCCGGGCTGCTGGCGGGGCAGCAGGTGCGGGGAGGCCACGTAACCGTCCAGCTGCAGCAGCGAGCGAGCAGGGGTGCCGTCTGGGCAGGGCGCCGGCACTGCCCCCGCTGCATCCGCCGCCCGCCCAGCGCGCTCCTCCTGTCCTCTTTCTGGGCTGGGCGTCGCCACCCCCACCGGCCCTGAACCCGCCGCATCCGCCATGGGAGCCCCTGCTGGCGCCTCCGGGCCTGCTGCGGGTCCCTCTTTTACTCCCGCAGCGACCGCCGCGACCCGCGCCCGCTTGCTGCCCTGCCCCACCGTTCCACCTGTGCTGCTGTCCGCCCTTTTCCGCCCCTTGCCTGGCGACGGCAGGCCGGCCCCGTCCTCCCCCTGAGACTGCTGCAGATGCTGCTCGCTTACGGCCGCCTGCGCGCCCGCCACCGCCGCCGCTTGGGTCCGTTCCAGGCAGATCTCAAACCCTGCGCTGCCTTCCAGCGCCCTCAACCGTATGCGGTCCCCGGGCTTCGCCTCCAGGCGGCCCAGCCAGGGCCGCAGCCCTGTGCCGCTGAGGTGCCACATGTTCTTGTCTACCTTGTTCCGTTTGTACTGGAGTCCGATGCACCCCACCTCCTGCCCTCGGCGCTCGCCTTGCTGCTGCTGGTCTTGCTGCGATGTGGTGGTGTCGTGCAACGGCTTGAGCGCGCAGTGGCTGCCCACCTGCGCGGCATCCACGGCCTCGTCCCCCAGCAGCTTGCGCACGTCCTCAATATGCACGTAGATGGTTCGCCTGCGCTGCACCATGGCCTCCGTCAGGGTGATGTAGCACGTGTTGGGAGCCGCAGCAGCCCCAGCGCTCCCTCCCAGTCCACCTGCTCCAGCCCTGCCCTTCCTCCGAAGCGGCTTAGGCGCCTTGGCGGCCGGTGCTGTACCTGCTGCTGCTGCGGGCTGCTCTCCGCCTCCAGCATCAGGTTCGTGGCGGTGGTGGCCGCTGCTGCCAGGCCCGGCGGCGGCAGCGGCGGCGGGGGAAGGCCTCCCCTGCTGCGGCTGCGCCACCGGCCTGACCCGTGGGTCAGCGTCCTCCGAGCGCCACAGGCTTACGTAGAAGGATGGCGGGCGGGCGCTGGGGTCCTTGGGGTCGAACAGCAGCACGTCGCCCGCCTGGGCGCCCACGCTGGCCAGCAGCTGCAGCACACGTGTGGCATCGTGAGGGCACGGGTTACGTATGAGTGACGTTACTCGGTGCATCATTGCTTGCGGCATGCGACTGTGGGATGTGCCGGCGCACGGTATGGGACCGGCAGAGGGTGGTGCATGCGCCGTCTGCCCCCTGCACAGCAAGTATGCGTTATCACGCCATGCGAGCCACAGGGTCAGTCACATGGCGACTGTCAAAGGCCCCGTACAGGCGCATCGGTGGTCAGCTTGGCACTGTGTTTTGCGCTGCACACGCTGAGCTACAGGTACCGCACCGGCAGCAGCTGGGACAGCCGCCCGGAGCGTCGGTACGGCTTGAGCTTGGCCTGGGGCGACGTGGGGAGGAGGGCGGGCCACAAGGTAGGTGTTGAGAGACATCGCGAGCTGCCTGCCGCAACCCACAGGATGAGATGAGGCAGGAATGGCACTGCAGACGACGGCGGCACCACTCGTACCAATTCGTACCACATTTGGCGTGAGCAACGCCAGCTGCAGTCGTGCCGAATAGCGCAAAGGCCAGCTTTTTATACCATTCCACAGCTCACAACGCAACCCAACACGGGTTGGCACACCTCCGCGTCACATGGGCACGCCCCGCGTGCACCAGCAGAGCGCCACGAGGCCGCACACCTCATAACCCAGCCCTCACACCTTTCGCTACCTCTCCTTGGCCCACTCACCAGGAACGCCTGCTCCTCCTCCCCGCCTGAGCCCCGGCCCTCCCCGCGCTTCACCACCAGCACCACGTCTCCCGCGTAGCCCCCCGCCAGCAGCTCCCCGAACGCGCCGCCCTCCTCCGCGTTGGCCATGGGCGCCGTCAGGCCAAAACGGCCATCCTTGAGGTTCGACAGCCCTAGTGGCCTGCCGAACAGCGGGTCGAACCCGCGAGTGGCAGATTCCAGCACCATGCGAGACCACCCGCGCTTCCGCTGCCGCCCCCGCGCGTCCACGCCCTCCTCCTCCCCGGCGTCGCCGTCTTCCTGCACCTCCTCCTCCCCCTCCGCCTCCTCCTCCTCTTCGGAAAAAGAGGACGACGACAACGACGTGTCATCGCCGCTCTCCTCCTCGTCCTCCTGCTCCTCCCCTTCCGAGCTGCCACCAGCCCCATCGTCGCCCACGCCCCCATCTTCCTCCCCCTCTTCGCCCTCGTCCCCTTCCCAGTCGTCGCCAGCGCCATCGTCGCCCGCGCCCCCACCTCGCTCCACCTCCATTCCCTGATCCTCCTCGACCCCGTCCCCGTCGTGCTCCTCGTCCTCCTCCGCGCTACCCACAACCCCACTGCTCGTCCGCCGGCCACCGCCCGGCACTGCGCCCACGCCCCCTGCCACCCCCGCGGTTCCCCCGCTGCTCTCAGTCCACGCAGCCGGCCCTGTCCCCGCTGCTGCCACCGCCGCCGCCGCCGCCGCCGCCGCTGCCGCGCCCGCGGCCCTTCCCTCGCCCCGCCTCGCCGTCGCCCCCGCCCCACTGACCACGCTGATCCACAGTTCCGTGCCAGCAGCGCTCGCCCTGACGCGCAGTCGCGCGTTTGCCTGGGGCTGCCTGTCCAGAAACCATTTCTCCAACCGCCGCAGCCGCGAGTGGAGCGTGCCGCCATTCCGGCCCCCGGAGTTGTAGCAACTCAGGCTGCCGCTGTAGCACCGGCCCATATCTACGTCCATAACGGTGCAGGGGATGCCTTTGCTGACGCTGTGCGACGTCAGCAGCCTGCGGAACAGCGCCTCCGAAACCACGGAGGTGAAACGCATAATACGGGAGCGGATATCACTCTCCGACAGGTCCACGTGGCCTTCTCTGGCATCTGCCGGCGGGGCCGTTGCTTGCACGCCAGAGAGCAGCTCTTCCGGTGGAGGTGCCGCTTCCTCGCCACTGCCGGCGTCGCCGCCGCCGCCGCCACCAGCCCCGCGGCGGCCCTGGGGGTGCTCGCCGGTATGGTTCTCGGCCGTCCCCGCAGCGGCGGCAGCGCCGGACGGACCGGCGGCCGGGCCGCCTTGGCGCATAAGCTTAACGGAGAATCGGCTGGTGGTTGGGTCGTACACGAGCTGCAGCACGCAGTGCTCCGTGTCCAGGTGTGCGCCGCGGTTGACCATCCACGTCTTCAGGCCGGTGAGAGCCCAAGTCAGCGTTGTGGTGTCCTGCAGGGACAAGAGGGCAAAAACGCGGTGGTTGTCAGCACAATCAGGCCACGGACGTTGCTTGATCGGCTTCCAGTGCTGCTTGCGCCTGGATGATGGCGGGCGGGTAGTCCAGCCCGTGTGCAGCGCCCAAGGATGCATCAAGCGCAATTGCCTGGATAACAGTGGCATTTCACGTTACCAGGCATCGGGTCAGGGTACAACAGTGGTACAGACAATTCCTCAAGTTATTTGCGACTGTCCAGTCCCACACGCCACACCTTGCGCTGGATGGGCTTGAGGGCACAGTCCATGCCACTGCCGTCCTCGTCGTAAACCTGGGGCGTCCAGCATGGAGTCAACACAATCGCGGGTCAAGCCCCTTCAATCAGTCCATGCACTTCGACCTAGTGCAGTCAGCTGCACGTTTAGGCGGGCATGATGTAGCAAGCACGCCACAAGGTTCGCCCTGATCCTCCCCAGCAAGCAACCAACGGCGCAACAAAGCGAGCGGCCCCATGCAGACCTAAACGGCAGTGTTGCCACGAAGGCTGTGAAGGGCATATACTGCACGGTACCTCGGTTTGGTGTCCCGGGCCCTACGTGAGCAGGCGTGCCGCAGGAGACCACCCGTCCTAACCTGGACACTCAATTGCGCTGCAGAGGTGAGGTCGGCACCGCAGACGTCGAGCATGGTTCTCAACATCCGCTCCGCTGCTCGATTAGTAGAACAGTTGAACGGCAGGTTGCCGGTCTGCACCATCTTCTTCGTCAGGGCGCGCCTTAGGCTGATGGGTTCTGTTCTACCTGGCGGTGCGGCATGCCCGCGCGCTTGGCTCTCCGGGCCCGGACCGCCTCCCTTCACGTTCATGTCTTAAACGACTCAAAGCTTGGTGTGCTTGGCGGTATGAGTAGCCGTGGCTCGTAAGCCGGATAGCTGAGACCGCTGTGCTCGTGCCGTGCTGTGCTTGCGATGAGTGCTCGGGCACCTTTCTAGCCGAGCTCAGGCCCCGCGGCAGCCATCTAAGCGTGCTGTATGGGTTGCCAACGCAACCGTGTTTAGCATGGCAGCGAAATGTGGCCTTGATCGCAGTGGTGAGAGCGCGTAGGGAGCACGGTTAGGTAGCGAGCATCAGCAGCGAGCAAGGAAACAAACCACTAAAAACAAGCCATACGTCTTAGATCGATTTAAAATAACTGCCCCGGCACCTTTCATCCTGAGACACCGACTGACAGTTCAGATTGCACCCATGCGAAACACCGGATTTAACAGCTCTTGTTTCGGCCTTGGCCTCTCCTGATGGAAACGGTCACAAGTAACAAGTTCCACAACGGTATTTGTGCCACGGTCAACGCGCGCGTCGCTGTTCGACAAGGACTTGGTTCGACACGTGTCCCGCAAATACTCTGCAGGCATACGGTTCCCGTGCTGCAGGAGTCCTGGATGTGTGGTAATAGCCCCTGCGCCCCGTCCCTCTCTCCGGTAGTGCAGGGCAGCGGAAAATGCGTTTCCCCGAAGGCATCCCTCGGTCGGGTCTGGTTGGATGCATCTGGGCTGCACAGTACGTTGTACGCGTACAAATACGGAATACGTACATGTACGGAATACGTTCATTTTCCGCCGTACATGAGAGAAATACGGTCTGCGGTCCAGGCCTAGCACGGCACGTGGCAGTGTCACACGCACCATGACCGTCCCAGGGAGGTCCCAGGGAGATCAGGCGCCAGCAAAACCACACCACAACGACTGCATACGCATATGCGAGACACTTTTCATGCCTCAATAACTTGTGGCTTAGTTGCCGCGGTGCCTTGCAGGGAGCTCCCCTGATGTCTGGCAGCACACGGGAGGGGACCTCCCTTGCTCCAGGGGGGTGGACTGGCACGACCGTATTTTTAGCGTATTTGAGCGTATTTTGCGAACAGACCCCCGTATTTTACGTATTTCTAAAAATACGCTCATTTTGGAACGTACAGTGCAGCCCAGGGATGCATTGCTGCTCCGCCAATCACGCTGCAAACCAGGGGTCCCCTGCTGTAAACCAAGTCTGCTGCAAACAGCACTGCACTAGTTCACAAGCTCACAACTGCCCACCGTTCATGATTTGTGCCAATCACCCAGAAGGACCCGTTCATCATGTGATGTCGAGATGTCCTTGATTGCCCCCGGATGTGACCAGCACGTGACAGGGGCTCCGGCTCTCAGCATCTGTACCCTGCTGGTCCACACCCCTGCAGCGGGCGTCGGGTGGTTGCAGCAGTGCGCTTCATGTCGCGCTTCGTTTCACCCCGGTCTGCGGAACGTTACTAGTTTACCAGGGTTGTAATTGGCTGCCTGGCTACTCACTCGGCCGTCCTGGGCGTGCCCTGTTCCACTCCCAGCACTCCTAGGGTATTGGGTTCAAAGAAAGGCCACGAAAGGCAGTCCAAAGCTCCTGGCCTAATGGCAGCCGTACTGGCCGTACGCGTACCCTGGGCCGGGAAAACATGCGACTTCGCAACAGCAAGCATGCATCATATTACAGCTTTACAAGGGCTGGACGCCGGGCATGTTGAGTCCCAGCGCCCATCCGATGCGACAAGTGCAGGTACCATCCCCCTCTCCCGCATTGCAGCTTGGCTACCGACTTGCATGGCGCATGAAAATGTCGACAGCAGTGCACGTCGAGCAAGGCACGTGTTCCAACGCCTCGAGGGCTACTACACACACAAGGGAGTACCACACCACACGAAAGAATCCTTGCGCTGTGAGGCGGCAACACAGTCAACGGTAAGTAATGGTAAGCAATAAATGTAGACAAATGACAGTCAACGGCTATTGGGAGATGCGAACTGGGATTGCCCAAAAGCAACACATGGGAAGGGCTGGGTGGCAGCGGCGACGGGTAAGGAGCGCTTTTGAACCTACCGTACCCTGCACGTTGCAGCCCAACCAACAACCAACCCCACCCATTCGGGCATATGCAGCAGTGAATCAGAACGTGTGAGGTCAATGGACCGTCAGTTAGCATTCGTAGCACAGGACACACACCCGCAATGCCTTTACTTGGCCTTCTCCCCTACTACAATACACACATGCCGCTGCAGTTACCTTACTACAACACGCACAATGCCTTTTCCTTTCCATGCCCTAAACCCTGAAGCATATTGCGGCCGAATGTTGCCGTATAAGCAGCAACACCACATCGCCCTCTCCTGCGTAAGCACCGCCAACGTCTACCCATTCGGCGTGCTTAGGTTGCCCTGGTGCCCCTGGCCCCTGCTACCTACAACTCTCAAACCCACACACACACACACACGCATGCATTCGCTCATCAACTATAAACATGCCACACGGTGTATGCGTCCCCGGCGGGGCCCTCTGAGCGTTCAAGGAAACAACAAATATGAAGCGTGGTGGACGCAGACTGCGCCTCGGACAGAGGACACGGCTGTTCTGCAACGCTAAGTCGTTGACACGCGCATGCGTCAACCGTCACAACCATCCCGCAATAAGTACCCACTCCCCCACAACCCCGCCCCTCCTACCAACGCAACAGTATCATGTCCCCGGTGCTCTCTCGACGCCCGACACAGGTATCTCGCACTCCACGTGTCCCCCCAACCGCTCAACCAGCACAGCCCCTCTAGTGCGCCGTGCTAGCAGCGCCGTTGCCACCCCCGCCGCTGGCCCCCCTCTCCGCACCGCCCGCCGCCGGGGCCCCGCTGCCCCCCGCCTCCGCCCCAGTGCCCATCCCGAACAGCTCCGCCACCGCCACACGCAGACGCCGGCCGATGAGCCCCAGGCCGCGCGCCTTGGGCGGCCGAACAGCCGGCGGCCCGCCGCTGCCGCCAGCGGCGCCGGGCACGCTTGCAGGGTTCCCGCCCCTCCACAGCGGCCCTTGCGCCAGCGGCACGGGCGCGTCCATGCTCATGCGTCGCGCGGCGGACACGGAGGCGCAGTGCACCGCCGCGTCGTATGCGCCCGCGCCTTGCAGCGTCAGCAGCGAGCCTGCGTTGGCAGGAGCCTCTGTGATCCGAGGATCGCAGGCGAGAGGAGGAGAGAGGCGCAGGGAGGGTGTCTACCGTCTACGGGCGGATGGGAGGTGCATCAAGGGAGCGCGCGCAAACGACGCAGGACAGGCAAGCAGGCGCAGGAGCGACAGGAACGCAGCAAGTGGTCCAGAACAGAGCGGGAAAGGCGGGGTTGTTGCGCTGCACCATGCTGCTGCCAATCACCCTACATGCACCCATGACCCACATCGCAGCAAAGCAGGACCCGCATGCACCCAATGCCAGCTGCAGCAATAGCCCGCAGTCAAGAGTGACACATGTTTCCCCGAGCCCCTCCCAGCCCCCAGCCGCAAGCGGCGCCCCTTCGCACCGACGCGGCCCTTCCGCCCCGCCGCACCGCTACTGGGCTCGTCGCAGGTGAACGTGATGTTGAGCTCCGAGTCCTCGGGCAGCGAAAAGGCCTTGCGAATGGCGTTGGTGAACTCACGGTAACCCTGGGGGCCGGGCTTGACCTCGAACGAGTACTGCAGGGGTGGGTCGGTGCAGGGGAGGGGTTTGGCGGAAGTGACGCACGGCGGCGGCATGAAGGGATGCGGTGAGCGGCGTCGTAGTATCGTGGGTATGCGTCAAACGCAAGGATGCCGCTAGGGAGTCACGTCGGGTGGACAGAGATCGGATAGGATTCCTCGCAGACATGCGTTGGGGCTGTGAGCCCACGTTCTCGAAAGCCCTCCCCAGAACTCACCGTGCGGCCGTGGAAGTTGACGTTCATCACAGCCTGCGGACAAGACAGCCAAACATGATCAGCAATACTTAGGAGCATTTCGCGGCAGGGAGTCAGCAGGGCTGGCATGCCCCAGCTTTGTTCATATGGAATACCGTGAGGTGAGTTCACTCAGGTACGTTCGCCAAAGCTGCGGCACGCATTCTGTTTGCCTGCCTACGGGAGACGCCGCTGGACATGCCAACACCTCCGTCAAGACCAAGTTCCGCACTACCACGTCACGACTGTGTTTTTAGCAGGGTTACTATGATCAGCAATAAAGGGTACAGGCCTGTACAGCTTGGCGTACGCCCGTGGTGTGCAGCGTTGTCACATAAATTGCAACAGAGTCGTGCATCAGCGCAGCACTGTAGCCGGTTGCCACCGCTAACGCTGGCATGGAGCTTCTCACCGGCGCATCGCTGCCGCACTTGGGCGTCAGGGCGTTCTTCCAGTTGGGCAGCGGCGCCTGGCAGAATTCGCAGTGCGTCTCCTTCCTGTCATGCGGGCGGATGTCAGGGTACAAGCGCGCCACGCATCGTGCATGAAGCAGTGTGTTGAGGGATGTGGTGATGGGAGGTACAAGCGCAATTCCAAGTGTGTGTGTGGAGAGACCGTGTTACCACCTGTGCCGCAGACAAGTGGTGCCGACACTTCTGTAAGGTGCAGCCGACCCAGATGGCCCGTTTGTCCAGCAGGCCTGGGCGTACACAGAGTGTGCAGCAGATACGCGTTGTATCGCCTTGTGTCAATTCTATTTCCGCCGGTTGCGCACCTGGTCCCTGCCGACTGAAGCTGCCACCGGGCGATGCACCTGCGCGCCAGCAACAGGTAGGGGTTGCCAGCCCTGGGATTAGCGGAGGACCAGGCAACTAGCTGGTGCACGAGTCGTGCAGAAGCTTGGGCTACAAGCGTACACTGCAATATGCTATCCTGCCAAAGGGCACACTGCCACAGGAGCCGCAGTGCGTCAAGCGGCAGCTGGGTGACTCACTGGGCATGTGCGAAGCGTGGACACGCGCAGGGCTTCAGCAGCGGTCTTGAACGGCTTCCAGTGTCGAGACAGACCCAGCATACATCCTGCGCACATACGTTCAGCGATTAGCAGGTCGGCGGTGGCTCGCACAGTCATTATGCGTCACTCTGAACAGTCAGCTGCTATCGCCCTACAGCCAAACTTTCCCATTAGCACGCATGCTAATGATGTGCAGTATGGCTCACATCGCTGCCAGCTGCGTCGGGCGACTCCTCAGCTGGGCCGCTGCGGCACGCTATCTCGCGCAGGTCGCTGTGCCCCGACCATTTGTCCTTGCCGCCTGCCCGTCGCTCCGACTGGTCCCGCGTCGCCGCATCTCCACTCATGCTGTTAAAGACCTGATTGCCGTGCTGGAGCCGTCTTTGCGGTGTGCGAGGCAGTTGCGGGTCTTTCTGCGCCTGGGGGGAGCTGCTTGATGCGCTCAAATTCTCAAACGTCGTGTATGTATTACTCGACTTTATCTGTTGTCCGCGTAGGCATGCCGACAACATTTTCAGCCGCTTAGCTGCTTATAGCAGTGTCGCTCCTAAGGATGATGAGTCCAAGGCGTGGCGTGGGTCCAAGGTCCACTCTGGGGGAAGGCTGCAGCAGAGTAAGACATTGCTCTGTATGAGTAATAACCAGCTTAACGTAGCTGCTCATGTATTTAACTATAGCTTGTACAACCTAGTACTTTGCATAGTAGAGCACCGCCCACCTCAGCACCAATGGTCCTCGCCAAAGTGCTCTCGACTGACGATCAAGCGCCTTGGTCGCTGTATGTGATGCAGCTCTCCGTATTCTACCTCTTTGCAACCAGGCTGGAAGTGATGCAGCTCGGCGTGTATGTGAAAACGGCAAACCACGCGCCTGTGAAGCCAGCTGCCCTATGGACTATCGAGGAAATGCAGTGAATGCTGTTATTTTCGATTAATGTAAGTATGCTTCAAGCTCCCTGGCAGGCACTGTCCATTATCCAAGCCTGTGCCCTGCATGGTCGAATCAGCCTCCAGGAACTCACCCGATCCGACTGGGTTTCTAATGCTTGACAGCTATAGAACGAGATTGTTTCTAACGGCTTGCAACAATGTCTAAGCTCTTCATGTGGTACTGGTTGTCTTCGAGACCCATGGGACAACGCATTAATAAGCCATGGACTTTTACGACATTCACTGTACACTATACTATACAAAAGATTAAGATATGTGTATTAGTCGACAGAGCCTCGTCGAGGGAACAGGCGCTGACTGTGCGAACGAACGAGATTGTGTGGGTTCTCAGTAATTGCGACACTATCTGCCTCTTTAGATCAACTTCACTCGCAAGCAGTGCATATTGCTGCCCGCCGACCCTCTCACTTGGCAGACGAAGCGCCCTGGCGCCCGTAGCTGCCCGTAGCCCTGGACAGAGGAGTCTCCCTCAGCAGGGGAGCGCCTAGCCCTTCCACCGTCGCCCAAGACCGCCTGCACGACGCGCTCCTGGCCCTGCGTAGCAATTCCAACTCTCCGAGTGTACTGCACATGGTAAGCATCATTGCACATAAAGGAGACAGCCTCCTGCAGGCTTCTCCCGTGCAGGTTTCTCCCCTGCTCCCTGGCGGGGCATGTATCCTCAACCGGCCCGCCTCAGCACCTTGCCTCAACATTCCGTAGGCCAGGCCGACAAGCAGGGGGCACACATTCCTGCCGACACGTACGTAGCCGGATGCGATAATAGCAGGCCCATGGCCCAAACGCACGTTTCAACAAAGGGTAGAGGACGAGAGCCTGCCGAGGTGTGTTTGCTCAAGCAGGCTCAAGTTTTTCGTGGCGATCAGAACCTGTTTGCGCTTAGGCTGTTAGTACCTCGGGTCCAACGAAGTCTGTTACGGAAGGTGCGTGTTCAGCATGCAATCATTAATGACATTAGCATGCCCAGGTGGAGACCTCTACACCTCTTGCCCCGCAGGGGACTCCCCTGGTATGACACCAGTGTGCTCTCGCCGTCTCGCGGACACCAGAGTCATCGCGGGCGCGTTGTGAGGTGTTGAAGGTGCAGGGACACCATTAGGTGCACTCAAGTTACAGCCTTTCGTATTGTATCAAAAGGCATGCTGGCGCGTTCACGCGCATATGTCGTTGCCACTTCGCTGACCGTAGAGCTGCTTGTGTGTAATGCTCTTCAACCCGCCGCCTTGGGCATCACAACCCTGCCGCTGTGCAACGTTAGAGGTTGGTTCTTGCAAATTGCACGAGGCTGGGTTGACTGCGGCGCCGTGCTGACACGGCATACGCTCCCGCCATTGGCCCGATAGGTCTTCACTGGTGGGCAACGTTCTTCAACAATTCCAATAGACATTCAAGCGCACTATACTCTCGGACGGGCGGCCGAACAAGTTGATGTACCCCTTGACAACCCCGGAGCCTCCCGCATTCACGCGGCCATCGTGCACCACAACGACGGGCGCATTTTTCTGATAGACCTTCAATCGGTAAGGCTCAACCTGGTACGCCCGGCTGTGTGAGAACGCGATGGCTGTCGCGAGATCGGTGTCGGAGAGCAGGAAACACATCGCGCTTAGTCTAACGCCCTTGCGTCCGTGCGTGGTATTGCGCTTCCAGACACAGGGCACAAGCGTCGACGGACGGCGCGTAGCACCGAACAAACCGACTCTCCTGCGGGACCAGACGCGCATACGCTTCGGGGACTCTGAACAGGAGTTCCTGGTGCGCTGCGAGGGCGCTGGTAAGCTGGCCAAACGGGGAAGGGGGAGGGGGAGGAGATACAATGCGGGCGGGGGTACAGATGGATGTATTCAATATGTGCGCAACTGTCGAGGCATGGTGCATGTGTAGGTGCCCTGCTCGCCAGGATTGGAGGGTTTCAAGCCTCTCTCGGCATGCTCCACTCCAGCCTGTGCCATATCCTTGCACGCAGCCCGAGGGTTGGCAATGCACGCTGCTGTGCTCAGGGCCCACATCCCATTCTTCACCAGCATGCTCACCTCTGCCCACCCATGCGCGTGTTGCTGCCCCGTGGTCCCCAGCCGAGAAGCGCTCAGCCGCGGAGGACCCCGGCTCCGCGCCCGCGGGCAAGCGTGTTGCATCAGCAGCAGCAACAGGAGCAGGTCACGGAGCCATGGCTACCCGTGTGCGCGCCTCGCACCTGCTGGTGAAGCACAAGGACGTGCGCAGGCCCAGCTCCTGGAAGGTCCGTACTTTCGAAAGGTGGCAGGGCCTGGTTTTCGGAGGAGACCGGCATGGTTGGTGGTGAAGGGGCCATACCTGGCAGGGCGAGTCGATGGATGCGGTCTGGTGGTGAAGGGCTCAGCCCGACGTGCGGCCGATGGCGCCGTACGGCGCAACAAGTGGGCTACGTGCGCCAAATGCGAGCTACATGGCTACTGCGCCTGCTGCCGCATACGGCAACCAGCCCGCAGGACAGCGGCACATACAGAGCACACACGTAGGGGCCGAGCAGAGCTTGTGTCTTTCTGCTTGCGGGTTTTTGTGTTCCGTCGCAAGCACGCCATTGGCCAAGGCCGAGCGCTGGGGCGTCAAGCACTCGCCCACAGGCAAGGGACACACTCCCCACGGCCACACAGCAAGCCCACACACGGGCGCCGGCGTTCAACTAGCCCATGCCTGCCGCAGCGCTGCCCGCATGGTTATCACGCCGTGTGCATCCAAATTTGCGACACACTTCTCCCGCCCTGCGCACAACCAACTCATTCCAATGGGTGCACGCCCTACAGCTTGCGTCAGCGCCCTGTACGGAAGAGCATGCATCTCTCCTGCTGCGGGTCAGAAGCTTGTCCGCCACTTCCAAAATCCTGCGAATGGCTTCTCACCTCCTTCGCTTGCTGTCCGCTGTTGGTGCTACTTGTTCGCTGCAGGAGCCTGTTGTCACCCGCACGCGTGAGGAGGCCCTCGCCATGATCCAAGTGAGGGGGGTCCTGCTTTTCGGGACGAGGCATTGTCCGCCTGTCGGAGAATTGTGGTACAGCGGCGGAGCCAAGGGCCCAGGGCGTTGCGGACGGTCCCGTGGGGCCACCTGGGGCACGTCACCGACACAGTACACAACGGCATACGCAAGAAAACATCTGTCCCTCGGACAGCGCGCTTGTGCTGCTCGCTTCAACACACGGAACCTAGGGCGACCGCAGGTCCCCAGTTGGCCCCCACCTGACAGTTTTGACGTGTCAAGGGTTCAGTGCGCTTGCCAATCTCGCCTGCCGTACAATCAGTACACTCAGCTGCCGTGCTGTGATTGCGTGCCGTACAGCGCTTCCACGAGATGCTGGTCAAGGGCGAGGTGGACTTCGCGACACTGGCGTCCCAGGAGAGCCACTGCAGCAGCGCCAAGCGCGGGGGCGACCTCGGGGAGTTCGGGTGAGGCACGGGGGTATGCATAAAACGCGAGGAAGCCGCACAGGCATGGGGGTGGAGGAGAGGTGTCTGGGCGTGTGGGTAGCAGCGGTTCTTGAAAGAGCCCGTCGGCGGGGTGTGCCGTCGGGATGGGTCGGGCGTCGGGGTGGCTTGACAAGGAAAATGTCGGCAGTGCGACGTCTCTCCCCTGTGACGGCATACATGACCTTGCCCCGCGTGCCCCGTACACCACGGGGCGTTATCCGCGCAAACCCTCGCGACTACCCTTCAATACGGCTCCCTCGTAGCCTTCCGCCAGATGCCCTCCCCCTTTTCACCCCACGCTTTCGCTGCCGTTCGCTGCCGGAAGCCTGGACACATGCAGCAGCCAGTTGCCGGCCCGGCCCCCCCCTAGCAGCACGGATAGCGTTCTGGCTGGCGTGCAACCTGTAACCTTCAACTCCTCCTGATGTAGCTTCCCAACACAAGCGCACCCGAGCATTTTTTCCTGATCGTCACCTCCACGTCTCCCGCGTGCCCCGTAGGCACGGCGAGATGCAGAAGCCGTTTGAGGACGCCACCTACGCCCTCAAGGTCAACGAGCTGAGCGGGCCCGTGTTCACGGACTCGGGCGTTCACCTCATCCTGCGCACCGGCTGAGGACACGGCGGCGCCCAGCGGTTGCTGCCTTCACGGCTGGGGCAGCTGAAGGCGGAGTGCCTGGTGTGAGTGGCGCCTGCTGCATGAACGCTGTGCACGGATGAAAGGCGCACGTGTGAGGCGAGCGTGTAAGGCGTGGCGTGATCTGGGTGCGGCCAGCACATGAAAAAAAATGTTATATGCGCCGGTTAGCGGGCGTGCAAGTGGGTCCCGAAATGCTCCGTTGAACCTTTGCGAGGAACGCAACCGCTCGAGCGAGGGGTTGACTTTGTTGTGTTGAAAGGCGAGCAGTGGCGCGGGTCCGGGGCGCCAGTGGATAGGAGGCACGTACCGTACTCGTTGGACGGCTGTGTGTGCATACTGAAGCCGTACGCTGTATTGCGGCGAAGCGTGTCTCTGGTTCACGTTCCGTGGCAACGTGGACCTAGACGGGCACAGGTGCAAGTTGATCCGAGATAGCGTGTGGCGGCGGACGCGTTGACCTGGTTCCGCCAGAATCGTACTAGGCCTCGCAGAGCGTTCCTGCATGCTTTTCCTGGACCGTCGCTTTGACGCGGTTCTAGGACGGGTGTCACTGCCGGGGCGGCTAAGTCGAGGAGCCCCTTGTTCGCCGGGGGGCATGCCATGATGTGCCTGGTGGTGCCCTTGCGGCCTTGGGGCCGTTGCTGCAGTGCGCAGGCTGACGGAGGCAGCGCAGCTAAGCAGGAATGGCAATGGCAGGGCCTCCCCTTCGCAAGGTGGAACCATCGCGGGCACGTGGTGTGCTTCGGCCCCTTAGTACAGTGCGAGTGTGACTACCAGCCTAATCACGTCACCAGCCACCAATCATAAGGGTGTCATACGGTACATGTCGGCTTGTTGCTCAAATTCGTCAACCCTGACTAGCTCCACTGATACAGCTTCGCTTGTCGCTTCCTACGGACCAGCTGCCAAACAGTGCCAAACCAGCTGTCAAGCCAGTAGTCCTGCTGGTGTTACCACGCACCAGCGCTTTGCAGCGCACTTGCAACACTCTTGGATACCTGTCCATGGGCAAGCACCATTCAGGATTGCGCACTGCACGCCAACCAAAGCTACGGCACCTGACGTACGAAACCGGCATTACGCTCGCCTGTTCATGAACCATGCGAATATGAGAGCAGACGACACGTGTCACCTGCACGGCGGCCATGCCATCGAGCTCCTGCTCACGCCAGCGCCGCACGCGCACTTAATCATCCACCATACGACCTTAGAGCCACACGCGCATTCTATCATCCACCATAGACCTCGAACCTATTATAACACGCAGTAAGGTACCTTGCACGCGGTTTGGGGACTACACAGGCGGGCGAATCTCGCCAATGCTCCACAGCAGCTCCAGTGCAGTGGGGCACTGTGACGCACCCAGTGCAGAGTCTAAGGACCTTGCACGCACGCCAACGAACAGACAAGAGAGAACCAGCAAAGAGCATGAACCCAACGGGATTGCAACGTGATCGACAGCCTGAGCTTTATGACATGAGCATGCAGAACTGTTCCTTGGACCTCAATGCAAGGCATGCACCCACGTGAACAGCCTTGATGCTCATGGTGTGGGGTGTTGCCCATTGCCCAAACAGGGGATCACACGTTACGCTACGATGTGGAGCTGACCTACATAGTGAAACAGCAATTGAAGGGCTGGACAAACGAATTCTGCATGCAGTTATCGCCACCCTCCCAGTGACGCCTTGTGATGCTGACAGTGCGGCTAGAAGTAGAAATAGCAACCTACATACCCAGTAGCAAAGCCCAATCCAAATACGAAGTAGTGTGTCGTGCATACCAAGGCAAGAGTGTGGACATGTGCAGCCGCACGCCCCTCCCTTGCTGCTCATGCAGCCCTGCAGACCTCTGCCCATCGACTCTTGCAAGCCCAAACGCTGCATCGAGGCATCGAAGCATCGAGGCACACCCACCTATCAAAGCGAATCCCCTAGACCCCCTGCCGACGCCGCACCACGACCCCAAACCTGCCGTCCACTTCCACAGCACCCAGCACAACCGTTCTTGCCGCCTCCCCACTTGCCTCCCTCCCTCAAGCCACACCGCCCTCGCTGCGGGTCACAACGGACAGAGGGCTGGGTCCCGCGCCCGCAGCACCCACATCCGCGCCGCCGCTGCTGTTGGCGGCCTCCGCCTCGCCTGAGCCCAAAGCCACGGCCGCACACGCGGCCGTGGGCGGGATGCCGGAGCGCGGCGACGCCGCCGCCGGCAGCGCGTTGGCGGCGCTGGCGCCGTGGTCGTCCGCGCCGGCGGCGTCGTCGGTCCACCCCACGTGCTCGGCGATGCGGCTGCTGACGGCCATGGTGTTGATGTAGGCGTTGAAGGCGTCCATGCGCGCCTTGAACGACGTGCTGGACGTGCCTGTGGGCGGCGGGTGTGGTGGTGTTGAATTGACAGTAGCGAATGTCAGCACAGGACTTGCAACTCTGGACAGGATGCATTCTGAACCAGTCTATCTCAGTGACGGACGTGCTGGACGTGCCTGTGGGCGGCGGGTGCATGTGGGTGAAGGTGCATTCATGCCGAGTGCAAGGCAAAAGGAGGGGCGAGGTATGCGACTCCGCACAGGTGTGCTGGGGGCTTGCGTCTGGCTGGCTCAGCCGTGTGCTGCGGCATGGGCCGTGGCTGCAGTGGCCGCAACACACGAGGGCTATTGTCCGTGCAGGCTGCGCGGAACACGGCCGCGCGCACGCGCACGCCCATGTGAGTGCCTGTGCACCGGTGTGGCTGTATGCGGGAGCCTGTGCAATGCGCACCTGGCGTGCCTGGGTCGTGCTGGCTGCGACTGGGAGCAGCGGGGCTGGCCACCGGGTCTGCGGCGCGGAGGCAGGGGAGCGGAGGGACAGGGGCCAGGAGGCCGCGTCTGGCAAAAGCAGCGATACAGTGACTGGGCTTTTAAAGGCAGACGAACGGGGCTAGCAAGCTGTAAGTTCAGGGGAGCCATGTCCTGGGGTGGACCATGTCCTGGGGTGGACCATGTCCTGGGGTGGACCAATGAAGGGTGCTCACGTGGTGTGTGCGACCTGTTGCACGACCTCGCACTGAGTGCCTGCGCAACCAACCCGTTCGGTATCATAGAGTCAATAGCTGCTTTCTCAAACGCCCTGGAGCTGCTCCTATCTACCACGACTGTCGTTCTCCCTGGGCTACTTCGGCTGCCTTCGTGCCTGGCTGCCTGCGCAGTGCGCCACCCACCTGTGCGGATCTCCTTGACAAGGGTGGAGTCCAGAAAGTCGGCCTGGTGGTGCTCGAAGTCACCTGCAGCACGCAGCCAGCCACACCGCGGCTTATGCTACGACCAGGTAGCGTGTGCACAGTTTACGCGACGCGTTGCTTCTATCGGGCGGAGGACGCGCACATGGATCTGCCACAATACAGGCCGCCTGTCGACCGCAGCCTAACCGTGGCAGGGCAGCCCGTGCACGCTAGTGATGCGGTGCGGGCGCCAACATGGCGTTAGAGGTTGCAGGGCCCGGCCGGCGCTACGATGTACACTGCACTGCATGAACGAACCCGTTCGTCCAAGTGCTGGGTTGCCTGTCCCAAACTGCGGGTACCCTCATGAGCGTGTCCCTGCTCCCCGCTTCCCATGCCCACACCGGTGCCTCCCACGGCTCACCGTTCTTGCTGATGGGGCCCACCAGCTTCTTGATCAGCCCGTCCTTGAGGCTGTACACCACGCCTGGAGGGAGCGCAGAAAAGGCAAACGGGACGAGTCGATGCGCTGCTGGACACGTGTAGGCACAGCACGCGTTGCCCGCGTGTGCCTACAACAGAAACCCATTTAGCCACGCGCCTCGTTCATGACCAACCTCCGCCTTACGTCCCATGACACCTGTCCGCCCCCGCCGGTATGCAGCTCGCGACCAAGGTCTTGATCACGCCTGCCACAGGCCCACAGCTCCACATGCCCAGCCATTGCACGGGGGCAACAGCCTAAGGTGGTGGGTCACGCGCATACCGTAGATGTGCAGCTCCTGGCCGTTGTCCCACGCCGCCTGCACGCTGGGGCTGGTGCACACGTTGAAGGTCTGGCGCAGAACGTTGAGCTCGCACAGCCTGGAGCACGGGGGTCATGGGGTCAGGAAGGGTTTAGAGAGCTCCCAACACGAAGGGTGTAAGGGGGGCCAAGGGGGCTGGTAAGGGCTTAGAGCTCACATCACGGTGTTACACGAAGGGCTGGGCTTCAGGCCGGGGCCATGAGGATGAGGGTTCCTGAAAGCAAAGGTGCGAGGGATGCATGCTTGGAGGGTTTGTTGGAGCATGCGGGGTTCACGTATGCGTACTGTGTTCCCCTGCATCAGTGTGGAGGGGGAACGCAAAGGAGACAGCAGAGGTTGATGTCAAGCCAACGCCGCCGGGGCCAAGTGAGACGGTTGTAAAAGTGAGGCACAGCCTACTTGTTGGGGTGACCCTGTTGCCAAGCAGTGCCGTACACCCCGCAGCAAGGGTACGCGGCAGCCGGCGATGTGGGTCGTCCGAGTGCTCCTGCCACCATGCGCCATGACCGTACCGCGCCGAGACGCCGAGACGGCGCCTAGGAGCCACATCAGTAGTGGTGCTACACCATGCTGTAATTTAATAGCAAAGAAAGGTAGGTCCTGCTGTCCACCCACGCCAGCTCCCAAGCTCCCCACCTGTCGCACTGCTGCTCCAGGTCGGGCAGCTGCCTCAGCTCGGCGCGGTACTGGTTACGGCTGTCCCGGATGTCTGAGATCCAGCAGTTGACCAGGTTCTGTGTCTTGGAGGGCATCTTAATGGCGGCCTTGACGGCGCCGCAGCCGTAGTGGCCGCACACGATCACGTTGCGGACCTGGCGAGGGGAGGAGGCGTGGGGTTGGCGGCCATGGGCGGGGTTGGCGTGGGGCCGGGGCAGGTTCAGGGCTACGGAGCGGGACAAAAGAGGACGGCCTGTCGCCGTGTCGGTTCTGGTGAGCGGTGTGTCAAGCAGCCCAGTCCTTGCCTGGCCAGGAACAGAATGTGGATTCTGCTGTGGGCGGTGTCAGGTGGAGGTTGCGGTTCGTATGGTAGTGCAAAGCTGCAGTTGCGCCAGTCTGAATGCAAGGCTGTATGAGCAGGTGCATGGCGGCCTGATAGCCATCTGTTGGCACCCAGCAGCAAGTGTCAGGCGTCCCCGGGGGCCCTCCCGTGGTCACTGCGTGGTATCATGTCATCAACTGTGTGTCGCCGACAGCGCAGTGCGCAGCCGCTCACCTTGAGTGCGTTGACTGCAGTGCACGCCAAAAGGCCCGTCCAACCACCCCGTGGGTCCATGAAGTGCGTCGATTCGATGCCGCAATTGGGTCAGGAGTGTTTGAAAGGGGAAACGGATGAAAGGGGAAACGGAGAACGTCAGACACTGTGACGACCGATGAAGAGCTGTCCGAATTGATGTACGGCCTGTCTGCTGCGGGCCATCTGTTGACATAAAGGTGCTGCAGAAGCAGAAGGAGAAGCAGGTCTGAAACAAAGGCTCGAGCAATCTGGTAAGCGCCGTACCTGCGTACTCGAGGCAGCTCATGCAGTTGAGGTCCGTGTGTGCGGCCTGGTTGCCCACGTTGCGCTGGACAAACACCTCCCCAGGCTCGAGACCCAGAATCACGTTCGCCTGCGGGCAGCCACCATGAAGACAGAGTACATGGAGTCACCGTACAGTATAAACAAAGTATGATGCTGACAGTGATTTTGGGAGCAGCGGCCTGACGGGTTTCGGTATCGCAATCTGGGTTTGCAAACCCTGCGAAACGCACAAGGCGCCAGAAATATGCATGTTGTAACACAATATGTAACTAATAATCCTGAACGAATGTCCGCTGGCGCCTAAGGGTGTCGGGCTTGCGTTGGCACACACTTGGGCCACCGGTACACACACTTCCAGCAGTGGGCTCACCGGCACGCGAGAGTCTGCGCATCCAATCCAAAGCCATTCTGGGTGCTGCTGGTTGAGGAGCCTTTGGAAGTAATCGGGATCCTCGGCCTGCTTGTGTGAGCTCCACTGCCTGCGGCACAGCCCACGCGACGTTCCATGCTTACATGACAAATACGCCCGGCAGCTTTCGGCGCAACCACAACGGGCACGGCAGACGACAGGTCGTTGAACTGCACGTCATACCTGTTCTGTCGTAAGAGCTTTACGAGGGGGTCATGCTCTCCACTAAACCGACTCCGCATGGGGCTGCACGGAGACCCAGGCGACGCCAGGGATTCCATCTCTAGCGACGTCCTAATGCTGCTGGTTACATCCCTGCTCATGAGATCCAATGCTCGGGTTTGCATTCCTGAGCTGCAACCCGGAAGGCACAACTTTGTCACGGAAACGTTTCCCGAGGCTCAGCTTCAACAAGTCAGCAAGGAAGCCGCCACAAGTTTGAATTGTTGTATTTGGAGGATAGTGTTGAAGAGCGTATCTACGTTTTACCCCCCAAGTATACGGTAAGGGCGCTTATGGCTCATGGGCTGCAGTACAGTACACACGCTGCTGCTGAGACCAGGGCTAAGGAATCAGGGGGCGCCTGGACATA
Organism: Chlamydomonas sp. KOR1; assembly: GCA_036984285.1. Classification (NCBI taxonomy): domain Eukaryota; kingdom Viridiplantae; phylum Chlorophyta; class Chlorophyceae; order Chlamydomonadales; family Chlamydomonadaceae; genus Chlamydomonas; species Chlamydomonas sp. KOR1. Next base: position 94,873 of record BQMZ01000407.1, on the reverse strand, counting down.
AGACTCGTGAACGCCATGCCTGTTCTTCTTCTTTCTGGCAGGTGGTGCATGTTTGGGAGTGGCTGGACGCGGCTCAGGGGAGCCCCATGGTGCGGCATTCCCGCCCCCTGGCCCATGGGTGTTCCTGCCTTGTATCAGGCCCAGGCAGCGGCCAATGATACGGGCTCCAGCGCACGGGCTCCAGCGCACGTGGGGGTGCACACTGTGCTTGTTTGCGTGTGGTCGGCTGAGAGTTGTGCGCATGGCACGGTGCAGGGCACTACGTTATGTAGGGGAGTCCCCTGGACGGGACATGGACTCGAATCCTTGACGGTAGAGTAGGCAGTGCCCATTAGGAAATTGCATCAAATAGCATTTCATATTCTCACAATCATCATCAGCACAGAGTCCTACGGTGTGTCGCACTACACAACTGCTGAAACTATTGAACGCTGCGCTCGCGCGCTGCTTAGCCAAGACGTTCAAGCGTTGAGCTCTCACCTTAAACAGAAAAGCCCCTCACTGCCTGTACTCAGCAACATGTTGTTTGCGTCGGCGATGGCGCACAAGGAGGAGACGTCGCTAGCAGGCGGCAACGTGCTTTGACAGAAGACTTCAGCTTATTTGACATATGATCATTTATCAATGAACAGCCCGTGGACCTTCCTACCTCGCTCTGGCTGCAACTGCCAACCTCAGCCCCGCAGTTCGCCACAAGTCAAATTATTCAAACAACCTCAAAGACAACTGTATCGATTAAGCTGGACTGCCTTGCTCGCGCTTTTGGCGGCAGCTGCCTTGGCAGTAGCCGCGGGCCAAGGCCAGCAGGGTGCCAGTCCGCAGGCCACCACCGCTGCCGCCTCAGCAGCTGGAGCACCCGCCCCTGATTACTTCAGCAAGCTTGTGACAATCCCCAGCTCTGTTTTCGGGGAAGTGAAGAAGGAGGGCCCAATACCTGCCTCTCGCTATGATGACCGGCTGTTCAACCACACGGGGTTCAGGGAGTGGCTGCTCCGCAGCACAGTCCTCAACGAACACGTGTCAGGGCCAGCGCCCATGTCCTACCGTTGTGGAGTCTTTGTGAACCACAACTACAAACTCATATTCATCCGCAACCGCAAGGCAGCCAGCACCACAGTGCTGGACACGTTCAAGGTGGCGTGCAAGTCGCAGAGCCCCCTGCTGTGCATGAAGCCCTTTAGCTCGGAGGACATGGCAGCACACGGCATCACGCACGACAAGATGTGGATGGAGTACTATGTGGTGTCCTCAACACGCAATCCGTGGGCAAGGGCGGCAAGCGGCTTTGACTACACACAGGACCGGTGGGTTGCGACGCACCGGGCCAGGAGGGAAGCAGCTGGCCCCTTGCCAGGTGTAGGGTCTAACGAGCGAAACTGATTAGCATTACGCGTGTGAAAGCAACAGCATGTGCACGCAATGCTGCGGTTATGGCCGGACCAGGCCACTGACGTGCACCACAATCCTGCAGCAATGGTGTGGTTCGAGTACCTAGGCCCTACACAGCTGTGCTTGTGGGTTTATCCCCTGCTACACCTGCGCCTGCACCAGTCCAGCGTCTGCTTCCAACGCGACCCACAACACACGTCCCCAGGTGGCCCGTCAAGTCGGGCGTTTGCGGCGCCCTGCCCTTCCGCCAGTTCTGCGCCGACCCCTACCTTATGGGCAAAATGGCCAACCTGTTCCGCTGCGGCACTCAGTCGTCGTTCAGGTGGGGCCGGGCGTGGGTTTGCAGCCCGCCACTGGAATTACGGTCACGGTGGTGCTAGGTGCCGGTTTGTGCAATGCTTAGCGCATGACGGGAGGGACACCGTGAGGCGGGGAACAAACAGACTGCTGCCTGGCAAGGCGCCAACAAGCGGACAGCAAGTGGCACTCCAAGCCTGCTGCGGGTGCAGCAGCGCTGGCGGCCTCCAACGGCTGTGTGACACCGTTGCCTTGTCGTACGCGCCTGCTCGATGGCCTCCAGGGGGGACGACGCGTGGGCGTACGACTTCTACCACGTGGAGCCCGCCTACCACTGCATGACGGACAGCAGCAACGAGCGGCTGGCGGTGGACTACCTTATACGGTGAGGCCGGAAAGGATGTCTATGTCGGAAGCGAAGATACTTGTTGACTTACTTGACTTCAAAACCCAACAAACAGCGATTGATTTCACGTTGGATCCATGCATGGATGGGTGAGGGGTAAAGTGGAGCGGCATGGAGTTGAGCGGGGCGGGTTGGGCAACGGGGATGGTGAGGGTGAGGGGAAGGGACGGGGAATGCCAGCGCGCGTCGCGTATGACCCAGGTCTTCTGACGCTGCGCCGGTTTGAGGCACAGGTCACGCCTTCAGAGAATTGGGCTTACAATAGTAAGCCGTTGGGGCATACACGCGTTGGGGGGAAGGGGGCACACGTTGGTTGCCGGTCTCCTCCCAGGCGCTTGCTTACGTAGCAAGATCATGGCACGGTGGCGAGCCGTGAGGCTCCCTTTGAGCCGCGCCACGTTGCTAGATACAGCCTACAGGCCGGCTCTCGCACCACCACGTGCCACTCCCCTCAACCCACCATCCGCGGCGCCTGCCTGCAAGCCACAGCGCCGTGAGCCCCCTAAGCCGCCCCTGCGTCACCCACAATTCCCAGTGCAGCGTGATACCGACCGCATCAGCCACCATCTCCCTTTGCGCCTACCGGTACCCACCCCCTGACCGCCGCTCTTCATGCAGCCCCACCCGGTGGTGACCCAGTTGACCACGCATGACCCCCAGGAATGAGCGCTTTCTACACCCCTTGCCTTGTTCTCCTCCTGCTGCCCCCAAACGTCCACGCGTCGCTGCTTACGCTACCATGCGTCTCTTGCACCCTCGCATGCTGTTGCTGTCCACCACCCCCTCACCCCCTCCCCCAAGGCGGACTGCGACTACAGTAGGTCAATTTTCTGCTTACCGTACCACTACTCCTACCTCCTCGCGTTACTAGTTCTCTGTGCCCCCCACACACACACACACAACCACTTATTCGCGTTACTGCTTTCTTGTTCCCCCCACACGCCCCCAGCTACGAGCACCTCAATGAGGACTTCATCAAGCTGCTAGACATCCTGAACGCGCGGCGGGACCCCAAGCTGCCCGAGATCAAGTACGGCAAGATGCGGTGGATGAAGCAGGGGGTGCACGTGCAGCAGGCCAAGGAGGCCACGGGCGGCGGCTGGGAGGTGGCGGCGGCGCTGGTGTCCACGGACCGCCACGCGGCCAAGTACCGGGAGTGCGGCATGGAGTGCGTGGACAACGTGGCCAAGTTCTTTGACAAGGACATCAAGATCATGAAGATGGACTTGCCGCGCAGGCCGAGCTGAGGCCTGAGAGCAGTTTTCGTTAGGTTGTTGGGCCGGGTCAAGAGGGAAGCAAGCACGTGCCAGGTGTGGAGCACAGGCGCGACCTGTGGACCCGGGGCAGGGGGTTGCGGGTGTGCGGAGTGGTGAGCGCTTTTGGGGTGGTGCACTCTCAAGCGGCAGCAGCTTGGGTGCGGGAGGAGGGTGGGGTGGGCAGCGGCTCTTAAGGTGGGTGTGGATGGGCATGCCATGGGCGCGGGGAGGAGCGGTTGGTTGGGGCGCTAGGTGGCATGTCGTGTGTAGTGATGGACGCGGGCGGGAGGGGGGCGGCTGACTAGGGTGCATGCCCTATGCCAAACTTCATGACTCCTTCAGATCTTCACTAGTTCATCTGCGGGGGAGGGGGTGTCTCTCGTGTGGGCCAAAGAAGGCAAAGGAGGGTACTGCGGTGTAAAGCAGGGTGCCCTGGTGTAAGGCCTCCAAGCTCCGGCGCTGCATAATGTGGATGTCAGCGGTTGGGTATGTCAGTATGTCAGGTGCAGCGGACAGTGACGCAATTGCAAGGCAGGTACCATCCACATGCAGGCTGCGTGTCGCTGTGCTCCCCAGGCCCACGGTGGCCTGCAGGGGCGCTAAGGAAGCAGATTCACACACGTGCCGGAAAGACAGGCGTGTTGCGGTGTCAGCTTGTCAGCTGCAGCCCCCGCGACACGGAAGGGGCTGGGCACGGCTGTGCCGTACGTGTGTGTTGGTCAAGTATGTGTTGGTGGTTGGCACGGGGTGGCGGGCGTGCCCGGCGCACCGACATGCAGCGCTGCGGCAGTACCTCGGCCCTTCTGCCCCCCCCCCTCCATCCCGCCTACTACCCGCAATTAACAAGCTGGCGGCTGTCCTGCCAGGCCACGTTCACGCCCCCTTTCCCACTAGCCACACACGTCCCCCCTACCCCACGCACGTAACCGACAGCCCCGTACTGGCCACACTCCCTGCATCATACTGCGCCGCAGCACACTAACTTCGGCGCCTTGACTCCACCTCACTTCCGTTGCTTCCCACAGCTCCGTCTCGCCCATGCTTCGCTGCTCCGTCTGATGATGCCACCACCCCTACATGCTGCCATACACCGGTAGTGCGCCAGAGCATGCTGCAGTGTCTCAACCCACACCTGATCTCCGCACAGTTCCTCCCCGTACCCCATAAACCCTCGTGCCTGACCACCAAGCATGGTATGGCTGTAGGTGTTTGTATGCAAGAGTTGGCCTTCGGGCAGCTCCAACTGCAAGGTACGCACGATGCGTTGTAGACGGTTTGCGTAGAGCAATTCGTTACAGACCTCCGCTGTTAAGAATGCCTGGCACGCACAGAACCAGGACCCAGCAGCAGCACGGCAAGCACTTACTGAAGTTTTTGTACTACACACGCGCACACAATCATCCTGCGTACAAGTACGGTTAATTACACTCAAGAACGGCGCACCGACGAGTGCATGCGTGCCACGCCTGCTTACAATGCCACTCTTCAAAGCCACCCTGCAGCCTTCTGGCCACGTCATGATCAAGACAGGTGTATTATGCTCGGCACTACCCATTCGCGGACACTAACGGCCTCCACCCGTAGGACACTTGCTGCACGTGGTTAAAAGTAGGCCTCATGAAAAATGCGGGACATAATTAGGGCAGGCAGGGACGGGAACCTCAGGTGAGGAACACCATGAAACCTGCGACAGCTCCCCGTGCATGGTGCACTGGGCGCTGAGCGCAACCAGGAGCTGCTCCGCCGTACATATATATGGTAGCTGAAGCGCTTCACCGTCGCACATGGTCTACAGGAAGGGCGTCAGCTGGCTGAAGAGGAGGATCTTGCCCACCAGGTTGCCCACCACGCCCAGCACAGCGTCCACCAGGGCGGTGATGGGGCGCAGAGACACAATGACCTGCATGTGGGCAAAGGGCGGACGGGGTGTGCGGCAGAGTCAATGATCACAGCTGTCGGTGGCATGCACAGTGACCAGGGGAGACGGTGGTGGTGGTGGCCGTTGGGCGTTGCAGTGCGCAGCTTACAGAGGGGAAGGGTCAATACCGGTAGTAAGACATGCTGAATGTTGGCAAGCCCGGTCAGGGGGCCCCAGTCCAATTGGGGCAACGGGCTTTCCACCTCTGGCTGTACGGTTGGGAGCCACTGGCTCCAACAGAATATGGCCCCGTCGTGTGTGCCTTACACTAGTGCCGCGCTGCCGCCTTTCCCCCACATGCAAGTACGCACCTCGACCTTAACCAGACGGTCGCCCTCGTCCTTCAGCTCAATGACGGCCTTGACGTTCTGGCCCAGCAGCGCAGCCTGAACTTTAGCGTCCAAGATGGCAGACACAGACACTGGGGACAAGGGAGCGGGGCAAGGGGGGAGGGAAAGGGGGCAAGGGGGGCAATGAGCCTCGCGTGACCTGAAGCAGTTGGTGTAGGTGACAATTAGCAAGATGGCCACTATTTGCCTGATGAAAGGATTCGGGTGGCTCAGGGCAAGTTATGGTTGTGAGGAAACCCAATGCTATGTCAGGTTGCGAAGCACATCGACGGCACATCACCGCGACCAACGGCCGGCCAAGCGCCCGGGTGGCATTGGGAAGGGATGCATGCATGTAGCACTGCAATTTAATTTTAATTAAACTCATCATGACTCACCCAGGCCGTCGCGGTCGGTCAGGAAGGGCGTGGTACCAGAGTTGATGGTGTTGAGGAGGAGAGTCGTCACAGTCTTCACCAGGTCATCGGTCACAGCCAGCGGCTTCCAAGCAGCAGTGGTAAGCTCGCCGACGACAGTCTGAAGGGTCGTATCGACGGTGCCAACAATGGGGCTGAGCAGATCGCCCAGGAGACCGGACTGAGCGGGTACCGCCAGCAGCGCCACCAGGGCGACAGCCGCAAAAGCAACCGGTGCGCGGCGCATCTTGACAACAAGATACACAGTTCAGATGAGCACTGGATGCAGGAGACGCTGTGTGTCGTCGCGGTGAGGCTACGCGCTTTTGTAGCGGTAGGTGTGGGGGAGTGGGAGTGGTAGTACTGTACGTTCAATGGTGGGCGACGTCCCCCCATGACAGACAGACAAACAACTGCCAGTTTGATCTCAGTGGTGGCGGCGGGATGGCATTGTTCATTGTAACGTAGTCTTACTGAGTAATAATCAAGCGGCGACGCAGGTCCTGGCCAGGGTAACGATCAGCTCCTGGCCTCCAGCTCTGACACTCGAGCGCAGGTAACCAACTGCCGGCTGGGCCTGAGCGGTTCGAGTGCACACGTCGGTTAGCCCAGACGTGAACAAATACAAACGTACACTTGCAACATTTAACACAGAAACAAGGCGGCGTTCCGTTTTAGTACAGAGTCGCTTTACATTTACAGTTTCCACGTGCGACTGGGAAAGCCAAGCACTGACGCGCTGGAGGTAACCCTGCCGATTCCCTCCTGCCTGCCACGTGGGTCGCACCTCCCGCAAGGGTTCATGGAAGCTTGAAGACTACGAAAGGCCTTCATTCAGCAATCAAGACCACAGAGGACCCACGGGTAATGGATCTTGAGTTGTTGGCCCTGCCGCGTAGCGTTGGCACGTTTGACATTGTCACGCATGCCCTGATCCGACACGCAACCAGTCCGACACTAGGTCCACAGGCACCCGTCCTGACGGCTCTTCCTGCCTGCAGCACCTTGTTTTGCAGTTGTTGCGTTCTGAAACTGCTTGTTATCCCAACCGCAATGCCTTACTGGACCCTGGGGTCTACAACGGCCGTCTGGCGGTTTCAGTAGCCGTTGAGGTCGTGGGGACACGAAAGGACGTGGCTGGAGTCCAGCGCACCCAGAAGGCGCACCAACCTACCGGAATCGTTCCGAAGCTGTTGGCCTACGGAACAGAGTGGGGGATGTGAGGAAACGAAGTTGCATTGTCTGGAAGGAAGCCTGAGGCTCATATAGCTGAGCTCAGCATCGTCCCAACCAAAAGACCAGCTCAACCCGTCCGTCCACCAGGGACGTAGGCCGTTCCCCGCTTACTGTGCGGTAAGGAACTACGCCCTCTCAGCTCAGCAGGTTTCATGGTCATTGTATCGTGCGGAGCGTATAGCGGACGGTCCCTGCAGCAGGTCGAGACACTCACTGGCTGGGTTGCCTAGGCCACCCTGCGCCGTACGCGGGTTACCCTCCGCACGACTTGCGGCCTCGCGGCCTGTGGCCTCGAAGGCCTGTGGCCCCGCTCGAGGCCACACACAGCCCTGGCACCGGGCAGTGGCTTGTATGTGGGCGCACCTGCGCGCGTTTGTATGCAATCCCAGGCGTACCACGCACGGGGCGGGACGAGGCTGGCCCACCCCATCCCACACTTCGGGCGGTCACTGTCCGCCTTCTCTGCACCTGGCCGGCCTGGACTATGGGGGCCGTCCACGGAGCAAGTAGGGACTGCGTTGGTGGTAGGCCAGGGTTGGCCCACGCACCGCTGTGCTATGTGGATCGTGTGGCCACACCACCTGGAGGATCGTGTGCCCACACCACCTGGAGGATCGTGTGCCCACACCACCTGGAATGTAACACAAAATGCCAATATGTGCTCATGTGGTGCATCCCCTGGGTGCATCCAGGGTCCTCGGACATGTAGGCACCACATGAGCACATATTGGCACTTTGTGTTACATTCCAGGTGGTGTGGCCATGTCCGAGGACCCTGGATGCACCACCCGGGTGTGCGCTGTTGCTTGTGACCTCTGCATGCTTCAACGTATGAGGCGCTTGGTGCGGCGCCGTTGCCCCACCACCTAGCTGTTGGAGCCGATGGCTCCCAACCGTACAGGGAGGGGGTGGACAACCCATACCGTGGCCCTTCTTGCTGGGACCAGCCCGTATCCCGGGTGGTATGGGACTGGGCCGTGGACAGGGACCAAAACTGTTATGCCACAGTTACATATTTGGCGGTTTTTCCCGCCTGCTACTCATACATGCCCTGCCCTGTGTTGCTGCGCTCAGCTGCGCTGAGCTGGGCCGCCAACGGCTTTTGCAGCCCTGTGCTGGCATGTGAAGTGCGCGTCATGCCACACTCTGGTGACAGCTTGCTGACGCTTGGCATCGCGCCTTGGGACTTGGGCTTGGGGCCATGGGGGTGGGCTTCGGTGCCTGCAACGCACTGCTGCTTGCCTGACATGCTGGAGGGCGGTCGCCTAATTGGGTGGCCCGTACAACAACCGCTGGGGTACTCGCCTTGGTTATGCGCTGGACTTCCCACTGTCCCGCGGATAAGAGATCAGCGTGGGGCGCGTCACGAGCTGCCGGCGTGGAAGGCGTAAGAGGCTAGCAGGCGGAAAATTGCCCAGCAGGACATCTCAGGACATCCCTCAGGTTTCAATTGAAGACCAAGAAGCATGCTTACACATGCTCATGCTCATCTTAGAAAGCCGGCGGATACCGCTGCCGCGAGGCTTGCAGGGCTGGCTGCCCGGGCGACAAGTCAGCGCCCCCCCGTCGTCGGAAGCCGGTTCACAGCCGCAAGCTGCGGGTTACGACACGCGTGCGTCATGCTGCGTGCGTCATGCTGCTGCCTCTTCCGGGGACCGCACAGGGGGGTCCTAGAGCTGCAGGGCCCAGCGCTGTGGGGCCCGGAGCGGCGGGGCCTGGGGTCGGAGGAACGGTGGCTGGAGCAGGTCCTGGAGCGGCGGGGCCCGGAGTGGAGGCAGAGGAGGCTGCCGCTGGGGCGGCCACAAAGGAGGGGGCAGCAGTGGCTGAGATCCAGCAGCTTGTGGAAGGCGTGGCGGCAGGCTCAGCCGGTGCGCTGGGCGCCATGTTGCCGCCGGGCGGTGCTGCAGGGGCAGCGGCCAGCAGCAGCACCAGCGCACAGCTGGTGCCAGCCACAACGAAACCAGTGGTGCCGCAAGCAGGGAGCGCACACGCTGCTCATGCCCTCAGCATCAGCGATGGTGATGGTGGTGGTGGCGGTGGGCGTGGTGGTGGTGGTGGTGGTGGTGGTGGTGGTAGCACACCGCTGGCGCCCAGCGTGTCCGCAGCGGCCACACCCTGCCCCATACCGCCGCCCCCGTCGGGTGCTGCCCCTCCGGCCGCGGTGGGCGGTGTCACCAGCAGCAGCACTGCTGGGTGCGGTGCAGGTGCTGCAGCCGGGCATCATGGCCCCACAGGAGCAGTTGGCCCCAGTTCTCAGAGGCGCGCCCTGCTGCGGTTGTGGTGGTGCTGCCGCTGGGGCGGGCACTAGCTACACACAGCAGCCTAGTGAGTGGTGTATCAGGCAAGGTATAAAGGGTAGACAGCGGGTACGGCGTGGGATGGAGGTGCAAGGTGGTTACATGGTGCGCTGAGGGCTGCACGGCATACCAGCATGTTGATGACAACAAAGAAATACTGCTACACCTGGCTTGGCTGCATACCTGTACGTTGTGCGGAGTGCGCATTGCTGCTTGATGCCATGACGTTTTTGCATGTGCCCAGGGTATATTGAACACATGTCCAGCTTTGACTGCTGTAGCTTTGGCCTCACCCTGTCATACAGTGTGGTATCGTGCTGGCCAGTAGCGTAACCCGACCCCTCTACCCCGGTCGCCCCACCTTTACCCAGCCACGTTGGGAAGCTCCGACTGCACAACTGCCCCCTGCCTTGCCCACTAACTGCAGGGGTCCGCCGCCAGGGTAGCGGGAGCAACGTGCATGGAGGCATGGCAGGGGGCGGGCACGAGTGTGGGGTGCGCAATGTCGCAGCACTCAAGGGGTGGCAGCATCGGGCCACCTGTCCGTGATGGTGGTGTGGGTGGAGGCACGCCGCTGGTCAGCCGGGCACTTCCAAGCAACGGGCTGCTGGCCATAGCGTACCTGCCGGGAACCGCGTTTTGTACAAATGTTTGCATAGAGGTCCATGCACCTCGGGTAGGGCGCGCTCACGTGTTGGTCCTGCACAACAGTTGATCGAGCTTGTTGCGGGGCGGCGGCAGGTGTCACGATGGGTGGTGTTGCAATGGGCACACATTGGGTGTCCTGCAGTATGAACGATGGAGAGCCTTTACGGGACCGGCCATGCGTCTCCAGGCAAGCCTCCCGGCACCCTGGAGCGCGTGGACATGGGCCTGTGTCGTACGGCAGGCGGCCCGGGCGTGGGCCCTCCCGAGCGCGTGTACGCGGAGGTGAAAAGCAGCAGCAGCTCCGACAAGACCACCTTTGAGCTGGGCGTGCAGGAGGTGGAGCTGGCCAGGGCGGAGGGGAACAGGTGGGGGTGGGTCTGGGGCGGGACTTGGATGCGGATAGATTCGTACTAGGGGCCAGGCAGCTGGACTGGCATTGTGTGCTGCGGGACAGGCGGTCCATGTCCACATTGCTAGTGGAATTTTGGGTGTTTGTGGCACAGGGCGGCAGGGGCAAGATGCAGGAAGCTGCGTGGAGCTGACTCGTGCGCGAGGAGCAGTGCCCACCTGGACCCCTTCCACAACCACTGAGCCGTCCTCTTCCCCATCTCCTTTCCCACAGCTGTCCGTGCGCCGTACGGCAGGTACGTCGTGTTCCGTTTGCTGGGCACGCGGCACGTGTCTGCCGCCCAGCTGCGGCTGCAGGTGCTGGTGGACCCGTGGGCCATGTGCGCACGCAGGAAGCTGCAGCTGTGCGTGGTGGCGAGGGAGGGGACTGCATGGGGATCGTACGGCACGGGTCGACGGGTGCTATGCGTTGACGGCCTTCTGTTGCTGTACGACGTAGAAAGTGAACGGCAAGTAGGCACTCGCCGGGCCAGTTGGCAATCATCAACAAACAATCAAGTACAGCGTGCGTGGCCTGCACACGTTGCCCTGAAGTGACGCTCGGGAGTTACTTGCTTCTGCGCTATCAACCTGCATCAGCGGGCATATTGCCGATGCATTTCTTGCGCGGCACGAGCTACGAGGCTCACGGTACGGTCGTTGATAACGGTGCAGACTCTTGCTGTCGTTTTGCACTCATTCAGAGAATGGACGCTGTCCTTCCTGCTGGCATTAGTGCTTGGGTCACGTCCTTGCGGGGAATGAGACGCTAGTGTAACGTGCTCTTTATAGCAGTACATCGACATTCGCCCACAATGTCGGCACTGAAACAACACTGGGCCGAAGGTTCTTCCTGGTTCTCCAGCTGTGTCCTCCTTGCTCATCCCCACGCACGGCCTCGCGCCATGCACACCGCCGTTGGGGCACTGCACTATACACACAGCCAAATGTCGCCCGTTAAAACCGGAAAGCACGCATAAGGCAACAGCCCCATGATCGCGACCATGGTGAGTGTTCAATCGTCCACCAACGGCACGTGTCAGCAGTTGGTCGCAAAGCCCTCCTGACACCTCCCAGCTACCCAATGTGAGCCTGCTGCAATGCACATCTGCTGAAGCTGTGTACATCGTCCGCACACACCAAGGCGAGCTGGTACCAAACGCCAACGGTCCACGCCCCAGCTACCTAGAGCTGCATGGAGTTACCAACGCCGCGAGGTACTGTGCATCATGGGCGGTACCCTCTTCAGTAGCATTCTCACGCAATGGCGTGGACATCTTGGACCGCACAACCGCAGCAGCAGCCCTCCAGCCTCTTCTCACGCATTAGCCGCCTCCTAAGCCTCCTAGCTGCCTTGAGCGCTTACTCAGACAACACCCGTCTGTCGGCTGCCTGCCGGGGTTGCCGTACACAAGCAACGGCCTGTACGGACGCCCCGCCATCCTCCGCGCCCCATGCACTACCACTCCCGCTCCACCGCTAAACCTCGCAGCCCCCACTTCCAACTTCCGCCCGCACCCCAGGCCCACCACCATGCGCCCTCCCACCTAACCCTTTCCCTCCTCCCGCTCCCACGTGTGTAACGAACAACAACACGAATGTAACGAAAAGCCTGAAACTTGGGGGTCTCCCATGAACAGTGGGCCTCCCCTGTGTCCCACTCCCCTCTACTTCTTTGCCGGCTTCTCGTCCTCCTCCATCGCCACATAGTCTGGGTTCTTGGTGAGGATGACCTGGCCCTCCAGGATGGGGCTCAGCGGCAGCCACTCCTCGGTGGCAAGCTCGGCGCGCTCGCCGGCGCCCAGAAGCACGGGGGTGGTGTGCGTCTGGAAGCCTGCGGGCGTGGGTTAAGGGTGGGTTAAGGGTGCATGCACGGGATGGGGACAGGAAACGTACTCCGAGAGGACCAGCAGCACGGACGTGGTGTGCGTCTGGAAGCCTGCAGGTGTGGGTAAAGGGTGGGTAAAGGGTACATGGACGGGATGAGGGAAGGGTGGTGTAGTCCGGGGTGACCCACGGCACAGATGTGAAGTGTATGTGCAGGCTGGTCGATGAGTGTGTGCAGCGGGAATCAGGGAAACCACGGGAACTGGGTTGGACGTTGGCAAGGTTCTGGGCAGCAGCAGCATATCAAGGGAAGGAGAAATGACTACGACTGCCTATAGCACAACCGGGGGCGACGTACGGTACCCCGGCAGCGCCATGCCACGAGTCAGCCAGCCGCACGCAAGTGACATCTCCAACCTCATACCGCGGCTTGCTACCGAGCCGCCCGGTGCACCTGCTATCCTCGCCCCACGCCGGCCCCTCACCCGTGATGGTCTTGGGCCGCCCCGCCTGCGCCACCACGTCCACCGCCATGCCCACGCGGCACGGCACCGGCAGCGGGCGGCCGTCCTGCGGGTCCAGCGTCAGCAGCATGCGCGGCGCCATGGCGGGCGCCAGCAGGTACAGCAGGTAGTGGTGCTTGCCCGCCAGCGTGGCCTTGAGGTCCAGGCAGGAGAACAGCACGGACAGCAGGCCGGCGAGGGCGACGCCTGGGGTGGGGGAGGGGGGCGTGGGGGGGGGCAGGAGAGGGTGCGTGTTAAGGGGGTGGGGGCCTGGAGGCGCAGGGCAAGGGTGGAGACTGCGAGTGGGAGGGAGCGCGAGAGCAGCAGGGAAGTGTGTGTGGCTAGGAGGTGGGGCGCACACGGTGCTGGCTCCGATGTCCAAGCGGCGGAAGAGGACTTGGCAGCAGGCCGGCAACTGCCGCACCTGCATTAGCGGTACAAGGATGGCCTATGAGCCATGGATGTACCCATGAATATCGCTGCCCTGGCAAGGATGATGGATCCGGTCGCATGCCAGCAGCACCCATCGCCACATGCCCACTCGCGCGTACGGAGCAGGCATCCCCCGCCATGTCCCAGGCCCCCCCACCCTGCACAACCCCCATGTCGCGCAGACGCCCGTGCTGTGACTGACCCTGTATTGCACGCGTTGCCCTCACCTGAGCACAGCTGGCGGTCGGTGTGGTATGGGTTGACGGTAAGCAGCCCCTTGCCCATGTGCACCAGGCCCTGCGCCACGCGCACCAGGAACAGCGCCGTGGGCTCCTTGTAGTAGTACGACGCCAGGCCGCGCAGCAGACCCGCCAGGCGGGCGTTGTTGGTACCTGGACAAAACGGGCAAAGGATGGGGTAGATGCGTCAGCACTAGGAATGAACAGTAAGAACACAACGGAAGGAACGGAAGGGGGGAGTGCTGCAATGGCTCCGGTCCCGCACGGAACCCATGGGCATGTACGAGCATACCTGTACAATTGCACCCCCGCACACGTATGCACTTCGCTTCCAGCAGCCCGGCGTCGCCCATTTGGCACCACTTCTCACGTCAAACCACCCAGTGTGACATGTGTCGTGACGGTGATGCCTTGATGCAAGACTTACATGGTGTCTCTCCAGCCCCCAGCAGCCCCAGGCCCAGGATGGCATTGTGCGCCACCGGAGACCGTACCACCTCGGAACAAACATGCACCAAGATACATTACGCCTCTCACCTGCCCCCAGCAGCCCCAGCCCCAGAATGGCGTTGTGCGCCACCTCGCTGTCCTGGTCGTGGCTTAGCCGGCTCAGCGTGTCCATGACCAGCACGTCGGGGTTAGACACGTGCAGCAGCGAGATGGCCAGCGGGACGGCGCGCCGGGAGGGCGCGTCGCCGTACTGCGTGCCGTACAGGGGACGGGAGGAGGGCAGGCCAGGGCCGCAAGTGAGGCTGGGCCTTGGGGATGGCTTCCGGTACGCGGACGCCCACTGTAAAGGCTGCCCACATATTAACCCTGCTAAACACAAAGCTGCCTACATAGTGCACAAGGGTGTGCCTTGAGTGACGCGAGCGTCCACAATTCAGGTGCATACACACATACCCGGCCCTACCTGCAGCAGGTGCGCCAGCACGCAGCACGCCAATAAAGCACACTCCCCGATTCCGCAACCCAGCCCTTGCCAGACTGCTAGTACACAGGCCCCGGCCCACCTGCAGCAGGTGCTCCAGCACGCGGCCGGCCATCTGGGAGCCCAGCGGCTCAGCCATGGCGATCATGGCCAGGCCCAGCACGGCGGCGCCCTGGTGGATGGTCTGTGGGTTAGGAAGGGGCATCAGTATGTGGGTTAACGTGCGTCGGAGGCGTGAAGCAAGGCAACCACGAGAATCAAGCAAGGACGCACCCTGTCTTCGGGGGCGACCTGGCAGAGCACTGCCTTGCCGCATGCCCGGCCGAAAAGGAAAGAGCTGGGACAGGGCCACAGGCCGAGGCTTCTGGTTCCAGGAGGGGCCTCTGGGCACACAACCCACGCCCCACCTTGTGCGCTGCGTCCTCCTCCGCCGTGATGTGCTCCCCGCACATGGCCAGCAGGCCTTGCACCTGAGGAGAGGAAACGAGGGGAGTGGGCGTGGGGCACGCAGACACATGGCATAGGCCCATGCTGTCTTGGTGGTGCTGAGGCCATACAGGGATGGTCATGGACGCTTGTGCGCGGCGCGCTTGCCCCACACTTCCCTCGGACTCCCGGACCGGTCCCTTACCCGCCCATGCTTTTAAGTCGCCGGTACTAGTCAAGATGCTGCCATGTGGCAACACCCCACAACCAAGTTTCCTGGTGCCCTGCTTTACACGAACAGGTAAGCCACCTGCTTAACGCACGACGCGCGCGCACACACACGTGCACACGCATTTGCGCGCGTTGGCCCCTGCCCTTGCACGTGCAGCTGTCTAGCGTCACCGTGCCTGTCCATGCCGATACACACCGGCAAGTGTTCGGTGTGTATTAGCACACACTCCAACGCACGCCCACCTTGAGCACGTTGCCGGTGCCCGCGTACGCGCAGCTGTCCAGCGTGACCACCGCGAACTGCGAGATGCGCTCCGACAGAGTCCGGGCAACCTGAGGCGTGGGCGCGGGCGGGGAGGCAGCATGGCCGGGGAGTGACTGCATGGAGCTGGGGATGGACAGGGCTTGAGGTTTGGCCCGACGGGGTAACACAGGCAGTTGGTGTCACTCGACGTCAGTCGTGGGCGCATCACGCAGCTTGCGGCAAGTGGACAAAGCAGGACTGCCTCCACCCCAGCAGCCCCATGCATGGCCCAGCGCCAATACCGCAGCACTTTGCAGCGTGCCTGAGGCCTCATGCTTAAGGCCTAGGAGGCCGCTGCAGCGTTTCGGTAAGGATATGAGCCGCTGGCTCTTGCCCGCATGGAAGAGACAGGCCACCCACCTCGGTGGTCGCCTCCGCCAGCTCCTGCCTGCCCAGGAACAGCAGCCCTAGCGCTAGGCACATGAGCTTGGCGTAGGGTGTGGACAGCTCCACGTCGGAGCGGGTCATGAGGGCCTGGGGGCAGGTGGCAAGGGCAGGTGGCAGGGGCAGGTGAGGAGGACGTGCAGGGTTGTTGAATGTGGGCTAGCAGGCAACTGCCTTGTCTCGCCCACATTCACGGTGACCAAACTGACCATCTCCCACCCGCACATCCCAAACGCCAGCCCTGGCTGCGTAACCCACGCCCACCCTCGTCCCACACCCCCAGCTCACCCACACACGCTGTCAACCCACCTGCAGCACGTTCATGACCACCTCCTCCCGCCCGCTGCTCACGAACACCAGTCCCAGCGCCAGCGCTGCGAAGGCCGCCACCTCCACCGCCACCTCCCCGTCCACCACCAGCGGGCCCAGTAGCTCGCCCACCTCCTCGCGGTTGGTGCCGGCGTATGCCAGGCCCAGACCCAGGATGGCGCCTGTTGAGGGGTAAGACACGGTAGGTTGCGCTACCAGCAACCCTCCAAGCATCGAAGTATAAACCTGATAAGGATGCCGCGCACGTGAGGGGCACGTGTGCGAGCTCTGGAGCCGAATACTTTTTTACAATTTGCCCCTTCACGTAAGGAGTGCTCATAACGCACATTGCAGTCGTGTGGATAATGGAGCTGGCCTTGATGCGTTGACATGCACTGTTTTATGCTCAGGCGCTGCGCAGCGCCCGCCAGTGCGGCTGGGCCGTAGCAGTTGACGCCCCCTGCTTGAAGGGTGGCGTCACAGCACGTCGTGCAGTGCGGTGAGGCCATGGCAGTGTCTTTGCTGGTTTGCTGGACGACGCCAGGGCAGTAGCAACGGGGTACAAGTGACCCTCGCTTGTGCACGCACGCGTCCGGGATGAGCGTTGCAGGAATAGAATGGGGCATCTGCAGGTCACAACGCACCTGTCCGGATATTGACGTCCGAGTTGCTGACGTAGTCTGCAATGAGCGCGAAGGCGGGGTCGTTCTCGTTCTGCACGCACGTGTTGACCACGCCGATGGCCAGCAGCGCGCCGGCCTGCGGTCACACGGGGACACAACAAGCGGGTTAGCACACGCAGGTTTTCAGCACCACACCAGATGGCGCACTGTTAAGGGTTTATGGAGAAGCACCCAGAAGCCCAAAGGTGCCTTTCTGGGTGGCTGATGGAAGGGGCAAGTACATGTGCGGCCCTCAGTGCGCCGCTGCCCTGCGCGTCATACCAGACCCCACGCAACCCGGCCCTGGCGCAGCATCACGCCAGTACCCAGCATACCGGTAGCTCCCAGCCATACCCCAAGCCCCACTCACCACCACGAAGGGGTCTGTTGAGTACAGGTACTTGTCAATCTGGGGCGAGCAGCGGAAAGGTAAAGGAGCGAGGGTGGGTGAAGATTAGGCGCTCCATGACGCGTGATGTCTCATGGTGGCACGTGCCTCTCGCCGCATCCCCCTCCCTTACCACGTGCTGGCCTCCCTCCAGGTCCTACAACGTCACCAAGTCCCGACTGACCAAAGCGCCGCCCCGTACCCTCACAGCCCACCACCCAGCATTCAGCGGGGGCAGCCCGGCGGAGCTTACAGCCGCCTACTCAGCATTTTCGCGTCGAACAATGTTACTCTTCCGGAACATGACAATGAGCGACGCTTCCCTATTTGGCGGGTCCATATGTATCCCATTCTGGGCATCCGCATTCGCTACACGCCCCATAACCCGCACGCGTGCCCCCAACCCACCATGGGCAGGCCTCCCTCCACGTCCCACTGCGTCACCATGCCCAGGCTGGCCGTGGCGCTGATCTTCCCGTGGTCCTTGTTCTTGAAGATCCAGTGCACCTGGTCCGCGCCGCCGCCCGCCCCCGCCGCCCCCTCGCTCGCGCCCGACCCAGCCGTGACCAGCTTGTCGGTGCCGAAGCCGGCGTTCACGAAGGCGTTGACGAACGTGGCGGCCAGGTTGGCGCGCGCGGAGTCGCCTGCATGGCACGTGGCACGCCACAACGCAAGACATGAACAAGGGTCGTAGTGCCGGTAGGTGCACTTGCATAGAACGTGGGGCACAGCTGGCCGAACGGAGAAGAACGCAGGCAGTGTGGAGGGGACTGAGCAAGTCGTTGCGCAGAGCGTGGTTAAATGTAGAGCAGCGGTGTGCCACACACCTGCTGCCGCCCCCGCCGGCGCGCGGCCCTCCGTGAGGTGCGTCTTGTACACGTCCTCGGGGGTCTTGGCCTCCATGACGTCCAGGTCGCGCGCCAGCGCCAGGAAGTGCTCCGACAGCTTGCTGTTGGAGATGATCTCGCGCAGGGACTGCGGTTGTATTGTGGTGAAAAGGCAAACAAAGTGCAGTTAGGTGAGGGCCCTGCCGCTGGAGCCGAAGCCGGACATGTCAACCCTACGTCAAGACCAAGTTCCGCACTACCACGTCACGGCTTTGTGTTTAGCAGGGTTAAAAACAAAGTGCAGTGAGGTGAGAGCCAAAGGTGGGCAGGAGAGCGCATCTACAACGTGCCGTTGGAGTCGAACGCCCGCGAAGGCTGCGGGCAGGGAGGAGGTGTGGCACTCTGGTGCCTGTTGCGCCCGAACAAGCCCTGCGCTGCCGCCGAATCGTTGTTGCTGCCCTTGGTCAAGCACACAGCGGCACCTTGTGGGCCCAGCGGCATGCTGCAGACCAACACCTGTGCCGTAGGATGCGTGCACATGCTGTCGTGACGTCCGACACCATGCCGTACACTGTGGCGGTACTGCCGTACACTCACGACCCCGCCGTACGACGCACCTCCCTCAGCTCCTCGTCTTCCACCGCCGCTGGGCCCTCCTCCAGGTCGATCGAGAAGCGGTGCCTGCGGGGTGCATGCCAATATACAAGCGTTGCTTGTAGAGCGATTTGTGCTCATACTGCTTCTTACCTTCTTGGGATCACAGCTGTGGCACCTCCTGACCTGTCCGTCCGGCAGGTACACAAACGCACAACACCGGCAGGCTGCGCAGCCCGAGGAAACGCACCGACTGTCTCCCAGGCAAACTCTATGCTTTCCATGTGTTTTATGTCCACCTCAAGTCTACATCTGACCGTCCCATACCATGCCACTAGGCAGCCCATCTGCTTCCTGGCCAGCGGCCCGTGCGCCCCAGCCGCACTCACTCCATGCCCTGTGTACACTGCACACCCCGCTCCGCCTCACCTCGCCAGCAGGTAGCCCAGCTGCTTCTTGGCCAGCGGCTCGCTGCACGCCGCGAACACCGCCTCCACGTCCGACCGCGAGTTGAGCCGCAGAGCCACACGCAGCGCGTCGTGCCACCGCTGCCTGCGAGCGGAGGACAAGGGAGGACACGGCGGGCGATGGGCGAGCAGGCAGGGCACCGCCTGTAAGGCCCCGTGAGGAACAAGTACCCGTGCCGCTGCACGTGCGGCCACGACGAGTCCATGAGCCCAGGCCCCGTGTTAATGCTCTGCGTCGCTGGTCCGTGCCGTGGACAACAACGGGGCCACACCCGTTGCGCCATGGTCCATCACCCCATCCTGTGCCAAGGTGGACCATGGCGCTGTCGATGAGGAGCACTGGGCGCACCACACACCAGCACCTGTCTCCCACGTCCAGCGCGCTGCACACCAGGGCCTCCTCCGCCCCAGAAGCTCCTTTCCAGCTGGCATTGGTGCGTGACCAAAGCCCCCACGTGCAGGAGCTCGGCTCCAACCCATCGCCGGGGTTGCCGCCAGCTTAAACCCGCTGCTGCACAGTGGCGGGCGCATCAGGCTCCCAACCCATGTACATCGTGCGGCTTGCAGCCGCAATCCTCACTCCCCTCCCCAGATGCCTCCTGCTTGAGTGAACCCCAATGCCCGATGCACTGGTAACATACCAGCCTCCCTAGACGCCAACCAGCATTGCGCTTCCCCGCCCTGTCCGCAACTGCTCGTGTGGCCCTAAGCGCCCGCTTTTACAGCAAACACAGACAGACGCACACAGTTCCGGCATGCCCCGCCCCGGCCGGCCCCATCTGGTGGTGTACGCGTGCCCTCTCCTCTTTGTTCCCCGCCCCTGCCTGGTACCAGGACAGCGCAGCGGCCCCCGCCCGTCCACACCTCCCCACCCCAGCTCCCTCCCATCCCCACCGTGTGGTGTAGATGCGCAGCGCCAGGCGCAGCACCGCCGCGTCGTCCGGCTCCGGCAGGTAGGCGCAGCAGGAGGTGAGGTACAGGCAGGTGCGGGAGAAGTTCTTCTCGTCCACGTGGGGCTCCAGCAGGTCCAGGGACTCCACCTGCAGGGGAGGGGCAAGGCGGTAGGACGACAGACAGGGGAGGGGTTAATGAGTTTGTTGGGGGCGGAGGGGCAGGGCAGCAGGGCGTCGATTGGGGCGTACGGTGAGTGCGGACAAGAAGCTGCATCAGCAAAGGCGTGCGGGCTGGTAGGAGCAGCACGAACACCGGCGCAATTGCAAAGCGTGCGCGAGACCCACGCGCAGGCCTTCGCCATGCGCTTCCCTCAGTCAACATTCCTATCCCCGCTACACGGTGCGCTTTACGCTGCCTTGGGACGGGTGTGGTCACGCATGCCGGGGGTCAGCTGGTCACGCATGCCTGGGTCAGCTGGTCGGGTGCTGCGTGCGGGGAAGGGGTGGGGCGCACCTCGAGCAGCAGGTCGACCGCCTCCGGCTCAGCGTTGTGGGTCATGTGGTAGGGCACAATGTGGCCCACCAGGGCCATTAGGTCGTCCACATTGGCCTCGGAGTCGGCCTCACGGCGGACGCGGAACTCCTCCGCAATTTCCCCTGACAGGTGGCGGATGTACTCGTGCCCCCAAATGCCCAGCTCCGACCCCGACGAGCCCAGCAGTCGATACTTTAGCGCCTCGCGCTGCAGGTCCTTTGTGGTCGCCAGGACCGAGATAATGTCGGCGAGGAGCACCCGGTTCTCCTTCTGCTCAGCCGGGATGGCGTCAAAGCGCGCCTTAAGCGCGTCGTAGTGCGGACGCAGGAACTTTAGGGGCTTTGGCACGCTGGTCATGGATGCTGTCGCTGATCTGATTTCTGAAATCATAGTGTTCAGTGCCAGCTTAACGACACCAGCGTCCGGGTCGCTCAGGCGCTCCACGCAGAGATCCAAATTCGTCTTAAGGGCCAAGTCCTCCTCGCTGAGCTCTGGCTCCTTGTCCTCCTCCTTGCCCTTCTTCCCTTTGCCGGCATCTTTGCTAGCGGGCTGCTTGTCTTTTGAGGCGTCCGGCTGTGACTTGGAGTCCTTCTCGACAGCCATTGTGCCCGGAGCGCCGGAGAAATAACTTAAGTAAGTTTACCGGCAGTGGCTGTTATAATGGAACTGCTACCAGGCAGGCTAGGTTGACAATGTGAGCCTTGTGAAAGAGATCGATGCCCTTTCGCTGCTTTGTCAGTCGGCAACGTAATATGTCTCAACCTATCAAAAGTCGTTTGAGTATTTGACTTGAAGGGGTAGAGGGTCTCCCGGCGTAAGCCTAGGTGTTCGCCATGACATGAGGCATGTGCAGCAGGGGAGACCTCGTGCGTCCTCGTGGACGTGGCCATGTTGTGCAACCTGAAACAGGCCGTTGGCCGAAAGGTCGAGCGTCCTAATGCCGTGAATAGCGTCTTCCTGGGTCTCTTAACCGGCATTTTGTGGTACCTCGTGAGAAGGTTACATGGGCTCGGAATTCGGTGCTCCACTCAATGTGCATGGCAGGTGCATGGGCACCTTTTTCCCTGCAGTGCTTCAATCCTGCTGTAGAGCCTACCAAATACGAAACCATTTGCGCCGCCAGCCCGCCGGACACTGGCCCACCTTACCCTTTACGTGGTGAATAAGGTGTATTGCCGGGCAGGACCGTGGCCGCTCTGGTGCGGCTTACCAGTACCTGGTAGGCACGTGCGCCCCTGCCACGTCTAGCGCTGTCACCTTGCAAGGTCATCAGCTGGTCAGGTACCGGTCCGTTTTGCACACGAGCACGGCGCGATACCTCCCCCGATTTCACCGTCACGGAAACACGACGGCCCCGTGTGTTTGCTGTCTACGAGCTACATCACAGGGCCACAGCAGGATACCGTATTATGACTGTCAGTGACTGCTCACAAGCCCCATATCCCCGCTTTGCCCCCAACTGGCGACATTGCCCTTACCCCTGCTTGCACCTTCGCGTCCGCGCCTCCGCAACACACCGTATTACATGCCCCGTATGCTACTTACGACACTTCAAAGGAGTACGAAACGTCCAGCAACGGACATGCACAGCAGCAAAGGCCTGACCGTATCATGGCCTGGCTCCGCCCTCCTTGCAACACGAGTCCACTGTATTGCCGGAAAGCGCCAAACGCTCCATGCCCGCAAAAGCTCCAGCCTCGCAGCAGCAAGGCACCTGTCCGCTCCCACTGCGCTCACATCTACACACACCGACCCGATTGTAGCCAAGAAGATGCCACCCCCCGAACTGTACAGCAGTACAACACTGACTCATACATACATGCACGCATCAGCTGTTCTCCTGTGCACACTGCCCCGGTCCAATCGCAGCCATTGTAATTATAGAAGCACTCGCCGTTTTGAGTTCAGCAATGGGCCATCCCCTACGCTCTTCCGACACACGCACTACGCGACATTACAACAATGCAATTGCACTTGGCGAATGCAGCCACGCCACCTACCATTCCGTTCCCACAGCGCACACGCACAGCCGCACACGCCTTTTTGTTGCGCAAACAGACATATTAGCAGGTGTTGCCCGCGCCATGTGTGGACAAGCGCAGGCTCCAACAGTTGGACAACTGCACCAGCGTTGCTGTGACCTGCCCCACTGGCACACTCCACGGCGGTTCACTGTAGCCAGCAGTTGACCAGGAATCCACAGCCGAACGAACGAACGAACGCCCACGCCCACGGCGCACCGCCAGCCCCCCCTGGGAGAACCCCCACCGCACCGACTGTTCACATGCAGTGCTTCTGACATTCGGCCCCCTTAAAGTGGGACACATAAGCCACCAGCACCGGCTGCTCGGGCTGACATCGTGTACACGACGGCCCCCCTCACACGCAGGGCAACACGAGCCCCCCACCGCAGCACCAACCTACCGCGGATACCAGTATCCACACGGCCGCACTGACGACGCACAGCCAATCACGAGGGCCTTCGCCAAATAGCGGTGCTAACTACGAGGCCAGCCCGACGCATCAAACAACAATCAATTGCGCCAAACAAAACCTAAGGCTTGACTCCAGCATCCTGGGCCCGCACACCGTAGATCCACACTGCTGTGCCGGGCCACAGCCATGCATTGCCTCGCACAAGAAGCACAAAGCCGCAGCACCATGACTGCATTTCCCTAGGCGCCCCCCCCTGAGACACGACAGGCAGGCAGGTAAAGCGCAAGCGCGGCTGTAGCACACACCCTCCGCCGGCCGGACACGGCGCGTGAACCTTACAGGACAGCTCCGCGACTCATCGACCCCCATAGACGAGGCGTCAGTGCCCAAGCATGGCACGCAGGTGCTTTCCTACTGGTGGGTCCGTGTGCGACAATCGGCGGCCCGGACTTGCGCCAGTCAGCAAATGCCCGCTTGACAGCTGCAGGCACAGACGCTCGCACACTGGCACACCTGTTGCTCTGCAGCATGCGGACGCACGGTTCCCTGGTTCGGGTGCCGGAAAGCCCTGGACGGCCGATTCGACGACGCAGTAATGTTGCGTAGCATGAGGGACCCGGCACACGCCCCGCGCACGCATCGCCGCCTGTTACCTACTACAGACCCCTCCAGCGAGGCAACCACCGCTTACCACACCCGCAGGCACGCACTACACGAAGCCCCTAATGCCCTGCACTCTAGGGCACCGCCCACCAAATACCATCTGCACCACCCGCCCAGCCACCACTACACCGCCTCTGCACGCGCACGGCTGCAAGCCGCGCTCCCTAAGACACCTCTGCACCCTCTAATCGCTGCCACCGCACCACCTGGCCACAACCTCAACCGTTCCTTGCCCTCACCGACCCGTCCGGAAACGGCATATCCATTCAAGTCCACCCGCTTTTCCTTCTCGGAATGCACGCGGTAAGCCCGTACAATCGGCGTCGTAGGCCATGATCTTAATCCCGGGCGCACAGTCGGAAACCATGCACTACATCGCATCGCCAGTAAGCAGTAACACGGCAGCAGCCATCAATGCACACGCAGCCACGTGCCACTTTGTCCATGCGCACCACAGCAACGCTCAATGCTGTGCCTGTGCCATAATTCCGTTGCAATGCATTGCCGTGCGCAGGTAGAACGCTCACCGGGCCCGTGGGCGACCCTTGGCGCACAAGCCCGTGTCGCATGATGACAGTTTCCAGTTGTCATTCTTCACAAAGGGCCCCGCCGATTCCCGACCGCTCCTGCGCTTCCGGACGGCCCCGCCGCAGCCTGCACAAGCTCCTGCCTAGCCCCCGCGCGACCCCCACGCCGCCGGGGCCCACCACCCGGCCCCATCTCCACAGCCTCCTCCCCTTCACCAGCCATCTCGGTGTGCACATCCTGCCCCGCCGGGCCTGCTCCACCCGCCACCCCGTACTCATCGTCCCCCCAGCCGTACGCCGAAGGGGCGCCGGCCCCCGCCTCATGCCCCCGCCCACCCAAGCTCGCGCGCTCCCCGTCACCCCCATTCGCCAGCTGCAGCGCCTTGCCGGCGCGCTCTCCCCCCGCCCCGCCCCCGGCCGCCCGGTGCATGCCGCTGCCGCCCTCCCGCCCACCGCCTGCGCCGCCATCCCGGCCAGCAGCGCCCATGTTCTGCTGCTGCTGCTGCTGCTGCTGCCTCATCATACCTTGCAGCACCTCATCCAGCAGCCTGGCCGTGGCAGGCGTCATCTTCCCCTGCGGCCCACCCGCAGGGCCCAGCCCAGGCCCCTGCAGCCCCCCCATGCGCCCCGGCAGGGGCCCCCCCTCCCGCCCCCGGCCGCCAACCAGCTCGCCGCCAGCCACCATCAGCGGCGGCGGGTTCAGTGCCGACGGCTGCTGGCCCATGCCCACACCCAGGCCCGCACCCGCGCTGTTATCAAGGTTGATCGTCAGGGGCGGCCCTCCCGCGCCGCCCTCGGCCCCATCCAGCACCACCGGCGGCATCGGGCCTCCGTCCCTGTCCCCGCGAAACCGTCCCACCCCGGGGCCCACACCGCCCCCGTCCAACGCCACCAGGCCCTGACCGCCGTCGGGGTACATCACCAGAGCCAGCTGAGGCATGCCAGGTTGCTCGTTGCCCCCAGCCAGGTTCCTGCCAGGCTGCCCCGGCCCGCCGACACGTCTGCCGCCGCCGCCCGCGGCGCCGCCCGGGCCCATATCGACCGGTCCGCCCACGCGGAAAGGCTGCTGCCCCGGCGGCGGCGCGTTGCCAGGCTGTCGCTGCAGCTGCTGCAGCAGCGCAACCAGCTGCTGGTCCTTCAGCTGCTGCTGCTGCTGGTTCAACGGTGGCGGGCGCGTAGGCTGCCGGTCAAAGTTCAGGTCCTGGCTGGTCTGCGGCGATGGCGGTGCGCCGCCGCCCCCGCGCCGCTGCAGGGGAGGCTCCCCTCGCTCCCTGGTGTCCCCGCCAGCGCCCCGACCGACCCTGACATGCACGGGAGGCTCCTGCACAGCCGCCGCGCCCGGCCCACGCGCAGCCCCCGGGGGGTGCTGCAGCTGCTGCTGCCGGCCCGGCGGCGGTCCACCACCACCAGGCACGCCAGGCTGAGACCCAGCCAGCGCGCTGAGCGTAGTAGCCAGAGTGTAGTTATCCAGCGCTACGCCGTTCTCAATACACATGCGAGCCAGGGTGGCAACGTCCGCCTGCCTGATGGAGCCCAGGGGCTGCGGGCCGCCGGGCGGCAGTGCACCGGCGTTGCCGCCAGCGGTGCGTGGCCGCTGTCCGCCGCCGCCGCCGGCCCCAGGCATGCCGCCGCCTGCTCCGGTGCCCAGCCGGTCCTGGCCGGGCATGACAGGCATGCGGGTGGGAGGTGGGGCGCCGCGGTGGCCACCGCCTGCGGCTGCAGCTGCAGGGCCGGTGGCCAGGGGCACCAGGGTGTGTGTGTCCAGAGGGGGCATGCCGCTGAGCTGCCCCGGCTGCAGCTGCACCGCGACGGGCCCGCCGCGGTCTCTCTGTGGGGGCGGGCAGGGGGTCGGACGGTGTCACCGGTCAGGTGGATGGGCGCAGGCAATGCGCAGCCAGCTAGCCTTTGTCTTGAGCGTTCGAAAGCGTTCGAAACGTTCACATCCTTGCACAACAGTACAACTGCGCGGCAAGAAACGCAGCAGCTCGCACACGCATGTGCACAACGGCTTAGTAACAGCATAGGAGCCGGGGGTTCCAGGAAGGCCTGCGAGCAACGCCACCCGCACCTGATTATGCGTGGCTGCCGCGTGTATCAGCTGCCGCAGCACGGCGTCTGAGGGGGTAGACCCGCCACCGCCGCCGCCTTGCAGGCCCCGCCCCGCGCCGCCGCCGCCGCCCTGCATCGGCCCTCCCAACGCATCCATGGCCCCCATGCCCAACCCACTGCCCCTGCCTCCAGCCCCCACCGCCAGCCCCGCACCACCGGGCACCTGCCCGGGCCCCACCATGCCGCCCAGGCTCAACACCTGCGGCTGCCCTGGTCCCCCTGCCCCCATGCGCAGCAGCTGCCTGCGCAGCTCCGGAGGCAGGGCATCTAGATCCAACGTGTTGTCCATGGGCTGGGCTGAGGGGACTCCCCTGGCGGCGGCGGCCGTGGGCCCGCCGCCGCCGCCGCCTGGCCGCGGCACCAGCACCAGGTGCTGCGTGCCGCCGGGGCCCTGCACCAGCTGCAGTGAGGCCCCCATGTCGCCGTCGGGCTTCATGAGCAGGTCTAGGTTTTGCGCACCGCCAGGGATGCTGCCCCCGGGGCCGGTGAGGCCGGACGGGTCGGAGCTGCGCGGCTGGGACCCGCCAGCGGCGGCGGCGGTGGCGGCGTGGTCGCGGCCTTGCGGCGGTGGGACCTTAGCGGTCGGCGGCGACGCGTCCTTGCCGCTGAGGTGCAGCAGCTCGCTGGCGGCCGCCAGGATGTCCAGGCTGGAGCCTTCAGCGGGGCCACCTGGGAGCAGCAGGGACGGCCAGCAGACAGATGCAGCAAATGTGGACAGGCACAGCAAATGTGGACAGCAACCAAGGGCTGGAGAACTAGAAATCCGAGTAGGCTTGAAGAGCACAGGACGGATGCCGTTCGAGACAGGGCAGGGCAGCATTCTTACCGCGCTCAGCGCTGCGCTCAGGCGATGGCCCCGGGCAGCTCCGCATGGCCGCACCGGCCAGCCCTGGAGCGGCAGGCCCCACGGTGCCGGCGTCTCCCGCCACGTCTCCAGGGCCCCCGCTGCTGCTCCGCTTCAGCACATGCAGCGGCGCTGCCACCGAGGTGCCCAAGCGTATTGCATTGGCGGCGGCGGCCGGCAGCACGCGGCTGGCGGCGGCCGGGCCCACCGCAGCGCCAGTGGCGGCGGCGGACAGCAGCGCGTTGACGTTGACGCCGGCGGCTGCGCCGGGGGAGCGGGTGGTGTGCGAGGCCGAGAGAAGGGCGGCGGCGCCAGCGCAGCTCTGCCGCGCGTCGCGGTATGAGCTGTATGTGCCCAGGGTGCGCAGCGCGCCGCCATCCCACAGCGCGGCGCCCACCTGTGGCGACAACCGACAAGGGCAATGTACCATGACCGGTTTTTTGTGTTCGAGGCCTCGTCTGCAGGCCCTGTGTGGGTTAGACCGCAAAACCAGAGCCATATGCCGATTGGCTAAGAGCAGGTGGAGGACGCTACAACGCTGCTGCGGCATGCGTGCATCTGAGGGCCGGACCCGGTCCTCCTTACCATGTCGCTTCCTGGGGACGGAAGGTACAGCACGCCCACAAAGCCGTCCCTGGGCGGCAGCAGGCTGTCCAGCTCCGCACCTGCACCCACACCAGCCGCATGACCGTAGGCCGGAGGAAAGTTAGGGCGTGTAAGCAAGGCAAGTATTGGTTCCAATTGTACAGTAGCCCGGGGTTGACAGCTTTGCTGCCTGTCGGTGGAAAGCTATTTCGCATATCCAGCGGCGCGGCACGATAGACAAAAGCCTTCACGTACACCGCAGTTGTGGAATTACTGTGCTGCCCGTTCAGTCCGTCGTTCTGCTGCAGTCCTCCTTCGGTAGGCCCGTCTTTCCCTTCATCGCAGCCCACTCACCAACCGGAAGCTGCTCCGCGATCGCCAGGAACATGCGCCGGCTAAGCCCCAGCCGCTGCGGCAGCGGCCCACGGCCCTGGCCTACCCACGCGGGCAGGCTCCCCGCGGAGCCCACATGCCCCACGCCGCGACCGGCCATGTCGGACACCGCCGCCCGCTGACCCACATCCACAACCAGCGCGCTGCCGCCCCCACCCAGCTCCACCAGAGCCGGCCCTCGGGCTGCGCCCAGACCCACGACCAGCCCCTGCTCCCCCACCAGGCCGCGCAGGCCGGAGCCCGGCACCAGCGCTTCAGCTGCATCGGTCGCCTCGGCAACCGCAGCGTCAGCATTCGCAGCGGTAGCGGCAGCGGTATGCTCGCCGCCTGGCGCCGCCTCCGCCGCCCCCCTGCTGACCTCCCTCGCCACGCCTGCCGCACCACCCGACACCGTGGTGGTGCCGGCCTCAACGCCAGCAGCCGGCCGCGCCGCCCCCGTGTCAGCCGCATCCCCGCCTCGCGCGCCAGCAGCCTTGCCGTCCGGTACCTCAGGGCCCCTGGTGCCCGACCCGGACACCGACTCGCACATTGCCCCGCTGCCATTGCGGTTCTGGAGGCCCTCGGCCCCTCCCTCCGCCTCCGCCGCAGCCCCCGCTGCGTCGGCCGCAGTCATCTCCACGTCGCCGTTGCGCTGCACCTCCCTCGCGCCTCCTGCCTCCCCAGCCGTCGCACCGTCCAGGACGGGCCCAGGGCGCTGGCCGGCCGCGGCTTCGTCCTTCACCGCGGTCGCCGCTGCCGTGTCCCGTTGGGTGGGCCCGCGACCGTCTGTGCCAGCGGGCGCCTGCCCCGCATGTCCATCTCCGCCTGGGGACCCGCCCAGGGTCGCGCCTTGCTGTCCGGAAGACAGCAGCTTTGCCTCATTGCTGGAGGCGAACGCCTGGGGCAGGGGGCAGGGTGGAAGCGCTCGGGGCAATCAGTGCGAGTGCAAGTTTTCAGGCCTTTTCCCGCCGTGTGGAGGAGCAAATGCCGGCGGGCATGCTACGGGATCGCAGTGCTGCCACCGGTGCACCGCTTTTCTGTGCCCAGTTGCCGTCAAGTGAGACAGGGGCGCGTCCTTGGCCCCGGAACATGCACAGCGCGTTTGCGGACCCCCCTTTCACGTCGCGTTTCTGCTTTCTTGTACCCCCACGTTTCAAGTTGTGGGGGCGTAGCCGCGCAGGCAGGGCCCCCGATGCCCACCCACCCACCCCCGCACCATGCACCTACCAGTGCTGCCTCCAGGCCGTCCAGTGGCACAACGCCGACCTCTGCGAGCCGCGCTACAGCCTTGATCAGGGCGCTGATGGGAACATCGTATGCAAGGGCCTGCCGCATGGCAACTACAGTGGGCTGCTCCCGGGGCTGCCGGTCGTCTGTCGCCCCGCCCAACTGGTCGCCCGCTTGGCCCCCGTGAGCTGCAGCAAGCCTCTCCTGCGCTGCTTGTGCCCGTTCAATATACAGAGTAAGCAGTTCGCAGAGTTGCTCCATAATTCCCTCGCCGGACCCGCGAGCTGAGGTGTCTTGCTGAGCACCAACTACCGCCTCGGCCCCGGGGCGATTGACGTCTTCGTTCTTGCGTTGACGTTTCCATGACCTGGACTCTGTCTGGGTTGCACTGCTGTGGTCTTGGTCTGGCTCTTGCCCGCAGAGCTGCGCATCTGGACCAGCTGCCGTTGCCATTGACCGCTACACTTGCCAAGCCAAAGCACTAGTAAATGATCGTTCACATGTATGTTCCACGTCGTCAAGGTGCGTCCGCTGCTCCGGCGACACCGCGAGTGGACTCGAGCCCCCGCCCAGCGTGTGTCAGCGCCCAAATGAACGTGACCCCTGAGACCCATCCATCATTTGTGCTAACATATGAATAAGAACAATGAAGAAGCGTTGCTGAATGTGTACAGCACAAATTTGGGGAGTTTGGAAGGAGAAGAGTGCTGGGAAGTTGCCACGCAAAATGTGTTTGCTTCAGCGTCTAGCACATAACACTAGCAGCCGAATCGCGCAGTGCCGGCGGTTGCTGTTTGCGTTGGCAACACAACCGAATTCGCACCAGCACGCCGAGCGGAGGTTGTCAACTCGTTTGGTCCCCTGGTTTGGTCATCAACTGGAACGAAATTACGCCATGATGCTTTGGGTCCTAGAGTACTTGGTTTGCTCTGAGACCGTACAGCGTCCCCTGCAGGCGTCACGGCGTCACACTCGTAGCGAAGGCCGCAATAATGGCGCTATGGCGGCAAAAGCACGGCCACTGCTGGTAGAGCCGTCCAACCGCTCTGCGAGTGTTATCAACCAATAAACCAATACACAACAGAAACCACGCGTCGACTGTTCATTTTTCGCCACCCAAGGCAGCAGGGCCCTGGAAGCGCCGATCAACGCCCCAGCGCCCAGGCCCCAGCGCCCCCATCTACCTGACAGCATTGCGAATGAACCGAGGCTTCACAAAACTGACGATGCGTGCAACGTATGCTCGTGTGTTAAGAATTCGCCCGCACCCCCTGGAGGTTAGGCGGGAAAAATACTGCACTGTAGACCGAGAAAGCGCAAGCTGCCCCCTGGCTGCCCCATGTCTTCTACTCTTTTCAGGTATCCACCGGCCGTAGATGATGAGCGGTAAATGTGGCCTCAGTTATACGGAATCAAAAGGAAAGCGGTTGCGCGGCGGTCTCGAGCGGCGGGCGTACGCCGTGCATAAATGCAAACAAACTAGCTAATTACATATGTGCCCATATTGGTGTGCATACTGCGCAGTTCCTTCCCAACTGCACTGCCCGGCGGTTTCTTGACTCGGGCGCTGACGTGTTGTTGCGGCGGGGTGTTGCTCGCGGTGCGTCGCACCTTGGCCTCTGCGCCCCATCAGCAATCAAGTTACTCGTACTACCCCTGCTAATCCCTGGCAACTGACAGTGCACGCGGAAGACTGGAAGGTGTGCTGCCGCGTTTTGTGGGCAGTCTGTGGGTGGCTGGAAGGCGGGGTGTAGACCAAGGTAAGGGATGGCCACATCACCTGGAACGTGATACAAGATGCCAAAAAATGCCAATGGGGATGTTCCCCTCTGGCATGAGGAGGATCCAGGATGCGAAGATACAGCTCCCTGCGCGCGCACATGGCCCACGGGTCCACCAGCACCTGCAGCCGCAGCTGGGCGGCAGACACGTGCCGCGTGCCAAGCAGCCGGAACACGATGTACCTGCCGTACGGTGCCGTACGGAGGAGCGACAGGGAAGCAGGGCAGGGACGAGGGTGGGGGAGACTCAGTGAGCTGGAATGGGGCGCTGCGTCCCTCGGCCAGTGCGGGCATGAACCGCCGCAGCCTTACTTGTTCCCCAACATGCAGTGCTCAGTCGTCGCGTCGCAGGCTAACCACCCTCAATACAGACACACATACAGGTGCCAGGGTGGCGTACTCACGCGTTACGGCAATACAAGGGGCTGTTAATGCATCTTACAACGGGATCAGTACTAGGGGAAGGTTGATAGCGCCTGTCTCCTACCGCCTGCCAAAGCTCAGCACGGACCACCCAGCAGCTGCGGTTGTGGCATCTCGCTTGGTTTATATCTTGGCATGACCTTGCCCCTTGTAGCCTTGTTCCTCATACTTTCTACTCCCTTCTCCAGGAAAGCACACGGCGCCAGGCCCCCAGGCACCGGCGAGCTTTCTATCTGTCACTCTGATGCTGACTACCCATGTACACACGTCAAGCAGCAGGGGTTCCATCCCGCAGTCAGCACAGTGTCAAGGTTAGGAGTCCCCTTGCTCTTGCTGCTGCGGATGATCAGTTCCCGTTGCGGAGCTTGCAACACACGACATGCAGTGCCTTGCTAACCCCTCCTCCACACTTGCCACACAAGCACCAAGCTCCGCCCACCCCCGCCCACTCCCGCGTGAATATCAGCAGGGGTACCACCCCGACTTCCAAGCCCCACATCCTAGCACGGCACCCAGGCAAGGAATGTCGATCACGATGCGTCCTTGACACGGTCGCCCAACAACACTTTCCGACGCAGGACCAGCTCAATACACATTCCTTGTGTCCTGTTGCTCTGCTGCGCTCTAGGGCACGTGTTCCCGTCCTTCCGCTGCTGCTGCTGCTGCTTACACGGTCCTGCTGCTGCTGCCGACAGTCATCACTTTCACTTTCCGATGCAGAACCTGCTGAACACGGTGTCCAGCACCTCCTCCGCCACCTCGTCGCCGCTGACCTCCCCCAGCGCCAGCAGCGCCGCCCGCAGGTCGATGGTCCAGAAGTCCAGCGGGAGGTCCCCAGCCATGCTCTCGGACAGCCGCATGAGGGCCTGAGGCAGGGCGGGGGGCGGGGGTTGAAGAGGAGGGAGTCTTGCCGTGTCAGCGTAAGCTGTTTGCCAGGCTGATCACGAAGCGTGATACACAGTAGCACGGGGTCGAGCGATCGTTGATGGTGAAGTGGGAGCAGGGTCAGGTGACGGCGGCCAGCGGCGCTGTCCGGCCGCGGCACCATCAGGCGGCGAACGGACGGCGTGAGGGCGGGGCTGGGGCCGTCTGCGGGCATGCAGAGCCCATTGAGTTCCTCTAGTGGCCGTAGCTACCCAGGTTTTGGTGCGTTGCCATGCCCTGTGTGCACACGTTGGCACGGGTGCCCTGCCACACGCGCCACCTGCCAGTTGCCGACGCCGATGGACTGGCAACGCACGGTACAGCCGCACACACAAGTTTCGAGGCTGCGCAGCAGCGCCTCCGCCTGCCGAGACCCACACCCACCTCGACACGCCCTTTTTGATACCCACACCCACACCACCCTTGTACACATGCCCACACGCCTCACCTCGTGGCTGCGCACCAGCGCCTCCGCCTGCCGCTCGTTGACCGACCACGACACGCCGCCGGCGGCCAACTGCCAAGGGAGGGGAGCACAGGAGGAAATGCAGGCGGTCAAGCGTGAGGAGGGTGGCAAAAGGTGCATGTGCACCAGCGCCGAGGCACGCAAACACGCTGAGGCGAGGGAACAACCTTTCAAGGGTTGCGAAAAAGGGGGGTTCGAGGCCCTTGCCATGCATGGACACCTGCATGTCAAGTCCCGCTTTCAGCCCCAACGGCAAAACTAGGACCAGCCCGACCTTACAAGGCCCAGGGAACTGGAATCCGTATGCATCCAAAGCAGAGCGCCAGGTAATGACAAGGAGCCATAGCTGTGTCACCAACACGATTGGCATACCCCCACAGCGCTCGAACCTTCGGCGCAGATGTAGTGGCAACACCCCATGCCAGCGTCTTTGCCTCGTCCCACAGCGGTGCCATCATACGTACAGCTGCTCTTGCTATCTCCTCTACAGCCAGAGGGTGTGCCTGCGACCAACCAGATACCTCCCCCCTCACCATAACACCACCGCACCACAACCCACCTGCGGTGCACCCGCCAGCTTCAGCAGGGCTGCGTCCAGGTCCTGGGGGGTGTGGGGGCGGGGACGGGCGTGGGTTGCAGCAGCTGCAAGTGACGGCGGTGCCGAAAGCGTGCCAACTGCTTGCCTGGCCCTTGCACCTCCAGCTCACGACACAAAACGACACGCGAGTCACTCCCCCTACGACACCCGGTTTCCAGCTTGCCCACCATCAGGCCCATGCCGGCTCTGCTGAATCAATCAATTATCAATTACTCGCCTGAACCCGCAAATTTCGGTTCACGACACACACGTGCATGATGCCGCACACGACACCCCACATGCCCACCTCCAGGCCCATGCGCTGCGACGCGCTGGTGCGCACCACCGCCGCGAACGTCTCCTTGGCCGCCAGCGGTAGCGACAGCGGCGCGGCCTTTGAACTCGACGCCTTTGCATCCGCCGCCGCCGCCGCCGCACCGCCGCTGCCGTTCCCGTCGGCGCTCCCTGCGGCGCCCTGGCCCGCCCGCAGGTCGTCCTTGTTGGCCACCAGCAGCGCCAGGCCCTTGACCTGTACGGTAAGCAGGACACGTACGACACGTACGACAAGTATGACACGACAGGACCTACGGCAGATGGCGTGATAAGAGCTTCCCGCGTGTTCGCGCACCTCCTTGTACGGCAAGGACCATTCGCACGACACGATGACGGGACATCCTCCGCGTTTCCCCACTACCCCACACCTCGCGGCCCTACCATGCACGAGGCCGCGCCCTGCCCGCTCCAAACCGCTGACGCTACATCAAGCAGCCGCTCCGCCCCGTCCCCCCAACCCACACCCAAGTTCGAATCCTGTTTCCGCTACAATGCCGGTTTACGGGCGATGTCCGGCATTCCCCCTCGGCCGCCGAGCCCCCGCCTTGCCCGAGGCCCTGCCCTGACAGATCTACGCAGCGTGCTCCGCCCCGTTCCACCAAATCCCACCCCCAATCCTATTTCCGTTACAGTGCCAATTGTCGGGCTTTGTCCGGCATTCCCCCGAGGCCACCGTCGTCCCCCGCCCCGCACCTTGCAGGAGGCCGTGCCCGGGCCGGCCCCCCACAGCGCCTTGTAGATGTCCGAGTCTGCGTCCGTCCAGCCCTCCGCGCCGTCCACCACCATCACCACGACGTCGGCGGCGGCGGCAGCAGCCTGGGAGCGCTCCACCTGGCAGGTGCGGGGCAGTGAGGTTAAGAGTGTGATGGTATGCCACAAGTGCTGAGAGGAGAACACCAGGTGGCGAGGCCTGCCTGAGAGCGCTCCACCTGGCAGGTACGGGGCGGTGGTGCGATGCTATGAAGTCAGATATGGATACATAGTGCTGTGGCAAACAAAACATCAGGAGGCGTGAGGAAGAATGAGGAAGAGTCGGCGGCAGATGGCGGCAGCAGCCGAGGGGCGTTCCAGCGGCCGGACGCAGAGACGGGAACTTGGTCCAAGCAACCAGTGCACAAGTCTAAAAGCGTAGGGTCTAAGGGTGTCAGGAGGCAGCCTCTGCGGCGCATCGAAAGGGGGATAGAAGGCGGTGCCTGCACGCTTACTGGTACCCTTCGAATCCGATTGCCGATGCGCGCCCATAGCAACCGCGTGCAGTGCCAGCACTCATCCCCATTCGCTACCACCCCAGCGCTATCAGTAATTGTCAGCGCAGCCGCCTCACATGGCGGATCAGCGCACGCCACAGCAGTGTGGAAACATCGTCTCCTCGCCCGGGGCGGTCCGGTAACGGGTTGGGCTGGATTTCATTTCTACGGTTTTATATCAACTTCGTCGACTTGCAGACTACGTCTGTCTTCCTAACCGCCTAACCCCGGCACCCACCCCTATCCGCTCCACCACGTCTGCGCTGTGTCTTATGCCGGCAGTGTCCAGCAGGGTGACGGGCACGCCGCCCACGCTCAGCCCCGCCTCAAGCACGTCGCGGGTGGTGCCGGCAATGTCGGTCACGATGGCGCGGTCGCTGGGGGGGAGGGACGGCGCGTGGGTTAGCGTGGTGATTGTGCTGCTGCTACCGGCGTTATCGGTCACGATGGACGGTCAGTGGAGGACAGCTGGGTAGGCGGGCAGGAAGATCACAGTGTCTGTGTGTCGACGGGCTACTATGGAGGCGCGCACGCTGTGCCTTGCTCTCCTCACCACTGATCCGTGTGCAGGCTGCCCACGCCCCCCAAGGCGTCGCGGACCCGCGGGGCCACCCCACACACCAGGGGCCTTGCCCTTGCCCCCGCATACACTAGCCCCACAGCATCCAGCCACAGCCTGCTTCCATGCTTTTCATTCGTCGCTAGACATGCTCCATGCTTCAAACCTCTAACTAATACCTGCCTTGTGATATGCTGCTGTGGCCCCGCAACTGCATTCGTACACGCTTGCCCCCACAGCCCACCTGTTTGTCCACGCGTTGAGCAGGCTGCTCTTGCCCACGTTGGGACGCCCCACGATGGCCACCTGGGGACCGGGTACGAGGGTTTCGGCGGCGCAAAGGCAGCGGGGCAAACAATAACACTTACCACTAGTAGACCTGCAACATGTTCCTGCCAACCGGCCTCGGGGGGTTGTGCAGCGGAAATGCAGCTGCTTCATATAAGGCGTCGTGCGCTAGTCGGGGGACGTGGGCATGGCCCGGGTGATGTATGGTACAGGGAGCTCGGCTGTACAGGGAGCTCGGCGACCTTGGCACTCGGGAAATGACGGGAGCGCGTCACCAGGCGTCGCGGCCGGCCCACAGCCCCCCCCTCCTGCCGGCCCACAGCCCCCTCCTCCTGCCGGCCCACAGCCCCCCCTCCAGCCGCACCTGCAGGCCCCGCCGCAGCAAGCTGCCCGCCCGCGCTGTGCGCAGGGCGGACTCGATGCCAGCCTGCAGGCCAAGGGGGCAGTGTGGCGACAGAAGGACATGAACGACGGAGTCTGTGGAATGACGGCACGTAGCAGCCCTGCCAGGCGCATGTGGCCCACCGGTGCTGCCAGCTTCATTAACGGGGCAACGGCTCCCGGCGTACCCATCTGCATGGATCCAGGGCCAGGAGTCCCGGCCGTAATCATGCGGGTGAGTTCTGCCCTCCCTATATATACCCTGCCTGCTTTCACCTGCACGGCAGCCTGCCAAATATATCCTGTCTAGTTGCACCTGCTCGCACCTGGATTCCCTCGATGGTCTGAGTCAACGCGGGCACGTCCAGGGGAGGCAGGTCCTCGTCAAAGTCCAACCTGTACGGCATGCGGCACGTGGGCACGGCACGAGGTACGGCGCCTCAGGAACAGGTTCGGCAATGTGTGAGCCCCAAAGGCGTGATGAGTACACCTGCAGGGCCTCTGCAGACACACGCACCTCCATGCTATTTGCTTCAGACGTGTGACTCGTACCTGGTATATAAGATGCTTCTGTGTCCCCCCATCAGCATCTCTACACACACCTATATACACCTATATACGCGCTGCGCCTTGGAGCTCCGCCAGCACGACAAGGCACTTGGACCGCAACGCCGCCACCGACCACCTGGACCCTTAACACACAAGCTCAGCCCTTAATACACGTGCACGCACGCATACGCACACGCACCGTGCCTCCAGCTCCGCCAGCACGTCCAGGCACTGGGTCCGCAGCGCCGCCACTGCGCCCCCCACGCCGCCGCGCAGGCCCGCCAGGGCGCTGTCCGCCGCCGCAGGTGTGCGAGCGCCCAGCAGCTCATTCACAGACTCAGCCTGTGGTGGTGGTGGTGGTAGTTGTGGTGGACATCGGCACGTGTATCAAGAAAGGGCGCGTGTATTAGGGCTCTGGCCGTTTCGTGCGTGGGGCAGGCGCGTGCCATGCGTGCAGTCGCCCAGCAGCTCGTTCGTATCCCCGGCCTGTGGTGTGCACGTGTATGAAGGGCGCGTGCATTAGGGCTCTGACCGTTTCGTGCATGGGGCAGGAGCGTGCCATGCGTGCGGTCGCCCAGCAGCTCACTCACGCCGGCATGTGGGTAAGGTGAGCACGTGCATGAAGACCGGTTTTGCGTGGGGCGTGAGGCAAAAGCCCGGCATGCGGGCGGCAGGCCGCGTGCCCAGAACCCGGGCGTGGACCCCAATGGCTTGGCAGCAACGTGGGCGTTCCCTCGTCACAAGTATCCATCTGCTGATAGTACATACAATAAGTGGAACCCCTGCTCGCCTGCGCCAGGTCCAGGCGGCCGTTGAGGAAGGCCCGCAGCGTGAACTCCCCTGGCTTGGCGGGCCGCGCGCCCGCTTCGATCACCGCCCGCAGCACACGTGCCGCACACACGCCGCCGCCGTGGCAGTGCAACTCCACCACGTCCTCGGCCGTGTAGGAGCGCGGGGACAGCATGGGCAGGAACAGCACCTGGGGGCGTGGATTAGCAGCGGTGTGGGTTAAGCCGGTGCTGCTGCTCCAGCCAATGCAACTCCACCACGTCCTCGGCCGTGTAGGAGCGGGGGGACAGCATGGGCAG
Organism: Chlamydomonas sp. KOR1; assembly: GCA_036984285.1. NCBI lineage: Eukaryota > Viridiplantae > Chlorophyta > Chlorophyceae > Chlamydomonadales > Chlamydomonadaceae > Chlamydomonas > Chlamydomonas sp. KOR1. The sequence continues at coordinate 56,963 of BQMZ01000407.1, read as the reverse complement.
GAACAACACCTGGGGGCAGGGCAGGTGCCAACACACTAGTGACATCGCCTGCGCGCGTGGCAGCATTGCCTCACTGAGACAACCGGGTCCCATCTCACGACGGACAGAAAGCCGTCTTAAGCGCAAACAGCGAGCTTGGAGTACAGCCGCAGCACACCCCCGAGCTGGGGCATAATGAGCGTCCGGCACGGTCTGTACGGCAGTACGGGGCCTGTGCCGTACCTCGTCCAGCAGCTTCTCCTCCGAGTCAACCGCCGTGCCGTAGTAGATGCGGTGCGTGGCCGGCGCCCAGCCCAGGCGGTAGCGGCCGCCCGGGCGGAACACCTTGGAGGCGATGGGCACGGCCTCGGAGCCGGAGATGCGGATGATGGCCACTGACCCGTGGGCCATGCCTGCGGGGAAGAGAAGGGTGCAGTTGAGACGAAGCCGTGCTGTTGCCTACGTATCCGGTGGCGGACAACAATGCTACATGCAAGCCGCAGGCTACGCGTTGCGAGCCGGAATCCGCGTGTGGACCACTCCTGGAGCAGCAGCCGCACGCGTCCTTCAACTAGGTCCGCCCGCGAGGGAAAAGCCAGGCCCTAGGGGCCTAGCACCACCACCCGGCGCCCCAGCCAGCCAGACGCCGAAACCGTCGAAAGGGGCCTGCCCCCCGCAACAAGTGGGCCCTGCCCTGCCCCGAGTCCCGAGGACCACCACCTTGTCATTAAGCCACCCAGCCACACCACACGGTGCGGCCGCTGCCCGCCGTGTCCGCCCAGCCCAGCACGGCACCCAGGCAACGGTGCTGCACCCGCCCGTCGTAGCCGGCACTGCGTGTCCTTGACACCTTACACCTCTTTGCTAGCTCCTCGCGACACCCACCCCTCACAATGGGTGCACCTACACCACGTCGCTTGCTCAACACACTATCCACCCACCCCGGGCCCCAGCCCCCTGGGGCCTGTACGGCACCCCCCACCCCGGGGTCGTGTACGGCACCCACCCGTCACGATGGACGCAATGGTGTCCTCCTCCCGAGTGGCCAGCACGAATTCATCCCGGCTGGTGGTGGGACTCCCCTGCACGCCACCCGCCGACCCGTCGCTGGCGGCGCCGTCGGCCTCGCCGCCGCAGGCGCCGTCCTGCGACAAGAGCCCACTGGGACCGCTGACGGCGCCGCCGCTGGCATGCCCAGCGGCTGATGCAGCGGCGGCGGCGTGCCAGGGGGCTGGTGCTGATGTCATTTGCCTACGTGGCGCAAGGCCGGCGGCGGTGGCTGTACTGGTGGGTAGGAGGGGGTGTAGGCGGGCGGCAGCGGAGAGCGGATGGTGCTGCACGGCGGAAGGGCAAGCGCGGCCACGGGACTTAGGGGAATGGAATGAAAGGGGAAGGGAGCACTGGCATGGGAGGGCGGAAGCTGCTGCTGCAGCAGCAGCAGCAGCCCGGACGGCGGGGGGCTGGTGGCTCCGTGCTGGGCTGGCGAATGTGGCTGCTTGAAGGCGGAAGCCGATGGGTTGGGATATCACCCGGTTGCCTGCAAGGCGTGCAGTACATCGCATTTCTAGGGGTCGAGTTCAGTACAGCAGGGGCTGCCAGGCCTGGGCGCAGCCTGGGGGTTGCCCGGCAACGGGGCCACAAGCATAGTGGGTGCGGCAGACCCTTAGGCAGAGAGGCGTGCCGACACAGTTGACCCCGCCGCATGCACGCCAGTCCAGTCAACAATTGTATCCACATGTGCATATCGCTATGTGTACATGTTTGTGTAAAAGCGACCGCGCACCATGGGCAGCACTTCCGGCGGCACAGCCTTGCAGTCGCAGAGGTATACGTCCCGGCGCAAATACCGGCACCATGCCTCCGGACATGCCGAGAAAGCGTAGCAGGCTTGCGGCTTGTGTAATTGTATGGCTTCAAGGAGCAGAAGGCCCTAGCCTGGCCCAGCAAGCTGGATTCGACTGTAAAAACGAAGTAGTTGTTGCGTATAGTTGCGTGTAAGTGCGATAATGTCCTTCCACTATCTTCTTGGGTATGGCACAGACGCTCCGAAAGGCTTTGGCAGCAAGGAAGACGAGCCAGTAAAACAGGTTGGCTTCGGTGGCAACATGAGCAAGCACAGACAAACACGTTGTCCTGCTGACTATGTTAAGTGATGAGCCCAAAATGCCAGTCGTCGGTTGGAGTAGCCAACTGCGTCAAGGGAGACCCGCTCAGTGCCGAGGGAGTCCCTTCAGGTCCCTCGCTAAAGGCCAGCAAGCAGCCCTTGATCCTAGGACAGCTGAGGTCCTTCACTATCCAAAGTCGAAGCCTGGGACTTGCTCCAAGAGCCAGACAGCCAGTTGCAAGCAGTATGCGCTAGGGGGCAAGCGTACCAGGCCTTGATGGTTGCCACAACGGCAGGGGCAGTGGAAGCATCAGGGGCTGGGGCCGTGCATGACCGGGCAGGACACGTGCAGGGGCATGTTGAGATCCTGCGTGTTAAGTGGTAATGCAGGTCATGCCCCATCCACAGCAGCACACTACCATCAGCCGTACACCGTACCAAGGATGCAGGAACCCAGCGGAGGGAGGACCCGAGGCTTTGACTCTGTATACACCATTTACTCTTAGCCGGTGCCCTGCAGCCATGTCTGGGGCCCGCACATGTCCCGTCGACTACGGTAGTGAGTCGGCGCCAGTGCATTTGGACAGGTTCGGACGGAAGGGTCAGAAGCAGAACGGTAAGGGCTTGAGGGTCAGGGACCAAGAAGGCTTCAGTTGCTACAACTCTTCGGCGCAGCCCAGGCGCAGCCTGAGTACATGATTCCCGCTGCGGCATGCGAGGATTTGGTAAGGCTGTGGCGCTTCAAGGAGTGCAGCTAGTAGATAGCCAAGGTACGTGGCACGCACCGGCGCGGTGCCACGCACAGCAGGCGGACTAGGGTCTGGGGAGAGGTACGGAAAGTGCGCCTCAATGCCAGCGCACTGAAACCCCCTTGTGATCGCCTCTGCTGGTACAACTGCACAGCTGCAACCATCTGGAAGGATTTTTGGCACAGGCTTGGGCAGAGGTTTGCAACTGAGGGGAGGGACCGGGTGGAGGGCGCATGGCGCGGCTGGCGTACCGCGTACGGAGCAGCCGGAAAAGATGGTGCTGGGATGTATGCCGTCTGACTGACACAGCTTGCCGACTTGCCACTATGGCGGCACCCGGATCTAAAAAGCACGCGACATCCGCAATAATAGAGAGAGACGACGAGGCTCTTCTTCTCGTCATTTCGAGGGGCTTGGGTGCAACACTTATCCTCCTTCTGCTTGCTATAACTGGATTCCTATTTATACAAGAGATAGGCTCCATCATCAAGGCGCCTAGCCAGTCCATCACTGGTCACGTTGCGACGGAGCTTGCCAGGGCACTGTATGAGGCGCTACACTCGCTGTATGCAACCCTTGGTCAACTTGCGTGGACGCTGAATGCCGCGATGTATGGCCCCGACTTCTCGACAAGTAGGTTGCTGGCGTGCTGCCGCTCTTCCCGGGAGTGTTGGCCCCCAATGGCTTCCTGTCTAGCGCCCACCGGGCATCACTCGCGTGTCTACATTTGAACAAAATGTGCATGAAGTGATTGCATTATGTTTGGGAAACTCGGGCGCCGCCGAGAGGTTTAGAGCCTCCCTGCGTCAGCGTGGCCTTTTGTTAGCGGCCGCGGTCCATGTGCTGCACGCGTCGCCAAGATAGAACGTACATTGCATACAACTTATAGAAGTAGCTGTGGCTTTTTTCGCGGCTGGGTCTCTTTTCCGCGGCCCCTTGCGCCTGGGCAGCAGACCGCAATTGCCGCCTCGCGGTGCGTGCGGCAACAGTTGGACCAAACACGGTGCACCTTGATGTGACTGCAGGAGTAAGCGTGTCGCATGGGGCCGCCACGCTCTTGGGCCGGGGCCTTTACTATCTCGCCGTGGCGCTGTCAGGTGAGCCTGGGCGCCAGGCACCGGTATGCAGCTACCAACGCATTTAAGTTATGCTGAGCTCATAAGTGAGGGCACTTGCCGCTGCACGTGCGGTAATTGCCACCAACTGCTCCCAGGCTGGGGCCCCTACAGGGCCATGGTTCACCCACAGTCCTGGGCTTATCCACGCTGCAAGCACAGGTTTTTTCCTGAACCTCCAGGCCATGTTTCATGCGCATTACAAGCCTGGTACTATGTGTGTGCCACTGTATCTCTGGCGGCACTGCACTTCCCCACGTGAACACAATACCCCACGTGAACACCATCCAAGCACCGCTACAACTGGGCCCTCTGCGCCCAGAGCAACAGCCATGAATCTCTTTCGGCCATCAATTCAACACCACTCTCCACAGTGCCATAACTCATCCTTGTGCCTCCCCACCCGCCGCAGCCATCCTCATGTTCTCCACCTCCTCCCACGCGGCCCGGCGCCCCCTCCGCACCGCGGGGTACGCCACCTTAGCCGCGGCGCTGCTGTTCAGCGCGCCGCCCCTGTACAGCTTGACCTCGTCGTACATGTGCCGTACATCCGCTCCGGAGCCTGTCGTACTCCTGGCATTAGCATTCGCCGCCGGGATGACGGCCCTTGCGTGGCGGCTGTCGCGTGCAATAGGAGCGCGGCTGCCGGCGGCGACGGCGGCGCCTGCCTCCGCAAGGGGACGGCTTGCCGCGGCTGGGGGCGGTGGTGGCGGAGGAGGAGGCAGCGGCGTGGGACCCGAACGCGACCCCCCGCGGGGCCGCCAGGGGACAGCGGCGGGGGCCGGTAAGCAGCGGCATCCTGGCGGCGGCGGCGGCGCAGCAGCAGGTGCTGTTTCAAACAGTTTGCAGCAGCAGCAGCAGCAGCAGCATTCATCGCCGGGGCAGGGCGCTGCCAAACGCAGCAGCGGCAGCAACAGCAGCAGTCCTAGCAGCAGCAAAGGAGGCGGCGGGGCCAGCCCGGGTGCGGCCGATGGGGCGCAGGGGCCGGCGCGGAGCGGGTCGGCATCACGCCTAGCTGCCTTGTTGTACCCCACATCTAGTAGCACGCCTGGCGCGGGGCGGGCGTCCTCCGTGGGGCACCTGGCCAGGGGCCCGTGCATGACCCTGCGCCGCAGGAAGGGAGCTCGCACGCGCACGCGCCGGGAGGGCAGTCGCGCTCTTCCTCATCCTCAGGGGCCGCGCAGCCACCTGCAGCAACAGCAGCAGCAGCAGCAGCAGCAACGGCGAATGCAGCAGGCACGTCTGGGTTGCCCAAGGACCGTGGGGCGGCGCAAGCGTTGCAACCGCCCGCGGCCGGCACTTCCGCCTCGCTGTCCGTACCCCACCCGTCCCGATCCCCGTCCGGTGGCTCGTTAGCGGCAGCTGCAGTGTCGGGGAGCGGCAAGGGCAGCGGGAAAGCAAACCAGCAGCAGCCGCAGCAGGGCTCTGGGCCCAGGCCCGCGGCCTCAGCAGCCCAGCCGACCAACCACTCGTCGGAGACAACGGCAGCTAACGGCACCGGCACTGCTGCCAAGGCTCCAGCCAAGCAGCAATCCTTGTGCCCTGATCCGCCCACAAACGTTGTCTTGAACGGCACAAACGGCACAAACGCCAAGAAGAAGGGCCAGGCGGCTGCGGGCGCCGCCGCTGCACCAACCGCCGCTGGCAAGCCCACGGCCCAGCCCGCCGCCGCCGCCGTAACAGTCACCGCCACCGCCGCCAAAGGCCGAAAGGCCGAGGGCACAAGCTCCCCGTCTACAATCTTGGTATCTAGCAGTGCCATCAACAGCAGCAGCAGCAACACGGCCGGCCGCCCAGGCGGAGTTGGCTTTGCCTCCACAGTCCCGGCGTCCGCAGCTGCCTCCAACTCGTTCCCGGGGCGTAACAGCAACGGAAAAAAGGCCGCGATCGGGCCGACCAGGAAGCAGCAGAGCCAGGCGCCGCAGCAGCAGCACCACACGCCGCCCCCTCAGTACATTATTGTGCCTCCGCCACCGCCGCCGCCGCCGCGGCGCCCTGCGGCAGCGTCCGACGGCTCCGCCACGGCGTCATCCGCTGCCGCCGCCAGCACGCCAACGGCGGCCGCAACCCCGGCGACGACGACAGCGGCGGCGGCGGCGGCGCCGCCCGTCCGCAACGCCTGGCTGCAGCCCAACCCCGCCGTGAAAGCCCCCGTCGGCGCCGCCAAGCGGACAAGCAGCGCCGGCGGTGCCGCCTTCACTGGCAAGCCCGCCTCCGCCGCTATCGCAGGTCGCCCCGCCGCCACAGCCGCCGCCGCCGCGGCCGCCACCCGCCCACCCCTCTCCCGCAGCGACGGCGGCGCGGCCCCCTCCCCGCCGCCGCCGCACCCGCCTCCCACCATTGCCCGCCCCTTGGCCCCCGGCGCGGCGCCGCACCTTAACTCGCCCCTCTCCGCCCACGATCCCCCGCTGCTCAGCACGCGCAGCTCAGGCGCAGCTTCCGTCGACTTCCGCAGCGCCCTCGCGCCCGGCCCCGACAACCCCTTCTTCTCCCCGCCCCACTCCTCGCCCGCCTCTGCCACCGCCGCCGCCTCAGCTCAGGCAAACCCTTTCACACCCTACAACGCGTTGCCCCACACCACCACCACAGCCGTTCTCGACAGCCCCGGCTCGCACTCCAACGCCCCCAACACCCCTCCCGCCACCACCACCGTGCACCTGACCAGCACTTCAGTAGACACCGCATTCGGGCCCCTGGTAGCCCACAAGCACGCGTCGGGTGACCTGGACATCGCCTCCGTAGCCGCCAATTACTCCCCAGCCCCTCCTCCTACGTCACCTCCGCCACCATCACCCCCACCGTCGCACCCGCCGGCTGCCCTGAGGAGTCGGAGTTCTCCTTCTTCTCCATCCCCCCGCCCACCGGCGTCCTCTCCGACCCCTCCTCCCTGCCCGACCTGCCCGCCCACGCCCACTCCCTCCTCCCCCCTGAGGTCCTCTCCTCCTTCGCCAACGGCTGCGACCCCACCGCCCTCCCACACCCCAACCAGCACCCACTAGCCGCCTCCCCCGCCCTGGTGTACCCCACCTTCGCCGCCGGCCCCGCGCTACCCTTCGGCGTCGACCCTGTCTGGGGGCCCCCCGCCCCCACAGGCCACACCACCTCCTCCTTCTCCACCTCCTCGGGCGGCATGACCAACTCCACCTCCCTTGGCCTGCCCTCCCCAGCCCACCCCTTCCACGCGCACAGCTTCAGTCCCGCGTTCGCCTCAGGCAACCCGCAGCCCGGCTGGGCACGGCCGCCGGCACACCTGGACGCACCAGCAGCAGCCGCTAATACACAGCAGCGCCAGGTGGACCAGCTGCCTCAGACCAGCAGCGGCTTGGCCTCCCTCGGCTTTGTGGAGTCTGGCGTGGAGGCAGACGGCGGCGGCGGGGATGGGGACGCGGACGCGAGCAGCAGCAACGGCGGCGACGACGCGTCGGCGGGTGCCACGTGCACCATCTGCTGGTCGGGGCCGCGCCAGGTGGGCTTCCTGCACGGCAAGACCTCGCACCTGTGCGTGTGCCGCCGCTGCGCCGCGCACCTGCGCGAGGGGGTGCACCGCTGCCCCATGTGCAGGCAGCTCATCGAGCGCATCATCGACATCTTCTAGGTGCATGCGGTGTCGTGCTGGTGTGGGGGAAGGGTGGTTGTGTCGGTGGCAGGGTGTGGTGGGTTAGGGCGGGGCGAGGCGGGGCGGGGCTGTGGCCCCTGCGTGCATGTACGCATGGCGGTTGGAGGGCGGCTGGGGCGCTGTAGTAATGAGGAACAGGAGGAAGAATGGCAGGGACGTCTGCGCGGCGGGGGTTAGGAACGGTGGGACGCTGACGGAGATGGTGGGCTGTATGTGGTGCACGGCGCAAGATGTGAACGGGCGACTGCCATGTGCGGAGCTCCACGGCTCCTGTGGGGGTATGTGCGGGTATTCTTGGGGGAGGGGCGGTGCACAGCTGCAGGTTTGCGTTTGGCTGGGCGTGGGCTAGGTGTGGGTTAGGTAGCTGAGGGCCAGGTGTCAGGGTAGGGCGTGGCGAGGCAAATGCTGGTGTGTGTAAGTGTGCGTGTGTTATCTCATGCAGGAAATGCGATGAGTGCTAATTACGAATAACAAGGAAGAGGATCGGGGGGCAGGGGTCGGCTGGCGTGTTGGTGTTGTTGGTGGTGGTGGTGGTGGCAGTGTCGTGGCCAGGGCTGAGACGTGGTGGCGAGCATGGGGCACCGGTGGGCTGGACGGCTGCTCGGTGCACAAGGGGTGTCGCATGCTGGTGTGGGCTCTGCAAAGGTGGTGGCGCGGCGGTTGCACCTCTGCCAACGGTCCCCTTGCATGCCTGTTGCCGCGACTGTGCCAGGCGGCTTGCGTCGGCAACCAGCAGCGGTGACCGGATGATCATATGTTGGGAGATAGATGCTTGCGAAAGCGTTACACATGGGTACCTTGCACAACCTCCAGCTGCCGGGCTCGACAAAACGGAGTTGGCACATCATAGCACGTCAACTGCGAAAGAAAGACTTCTTGGCTGTGACGACGTTTGCAATACGGTCTTGGGCGGCTGCACGCGTTGTGCGCTGTGTGTAGCTTGAAGCAGTGGGCGAGCAATTGCGGAGGTTGCCCCAGCGCTGCCAAGTCGTTCACACCAAGTGCGTGGTCCCATCACAAACGCGAATCACGGTGCCCTCGCATGAAGGTTCCTTCGACACCCGTGTGTCCGTTGAGCCGTGTCGAGAGTTTGCCAGCTGTGCTTTCCAGACCTCGCATCAATTTGTATTAAGGGCCCTGCACAGCTCGTCATTATAGTATGGTTGCCTGCTGACGCGGTGTCCTGCCTTTCATGCGGCTCATTGTGACAATAACTTGCTGCTATTGTGGGAAAGTTGATGCTGGATACGACGTCCTTCGCATGCCTGGCCTGGCTTGCGTCCTCTGCTAAGTAGCAGCTGGTTGCGGCTCGCAGCTCTGGGAGGCGATTTGGCGGGCTGCGTAGACACATGCCACATTGATGCGAGGTGTGTGCGAAATTGATGCAGGGCGGTTCGAGCATGCGCAATTCAGGGGGTGTGCGCATTCCAGTCACGGCATTGTCTTTTGGGCCACTTGCAAACGCGAGCTGTTACGGCTCCGATGCGTGCTGATGCTGTGTGGTAGCGTCATCACGGTGGACCAGTGGTACGGTGACCGGCCTGGGACAACAACTTCGTGTGGGCCCTGACGCTGACGCGTGCGTGAAGCTGACAGACGCCTCGACAAGCATACCGGTATGCCGTTGCGTAGTCCACCACCGTTGCCGATGCTAAATTTGCTGGGGTTTGGGGGATAAGGTCGAGAATCGATGGCCTCAGAGCTGGCGGTTGACGACGGGTTGTCGTTTGTGCACACGTGGCCACATATGGCAGTGCCATGCAGTTGCAATGTTCACGCAAGAAATCAAGGCAGCGCTACGTTACGTATGGACTCTTCCTGTTACCCGGCAACTCACGGCCTCCTGACGCTTGCCTGACTCTTGTGACACTCGCGAGCGATATCTTGTACAGGGGGCACCTCCCCGCAGGCCTGTTAGGGGTTTGTCCTTCTCGTGCTGGACTGTGTGGCACACGTGTCGTGCCGGTGAGGCACGTGTTGCGAGTGTGCGAACACGTGGCCAGCCGTATACCACATAGCGCATTGCTGCTTTTGGTGTAACATACGTCTAAAAAGGCACTGTTCGGCGGCTGGTATCGGAGGCGCTGGCAGGTTGATTGACGCTGGGCAGGTTGATTGACGCTGGGCAAATGGCTGCTCGGCATGGACGGACAGGCACAGGGCACCTCCCCTGGACAGGCAGGTGAATCCATGACAGCTACAGTACCCCATGCCCCCATCGATAGCACGCATGACTGGCCATGACATGTGACATATGTGCTGCAAGGTGCAAGCAGCGCGAGGAATAGCGAGCACGTCTCGCGTTTGACCCATGCGTGACGCTTTGGAGCCTCGACCCGCTATGACCCATGGGTCGGGCAGCCTTCTGGGGGCTGGGCAAGGGCAAGGGGCAACGGCCTCGCATAAATCTTACAGAGAAACGCTGCATTATGAGTTATTGCTTATTAGGGCATGTCGGTACTTGGATGACTTCATAGGGGAGCTAAAGCGATCAGAGCCAGGCATTGGCGGCCAAGGGACCAAGGTCCTGTCGCCTCGCGCAGCTAACAGCCACGCCTGTTCGAGCCTTCCTACCGCAGATCATGACGGACATGCCGTAGTACACATATGCTGCAGACAGCTTCTGGCTCGGCGGACGCCGAACGCGGCCCCTTGGCACCCGCCCACTCCTCCGCGAGGCGCACGCCGCGACGGCCCTCGGTTCTCCACCTCTGTGAGCAGCTGAGCACCCACGCATGACACTCTACAAATTCAGGCCCTGCAATGAACATGTAGGCTATATATGTATAACGACATCGAGGGTCGTTCCTGCTTTGTATGCTCTCCATTGCTCATTTACACAACTGTGACGGCTGCACCCACCGCTTGCAGGCGTTCTGTTGGTGCTGGGGGCCGGGGCGTGGGCAGGCGCCCGGCTGCTGCTGCTGTCGCACGAAGCAACAGCACACCTACGCGTAGCAGAAGCAAGCCCGCCTGTGGTTGTGAGGAAGCTCGGCGGGGACTTGAAGCAGCAGGCACACCAGCAGCCACTGCAGCAGCAGCAGGTCCCGGCAAGCAGCACCACGCTGCCCCCCTTGCTGCCGCCGGGCAGCAATGACGCACGGGTCAATGGGACGCCCGCAGCAGCCGTGTCAGCGGCACGCGTGTTACCGACACGCATGGGAGAAGCCGCCGCCGTGTCTCCCAGTGCGGCGGCGACTGCGGCCGCCCACGTGGCTGGCACGGCGCGTCCGGCGGCGCAGGAGGACGCGTCGGTACTGGCACGTGTGGACGGCCGCAGCCATGGGACACCGGAAGCAGCGCCCAGCGATGCAGCCACGCCCAGGCCGCCGAGCGCCCCTGACCGTTTTAGCAGCGTCCAAAGTGAGCAGCAGGCGGGTCTGACCACCAACACTGCTATCACCACAGCAGGGGGTCAAGCAGACGCGCCACTCTATTCAGCAGCAGGAGCAGCAGCAGCAGCAGCAGCAGTAGTCACCCCGCCGAGTTCCTTGCGTACGTCCGCCGCACCCGGCGGGTCCGACCCCAGCGCTGCCGGCGCCCTGCCCCCGCTGCTCATTCCCCGCCTCCTGCACCACAACTTCCTGTCGGGGGTGGAGGAGCTGCGGCGAGCGGCTGCCTCATCTAAGACACACTTCCGGTAGGGCACCGTGGGCGTTGGTGTGGGGGCGTTTATTCGTCAACGCAGCGGCACCGCCACACAGCCACATACAGCACGCGGTATCGGTACCCTGTGGCACCAGCTTTTCGTTTAGCCCTTGCGCACGCGCACAACACTGGTTCAGCCTGCGCACTGCCGCACGCTGCCCACCTCGCGGGCCTAGTGTTTCTCAGGAGGCGGGCCTATTAAAGGAACCGCTGCCGTGGTGGTGAGCACATCGGCACCGCGGTTCACCAGCTGAGTAACAGTGACGATTGTATAACTGTTCGTGTGCCACGCAGGAAGGAGTGGTGGCTGTCGTGCCAGGTGGGGAGTGAGTGCGGGGTTGTGCTGTGGGTTCGCGTGTGGTCCGTGGTGGTGCAGCGGCACCAGCACTACCAGCCCAAAGTCTCCAGCGCACCGCTGCTATATGGCCTCTGGCAGGGCTTGCATAAGCATGGAGACCCACATGCCACAGCCGTACACTGCTGGACGCGAGGATATGCAGTAGTTGTAGCTGAACACGCATCCGATCAAGGGTCGAGGGGAGCACTGGCTCTTGTCGTGTCGAACAAAGCCGAGCGCCCGACAGGTCGCCACACGCACGTAAAGCTTTTGTCCAACAACTTCAAGGCTTTTTCTTAGGACTGACCAACGTCGCATTCGCTACAGGCCTAGTATACCTTTTAAGCAGGACGGGCTGTGCCCGTTGGCAGCCATACACCTGCCATTGACCCTCTGTACCTGCCCTCCACCTACCATAGTTAACCACATGCCCTGCAACATTGCCTCTGCGCACTTGTGCCCATACAGACGCACCATCCCGGCTGGGAGGTGCGCTTCTGGGACCGCGCGGCTGCCGTCGAGTTGCTGGATAGCAGGTGGGTACGGCAGGGTACGACATGAGGTAGTACGTCAGGGTACGGGGCGGTACGGCGGTGTACGAGTTGTTGCGTCCAGGCAACGACGGGTACCCATACGGCAGGGGCACGCGCGGCCGCGCAGCTGAATCTCTATGTCCTGTGCGCCGCCGGCCTTGCCCCCAGGTACCCCTGGTTCCTGCCCACGTGGCTTAACTACAGCTCCTTGGTGCTGCAGTCGGATGCTCTGCGGCCCTTCATCCTGCACGCACACGGTCGGTGGGCCGGGCGGGGCTGGTTGAGGCGTTGCGAAGGGTTGCAGGGTTGCGGGGTGGTAGGATGGAAGGATGGAAGGGAACCTCGCAGCTCTCAAGCGGCGTTCACAGGGCTGTGGCCGACCTAGCCGGATCAACCGTGTGCCTGGGCCTTACTACGGCGCCACGCACGGAGAGGGCAGCCACAACTTGGGCCCACGTGCGCCAGGCGGCGCGCACCTGCACCTGCACCTGGGCACGTACGTTGCCCGTACAAGGGCAGTGCGCGCACTTGCACTCAGGGCTAACACACACCCTTACAGGGGATCCACATGCACCACCTGTCCCCCTTACCGCCAGGCGGAGTGTACCTGGACCTGGACACCGAGTGCTTCCGGAGCATGGAGGACAGCCTCAGGGGTGGGTGGCGCCCTGGTAGTGGTGGCGTGGTGGTGATGGCTGTGGTGGCGGTGGTGGCGGTGGTGGTGATGAGGAGGAAGATGGCTGCTTGGGTGAATAGGTAGCCGGACGCATGGGGCGTTACGTGTTGCACTCAGCCGCAACCTCGACGTTCAAAATGGACGAAATTCCTGCGAGGTGACAATCATCCTTGTTCGGCGCACAAGGCTTGTTGCGGCCACTCGCGCTCGTTATCCACTTGTCCTACTTGCGTTGCTCTGTACTCCTCACGTACGCGCCGTACAACGTCAACCGCGTCCCGTATACCGTACTGCTTCCCGGCCCCCTTGGCGTACGCGCAGGCCACTCCCTGGTGCTGATGGCGGAGGAGCCCGGCCTCCTCAACAACGCCCAGATGGCGTCCGTGCCGCGGCTGCCGCTGTGGGTGGCGGGGGTGGCGGGGCGCATGGCGGCCAGGGCGGCGGAGGGCGTCAGCGACCCGCTGTGGGCCACGGGGCCGCGTGTGGTGACGGCGGCGTTCAGGGTGGGTCTGCGTGGGTCTTGGGTGCGTCTTGGCGGGTCGGTGGGTCGGTCCGTTGGGTCGGTCCGTCTTGGGCCACAGGGCCGCCAGCGGTCATGGCGGCGTCCAGGGTGGGCTGCGGCGGCCGGTGCTGATGCGGGCGCCGGGTGGAGTGCAGGGAGTTGCGTGTGGCGACAGAGGCGTGTCGGATGGATCGGTGCGTCGGTACGGACTTTCAGGGACCATAGTCCAGTACCGGCCAGGTTTCTTACCGGCCAGGCTCGGTACCGGACGGGTACGGCTTGGTCCAGGTGGGTATGGCCGGAGTCAGGTGTGCCAGCCACCTGTCGGACAGGGTGTGTGAAGCGTCGGGGAAGCTGCACGTCACCCGGCAGCTGCATGTGTCTGTGACCTGGGCCTCTGGCACTTGCCTTCCATGCCGCACTTGCCATCTTTCACACACAAGCTGTTCGGGGTTCGAGGTGTGATCATTGTCACAAGGTGAGGGTATGACTTGTTCCGTTTCGCAGGAGCTGGTTGGTCGAGAGGACGGCGACTTACCGGGCGTGTACCACCTGCCCAGTAGGAGCAGCAGCAGCCGCAGCCGCGACGCTACCCACAGCAGTAGCAGCGAGCCAGCCAGCGGTGCTGGTACAGGAGGTACGGCGCAGCCTGATGGTGGTACGGCAATGGTGTACGGCCCGCGGCAGTGGTTCAGCCCGTGCGCCTGGAACGACGAGCACTGCCACTTGGCCGTGTCACGTGCCACGCCGCTGCTGCGCTGGGGCCCCCAGGGGCTGAGGCGTGCGCTGTCGCGGTGGGCGGCGGGGCCGCCATCGCAGCTGCAACACCCCGGTAGCGGTGGCGTGCAGGCCTCCGTCCAGGACAGCGGCAGCTGTCCGTTGCACCGAACAGACCCAGTCATGGAGGGTGGTGCTGGGGCTGTTCCTTACGGGGGTGCTTCCAGAGGTGGTGAAATTGCGGGTGACAACGTGGGTGGCGACAGGGAGGGAGCGGGCGAGGGGGAGGTGCAGAGGGGCGGAGGGGAGCAGGAGCAGGGGGAGAAGGAGGAGGAGGAGGAGCGGGAGCGGGAGGTGCGGCTGCTGGGGTCGCTGGACATCGTGGGCATGCACCACTTCTCGGGCAGCTGGCTGGGGTACGACGGCAGCAAGGCGGAGCGATCCAAGGACGCGGTGGGTGGCGCGGTGGTGGTGGTGGTTGGGGTAAAACGTCCAAAACGCGGTGGGTACGCGCAGTACGCGAGGAAACCGTGTCAGGTGTCTGGGAAACACGGCAATGCTGGGTCCTGCACACAAAGAGAAAGGATGCGGTGGGTGCTGCGGTGGTCTGTGGGGGCTGGCTGAACCGAGGTGGCCGAGGTGTGGGTACCGGTATGGCAGTGGTTGTGGGGAGGGCAGTGGGGAGGGCAGTGGGGAGGGCAGTGGGGAGGGCAGTGGGGAGGGCAGTGGGGAGGGCAGTGTGGAGGGCAGTGGGGAGGGCAGTGGGGAGGGCAGTGGGGAGGGCAGTGGGGAGGGCAGTGGGGAGGGCAGTGGGGAGGGCAGTGGGGAGGGCGGACTGAGGAACGCTGCGCTCGTGCTGCTGGGTTCTTTGTTGTCCTGACCTGACGCTGATCTGGGGCCGTCTTAGTGTGCGTTGTGCACTGTCTTGACTACATGAGGTGCATGTCCCGTTTCCGTTCACAGCGCACCGGACCTTTACCAGAGGGCACATACAAAAATCCTTGGTTTGCTCCAGGCTGATATGCCTGCATCCCGCGCCGCATCCACTACATGCCAAATCACCCATAGTTTGCGTTCTAAACGCGCATGGACGCTGCCCCACGCTGTACCGTGTTGCTCCAGGTTATGGACGGGCTCGTGCGCTTCGTGACTGATCCATGCCTGTTCGTGGAGGTGGACGTCCCCACCTGCTGTGGGCTAACACACACGGGGGAGAGCAGAGGTGTGGAAGGAGCACTGGCAACAACGTCCGAAGCAACTACAACGCCAGATAACGGGACAGCCGCTGCCACTGCGGCTGCGCTGGGCGGGGGTGGCGGGGGCGGCGGGGGCGGCGGGGGCGGCGGGGCCGGCGGGGGCGGCGGCGAAGGCAGCAGCAGGGCGGCGAGCGTCGGTGTAGCGCCGAACGGGGCCCAAGGACGCGGGGGAGCGGGCACAGCAGGTTGGAGCAACCGTCCCACAGAGCGGAACGGCACCAGACCGTACCTGTGCCCTGGCGTTTGGGGGACGGCGGCCCACACAGCCGGCGACCTGCAGCGGCAGCGGCAGCGGCAGCAGCATGGGACGCAGCGCAGCAGACCAGCGGAGCGGAGCCCCTCGCAGCAGCCGTCCACGCGGCGATGCACAGCTGTGGTGGTGGTCCCCTCGCCTGCCTGCCGCACAGCTGCCAGCCGCCGCCCTCGACACAAGTCCACGCCTTCTCTTGTGCCGCTACAGCAGCCGCAGACTCCGAGGTCACCTGCCGGCCCTGCGTTCACCCTCCACCCAGCCGGACTACCCGACTCCCCCTCGTCAAGGGCACGCAGGCAAGAGGCCATGGAGAGCGCACCTGATTCCGCCGCCCGTGCGGATGCTGGACAAGAGACGTCTTCTGGCGGCTGGCGGCCGTTGGTAGATCCTGATATCCTGCGGCACGTGCACG
Source organism: Chlamydomonas sp. KOR1 (assembly GCA_036984285.1). NCBI lineage: Eukaryota > Viridiplantae > Chlorophyta > Chlorophyceae > Chlamydomonadales > Chlamydomonadaceae > Chlamydomonas > Chlamydomonas sp. KOR1. Next base: position 41,066 of record BQMZ01000407.1, on the reverse strand, counting down.
GCTGCGTCGTACAGGTGCTGGAGGTGGACAGCTGCCGTACAGGGGAGGACATGGGGGGAAGGGCGCGTGGCCTGCAAGGGGCCTCCCCTGACAGGAGCAGCCCCGCCGCGGGCCGTGGGATGGCTGTGGAGGAGCAGAAGCCACAGCAGCTGGTGGTCGGCGGGTCTGCACAGCTGCCAGAATGGGACAGTCAACAAGGGGCGGGTGCCGCTGGCGGGCGCGAGGCTGCGGGTGATAAGGCGCAGGCCGAGGCGCTAGAGGAGGAAACAAGGGGGCTGCTGGGCCCCCATGGGCACGGGACAGCGGCAGCAGCAACACGGCGCGTCAACCGGGGACATGACGAGGGCAAGGGAGTGGGGACGGGTAGCCTTTCGTACGACGGCGTTGACTTTGACCGCGAGGGGGATGCGGTTGACCTACTGGTGTTGGACTGTGGAGACTGCGGCTGGCGCCTGGCGTCGTATTTGCACAGCTACGGCACCACGGGCTACTTCCAGGAACACGTGACTGGGCAGAAACACGTGGACCATCGCCACAATGGCACAACGTCCTCTATGGGGCCCGGGGCCCGTTGGATTAAAAAGCTGCTGCTTACCAGCGATGGCGCCGCTGTGGACCTGGGGAGGAGGATGCGGGGCGTCAGGTCGCTGCTGCTGGTCGGGCTGCCGCCCCTGCCGTACTCACGGCGGTCGCAGCTGTACGACTTATACGTCCAGCTATACCAAGTGTACGGCTTTGTTGGGTACTACCATGGCGGTTTTGGCCTTGAGCCGGGGTCTGACGGGGCCGGGAGGTGCTGTGGGGCTGACGGCGGTGGCAGCGTTGGTGGAGGGGCACGTGGCATGGATCGGGCAGAGCCTGTACTTGTTGAAAGTAGAAGCGCCGACGCCAGTGGCGCTAGCAAAGGCAGCAGCGAAGGGACCGAGGTCGGCAGTGAGAGTGCACGGCAACGTCGGCGGCGGCTGCTGGGTGAGCCGGCGGCAGTAGCATCGCCGCAGCAACGGTGGGCTGTCGGTGGTTCCCTGACGCTTGGGTTCGTACAGAGCTTGCACTGCCGTACAGCTAATACTAGCTGACGGCTGCATCAGAGAACAAGCTGACTCTGGCTGACTTTGCGCCACCCCACGTAGTACATATGAAGGGCTCGGCCAGATTGGCATGTGTTCTCTTGATTTGCCCAGGCTATGCTGTGGTATGGGCTGCGCAGTGAGCACTCGTACACAGACGTTGAGTACCTAGCAATTCTCCTACCTTTGTTTTTACCTGGCATGCTACCCTTTTTGACTACACTGGCATCTGGTGTAGGCGTGTAGCCAGAGGCAAACCACGGGCGGAGGCTCCTGTCCTGTGAACGAGTGCGGATTGACGCTGCCCTGCAAAGGTTGCTGCTGCGGTAGCGCACAATCCGGTCGTGTTGCCAAAGAATCCTTTCACGGCCCGCCCGCGTGCATGAGCGCTTGCCTGAGCCAGTTCGTTGCGAGAAAACGTGCGTTTTGCCCTTTTGCGTTGCGTGCTTGCGTCCGGGACGAAGTCGATATCAATCAATGTCCAGGCCCGCCCCCAGGGCTGCAATCTGGAGCTACGCACACGAATGGTAGTGGGCTCAGTCGACACACGCAGGGCAGGGACACATGGCATCGCACACCTTCCGTCACTCCCTGCCGCCCACGCCCAAGCGCACGGCTCACGTGGCTTGCCTCAATTCAGTCCACACACCAGCAGCCTGCTAAAGCCCCATCCCTAGCTGCCCAGCAACCGCCCAGCGTGTGTCATACATAGGTCAACAGTGCAGTCAAAAGTGTCAACAAGGCCGCAGACCGCAGCACATGCAGTTCAGCACAAGCGCGCGTCAGACACAGGCACAACACCACCCAACATGATCTGCTGCTGTCAAGTGAAGAAGCGGTCCCATACAGCTGGGTGCAGGGCGCTTGGGAATGGAGGTGCAACAGCACGAGGCCTCAGGTGAAGGTGCAACAGCATGAGGTCACAAGCAACCCACACAGTCAGCCCTCCTGCTCCCAGCAAGACCTGCGGGGCCACAACAAAAAGCCCTGTTGTTGTTCGCGTCGTCCTCCCCACGCCTGTCCGTGCCACGCCTCGACCCAGGGCCTCATTCCCCTGCCCCCGTCCTGCTCGCCACCCCCGCAGGCCACAGCAAAGCACCCTGTCCCATCAATATGCTTTGAGCGTTGCGTCACGTCACAATCACGTCAGTTGGTAGTTGGGCGGCGAAGCGCCGCCCACACGCTGCAAAGAAGCCGAGCAAGCACTTAAGTCGTACATGACACACCAACCGCAACCCAACTCATGGCGGCCGTCCACCCGCAGCACACCCCCATGCGCCCGCTGGCCCTTCCTCCTCCGCCACACACCGTGTGAGTGATTGGTTGCGCTACAGTGAGACACGTCTAAGGAATGGCGGGCACAGGGATGGCCCGGGTCCCTGCGCTACCGCCCTACGCCTAATCCACGAAGCCAGCTACGCTGGGGCCCCAAAAAAGCTTCCGCTTCTGCTCCCAATGCCCCGCCTCCCCCTTTCCATGCCCACCTCCCGTTTACACCTTAACCGCATACTCCCATGCCCACTAAATTGCCTTCATCCCTGGGACTTGCGTGCCACACCAGCTTCACACCACTGATGCCGTACAGTCAACGCAGGGTCAACGCTGGCGTTACCGCCTCCCGGGCCCCTGCCCCTCCTCCTCCTCTCCAAGGGGCTTGGCTTGCCCACGTGGCAAACTGCCGTACGCAGCGTCCTGCAAGGCCGCAGCACCATTTTGCAAGACGGCACCTCCCGCTCCTCCAAGCGCGGACTTGCGCCCCATCCACCGCCACTGCTGCTCTTGCTGCTGCCCCAGCTGCGACGCCTCCTGCTCCTTCTCCTCAGCCCGCAACAGCCAGCTGCCAGGCCCAACGACCAGCCCCGCCTCTGCACCGTCTCCCTCCACCTCCCCTTCCACTGCATCCCCCTCCTCCTCCTCGTGTGCGTACACACCCTCTGGGTCGGGGTGGATGGACCAGCCCACAGCGGCGACCCCTGTGCTGCTGCCCCCACCTGACTCGGACCCGGAGCCAGATTGCAACACGGCTTTGGCCTCAGGCTCCTGGCTTGCACCCTGCTGCTCTTGTTGCTGCTGCTGTCGGTAATCCTCCGTTCCAGGCATGGGCAGGACCACCAGAGGCAGCCCCGGACCCAGCCCCTCAACGTTACCGGTAACCACGAGTCTACCCCCGCCCGGCTCCTGCAGTCCTCCAGTTCCTCCTCCTCTTTCCGAGTCCATCTCAGCCATAGCGCGAACCAGCCGACCCCGCCAGCCCCTCCGCCCGCTGTCTGGCAAAGCAGCCATCTCCTCGGCCGGCCCTTCGGGGTCCGGTTCCCCGTAGTCGCCCCAGCCGCCCTCCAGCTCCAATGCAACTCGTCGTAGCGTAGTAGCTGTCGTATTTGAGACTTCGGCATCGCGAGTGTTGCAAACCAGCGCAGGGACGTTGCGCTGGTCAAACACGCGCGGTTCCGCGAGGCCGGGCGCTGCAAAGATGACAGACGACCTATTGCACGGTAAATTGAGTACTCGGACAATGGTGTCTGCTCTTGTTGGAGTTGCGTAAGCGTTGTAGAAGATGAGCGCGCTGGCCTGCGAGTCAAGGACAACCGTGACCTTTGCGCCGGTCGTGGGCGGATTGTTGAGCTGGCAGTTTGGTCCGTCTGTGATGTTGACGTTTGTAGGACGCGACTGGATGGTGATGACCGTTAGAGCTGTGCAGTGCGCTGCGGTCAACGGCCGAGTGAGGCTGGTGTCCACGGTCATGATGACCGTCCTGTTGTCGACCGTGAGATTGAAGGGCGGCGAGGGGATGGGAGGAAGAGGGGGTGGGCTGAAGCCAAGCGGGGGCGGGCTCTTCTTCCGTGGGCTGGGTCCGGGGGGACGGGGTGAAGGAGGGCGCACGGCAGTGGGTATCGGAGGCGGCGAGAAAGCGACGGGCGGGGGGCTCTTCTTGCGCGGGCTCGGGCCAGGGGGCCGTGGAGGAGGAGGTCGGACAAGGGCCGGTGATGGAGGAGGGAGGAGGCAAAGGGGGCGGGCTCTTCTTGCGGGCTGGGGCCCGGGGGCGGGGTGGGGGAGGGCGCACGACAGTAGGGGACGGAGGAGGGGAGGAGGCAAAGGGGGGCGGGCTCTTTTTGCGCGGGCTGGGGCCCGGGGGCCGTGGAGGGGGAGGGGAGAAGGCAAGGGGTGGGGGGCTCTTCTTTTTCTTGCGGGGGCTGGGGCCGGGGGGCCGGGGAGGGGGAGGCCGGGCGAGGGCAGGCGACGGAGGAGGGGAGAAGGCGATAGGGGGCGGGCTCTTCTTGCGGGGGCTGGGGCCCGGGGGGCGGGGCGGAGGAGAGTTGCCGGGGCTGGGTGGTGGGGCGGTCGGGAAGTCTGGCAGGCCTCCGGGTGGGGAGTTGCCAGGCGGGAACTCGACGGGGATGCTTGGCACGAAGGGCCGCGGTGGGGTAAAGTTGCCTGGGGGCCGGTTGAAGGGAGTGGGTGAGGGCGGCGCCGGCACCGGCGCTGGGGCAGGCGCAGGCGTGGGAGGGGAGGGTGGGAGGGGTGTTGGAGGGGTGGGGCTGGGAGGGACCTGGCCCGGAGGGGATGGTGGGCGGGGAGGCGGGCGCGGTTGGTTGCAGCGCAGCTCGGGAACGTTGGCGCCGGAGAAGGTTTTGAAGCCGACTGTCGTACCGGCGCCGTCATCGTACGACAGGTAGATGATGGCATTGCACGGCAGGTTGTACTGGATGGCAAAGTTGCCGATGGAGCGCTCGTTGAAAACGCCGACCATGGCCTTTGCTCCGCGGTCCTGGGAGAAGAACATGAGGGAAGCTATGAGCTTTGTTGGCGAGGTGTACGTGCAGAACGGGTCCGGGAAGGCCGGCACCAGCTCCGCTGTCGTATAGCTGTACCGCATGATGAAGCTAACCGCTGGGCAGTCCGACGGCCGGCCGATCTCTGGCTGCGCGTAAAACATCTGGAAGTAAAACATGATGCCCGGCGGGGGAGCTGGTGCAGGCGGGGGCGAGGGAGGAGGCGGGGAGGGAGGAGGAGGGGAGGGAGGAGGGGCGGGGAGGGCGGCGGGGGTGGTGGAGGGGAGGGCGGAGGGGTGAGCGGAGCGGCGGGGCGGGGCGGAGACGGCGGGCGGGGTGGGCGGCTTGGGGGCGGGGTGCAGATCAGCTCGGGCCAGGCAGGGTCAATGCCGCCGGGTTGGGATCGGTCCGCCACGCGGCGCAGGATGCCAACACCCTGCGCGGTGATGTTGGTGCTGCATGGAAGGCCCAGGAGGCCGTTGACCAGGAACTTGAGCTGCGTTGACGCGGGCTTTGGCGAGGGCGGGAAGATGGTGTTCATGAACATGAGCGCGGACTCGGGGATAAAGTTGTAGTTGATGAAGACGTTGGAGGTGTCGGCGCCCTGGCCGATGGAGCAGTCTGGGTTCACATAAGGCCCGGGCACTGTGAACATCCACGAGATGAGCGTCTGCTGGATGTACGGACACGTGATGGCGCCGTCCAGGAACTTTGTGGTCATAATGATGATGTTGACGGAGACCGGCGGCGGGAGGGGCGGGTTCGGCGGGCGCGGGGGCATGGGCGGCGGCGGGCGGGGAGGGACGGCGGGCGGGGTGGCGGGCGGGGAGGGAGGGCGGCGCTGGAGGCGGTGGGGAGGGCGGGGAGGGCGGCGGCGAAGGCGGGGAGAGGCAGTTTGGGACGATGAAGGGGTCCATGTTGGGCCCTGTGGCCTCGTCCGGTCCCCACAGCGTGTAGTCAACCAGCGTGTCGTTCAGGTAGGTGCACTTCTGCAGCGTGCTGTCGTGCCTGGCCAGTTTGATCTTGAGATCAATAAAGATCTGCATGTCGGTCTGGAAGAGGTTCACCGGGTTGCCCGTGCAGCCGGGAGCGGACACTCCCGGCTTGCAGATGCACTGCCCTAGCGCGTTGGGGCTGGGGTTGAACAACGCGCCCTCGTGAGGGCTGCACACCGAGCGCAAGTCCACGGATAGAGTGTAGCAGCTGTAATAGCCTGTGGAGTAGATCACGTCCTGGTACTGCGCGAACTCGAGGCCGTCCCAGCCATTCCAAATGGCCACCGACACGAACGGCTGAGCGGGCGAGAAGACGGGGCTGGTGGAGAACATGTAGTTGCAGTTGAGGCGCAGCGTGATGTACAGCCGGCCGTTGTAGCCGATGAAGATGTACGCGTCGCCGACCTGGAGGTACATTGCCGTACAGGTGTACGACAGGAAGGGTGGGGCAGGTGAGCATTTGTTGGGATGGTGGCATGACAGATACCGTTGGGGTGTGAGTGTGCTTAGGTGGGTAGGTGCACGGCCGGTGCTTCTGTGCAACCTTTCAACCCGCTGCCGGCCCTGCTCCACGCATCGTGCAGCCACTCCTCTTCCTCGTCCGGAAACATGGGCAGGAGGCAGCCTGCTTCGCGCACCAGCCAGTCCGCCACCGCCACGTGCCGAGCCAGCCCCTTGGCTACTTAGCAACGACGAAAGCCCAAACTCATGTGCACGCACACAAAACAGTCAGCAGCCACGTGCGCCTGCCTTACATGCGAACAGCCCCACGCCCATCCTTTACCACGCAACCATCCGTTCCCTGCAACACCCCGAGGCCCTCCCCGCTTCTTTCGAACCCACCTCTATGTTCTGCGCCGGGCCCCCCGGCAGCCCCTTGACCTTGTACGACCGGATGCCGTACATGGCGTTGCAGATGCTGGTGGTGGGGTACAGGTCCAAGCCAGGGATGCTGCGCAGCTCGGGCACGTCGGGCAGCGAGCAGATGGCCTTGTTACGGTAGAAGTTGTCCGCAGTCGTAATGTTCTGCGGAGCAGCAACGCACGGGGAGGGGACCGGGAGGGAGTCAAGGAGGGCGCGGTACATGTCGGAGTACAGGACCGGACCCGCGGGTTGCGGGCGCGTCCTGGGTCCGCTCTGCTGTTCACCCACACGCTGCCCGGGCCCGCTGTTTGTCTTTTGCATCGTGGTCTACTGCAAGCGGCGTCGGCCGGCCGTTGCTGTTGGTGCACCGCCAGGGCTGCCCTACAGCCTCGCAAGCCTCCCCCTGGTGCAAGGAGGCGGACGGGCCCCCCCCCCCGCCCGCAGCTGCGCCTCGCCACGGCCCCACGCAGGGCGTGCAGCGGGATGGAGGTGGCCCTCCTCCATGCCGAAGCGGCACTTGGACCAATCGCGGATTAGTACACTAGCCAGGGGGGGCGAACGGCGCCTTCTAGCACGCCGGCTGCGAGGGCCCAAACCCCCCTGCGGCGAGCAACTGCAACTCTGCCCATGCACTGTCTCTGTCCGTCCCCGTCCCTGCGCCAGGGATGCCCCTGCCCCCGTCCCTGGCCGGGTCGGCCTTTCCGCCGTCCTGCGCGTCCCCAGCGGCACACGCAGCTGCCCGTCACCGCCCTGCGGCATCAGCATCAGCAGCAGCTGCTGCTGTGTTGCTGCTGCTGCCACCGCCGCCCCTGCGCGCCTAAGTATGGATCCCCTTGGTGGCTCCTCAGCACACAGCTGCTGGTGATCCCCACCCAGGTGCCTCAACCCCTTGGCCAGGCCCCAGACCTGCATGGGGAGCTGCCGCCGCCACGCCCTCCAGATGCTTACCCGCTGGGTTGGATGGCACTACGGCTCAAGGGGCTCTGCCAAGTTCCCATACCCCTCCCTCGAAGCGGCCCCCCGTTATGAACCCATGCGTGTTATACCCTGTAAGCAAGAAACGTCTGAGATAATCCTGGTCGGCCCCAAATGACTTTGGAAAGAGGAGCAGCCGTTGCAGTTCCTTCCCCCAAGCCCCCTTTTCCGCTGCCCCTGCACTCGCGTTGACACCGCCCAACCCCCGCCCCACTGCCGCGGGCTCCTATCGGAAAGGGACCGACCCAAACCCCTTGCCCTTTCTCCTGCGCTCCGCGTCCCCCCGTTGACTTACCCCGCACGTTGTCCCGGGTATGCAGGTTGGGCAAAAGCCGAAGCCTCCCGCCCCGCCGTACGTGTTGCAGTAATAGGCAGGTGACAAGCCCATGGCGGGCGACGGTAAGCAGCTCAAGGCCGCGACCGCCACCACCAGCGCAAGCGTCCATCGTAGCCCCCTGCCTAACCCACATTCGCCTGCTGCTGATGATGCTGATGCTGTTGTTGTTGTCGACCCTGCTTCCGTCCCGTCCCCCGCCTCCGCTGTAACCCCACGCCGCCTTCGTCTCCCACGCGCACATTGTGCTATAGACGCTGCATGGCTGCAGCTGTGTGTTAGCGGGCTGCTGGTGTTGGGGGCACAGCTGTTGCTGGTGGTGGCGGAGTTGAGGGTGCTATTGCATTGAAGTTGCCCCATGCTCCTGGGGCGGCCGCAGGGGCCGAAAACTGGCCCCTGGAGCGGCGCTGCGAGCTAGTGTGGCGTGGACGCCATGCTGAGACCGCCGGGCCCACGTAATAAACTAGGACGGCGGCCGCAGGGATGTAACGCAAGCCGCCTGGTATGTCCGGGTGGAGACGCGCCTCGCTGCTGCTGCACCGTCAGATGACGTGTCACCCCGCCTTGCAAGCCCTGCGAACGCAGCGTGTGTACACATCTTTAGTGAGGAGCATTAGGAGGTCCTCCGGGTGTGTAAGACGAGCGTCTGTCGCGGTTCACATAGCGATGAGAGCGGCACCTCCCCGCGCATGGCCCTTCGCACGTACCCGGCCGCTACCGATGGACTGGCACGGGTGACTGCTGCAAATGATATAGAAGTTAGCAGCAAACTGCTGAGAGTATTTGGGTCCTGTCTCTGCTTCGCGGAGCGCCTTTGTCCCGCTACTGTCACAACAAAATAACTGCTTCTAGCGAGACGACCGCAGAGGCCGACGAACGGTTAAGCTACTATATGGATGTGCTGTGAACAGATTTGGGTTGTGCAGGGCTGCTGAGTGCGATGGATAGGGAGGAAAGTCTGTCGCTAACGGCCGATGCCTAGTCTTCAGCCGGGAAAACAGCGTTTGGTCTCTAGCCAACTTAGTAGGTACGCTGTATAGTTGTGTGGGCAGCGAAACCTAGCTCGGTGCCATCGGCCTGCGTGTTCACAGGACTCAGTTGCGCCCGCCACCAAATTGCGCGTCGTACGTGTTTTGGCTTATAAGGCAAATGAGTAAGCACGAGCTGTACTATTGATACTACCAAGCTGCTACCTACCTGCACGTAGTTTTCAATGTGCGATAGGCAAGCCATGCCTTGGTCTGCCACCGGAAGGCATCGCGACGCCCTACCCGTCGCCGCACATGCCCCATTCCGTCCGACAACATCATACATTGAAAGGTTACATACAGGCTGACAGCGACACTGGCCTGGCCAGCAAAGGGCTTCCTGGTGGCTGAAGGGCCACGGATCACTGGTGGTGGGGGCAGGGAGGTGGTGGGGGGCAGGGAAGGGGCAGGGGAGGCCTCAGGGGACAGGGAAGGGCCATTTGGTATCCATGGCAGGAAAGTGCGCTACATAAGGGTATACAAACAATATTAAAACATATAATGTTACTCAAGAAGTACTGTCGTACGCCTGTACGGCGCGACAGGACAGCGGGGCAACCTGTGGGACAGGGGACGCAGGGTGCGCACGGCACTAAGGTGACCCACGGGACTGGCCTCACAAGGGCGAAACCTATGGCCAGCATAGGCGACACACGTTCGCCGAACGAAGCAGATCGCGTATACATCTGTACATCTGATCAGTGGTTGACAGTTACCCGTACAGTCGTACAGTCCGTCCTCACTGGAAGGCATAAGTCCAGGCGATTTTGGGAGGTGGGTGGGCGACCTAGCCGCAGCCGACGGTACCCTAGCGTGCTTTCTGGCTCGTTTCTGTGCTTGCCTATTGAAATTTTCAATCGCGCTTGAAGCAGGCGCTTCCTAGGTCACAAACGGACGTCTCGTACATGTTTACACGAATGGCCCTTCGCGTAGGTGTGAGAAAGTCACACTCGCGTCGCACTGTGCGTGTGCTGGTCGCATGCCGCTTCAGGGTGTTTCCATGGGTAGGCGACGGAGTCCTGCCTCCATTGTGCTAGGTGCTTTAGCCGCGGCGGCCCTGCAACCAGGGACACCCCTCCTGTATCGCTGTGCCGGCGGGGGTTCACTGCCGCTGTAGAAGCAAGTAACGATGCAGAGCGCTCCTATCTGGATTCCCACTGCATGGCTGCGTGGAAGTTGGGGCCATGCCCTGGGATGCGGCTTGCAAATGCCAAGGTGCTTCCCTTTCCCCAAGGCCCGGTACCCTCCATGTTATACATTTATATGTTGGGTTTGCATTGTGATGTGTCCGTGGTCTGCTGCGCGGGCACCGTGTCGTACCGTTGGCCTGAGCCTTCAAGGGGCGCCCAGCGCTGGTGCTCGCCACTCCTACAGCACGCAATTTTAAACGCACGGCCATAGCTTACAAGCATGCACGCAAAAGTCCATTAAAGCATCGACATTGGAAGCCGTTCCCCCTGGGCTTGGATGCTACAGCTTCTTCTGTGTGAGCCACAGGCCCGTGCGGCGCGTGGGGTGCCCATGCACGGAACGGCGCAGATATATGTCCCTTAGTGAGGGCCATCCTTCCGAATGGCCCAGTGCACAGCCTAGTCACTTTCTGCGCTTGCCGCGATTACCAATCATCACACAGTTAAGAAAGCCTCTAGAATAAGCTCTGCTGTACGCAATAACTCACAGGAACGCGTGTTTGGCCTTGCATGGTCCGGCACCGTTCGCGCGGTCGCGCTACCATCCCCTCAAACACGCCTATTACGATTGCCAATACAATTAGACGTATGATCGCATTGCGACAGCGGAAGTCTTACTTATGCAACCGGCTCGTGAGCATCGGAAGCGGCTAGCGCCCGAGGAAGGACGCCTGGAGGTCACGCAGCCTACAAGGTATGTTCCATATAGTATGCACAACAATCAAGTACATGAATACACAGGGCGAACGGCATGGGGTTACGGCCGCTGCCATGCGCACGTGCCGACAGCCCCCTTCACCCCGGGCCAGCCCCTGCGTGTCCCGTTACACCAAACAGCTTCCCCCCACGTCCCAATTAGCGCTCCTGCTTAGAGGGCCAGTCCCCCTTCTCGCGCAGTATGGCTGGCAGCGTCACAGTGTACAGCCGCCGCAGGGTGCTCTCCACCCACTCTGGGGTGATGAGCTCCTTGAATAGCCGCACCAGCTCGTCGTTGTACATCTTCACGTTGTCCTCTGCCCTGGTCGCCGGCACGTGCTTGTTGATGAAGTGCTGCAGCGGCTTCACCACCATGGCGTGGGACAGCTCGATCACCTGGTGCATGTCGGGCGCCAGGGCGGGTAGCATGGTGTGGTGCGAATCTGCCACACCCAGGCCCTCCCACTGGCCGTCCTTGCACTTGCTGTGGATGCTGGCGTTGTCCCACGAAAATATGATGTTGTTGGCACGCGGCTTGCCCTCACGCTCACGCCACGCCGCCTTCACCTTCTCCACCACCCCCCGGAACTCCTCTGCTGTAGGGCCGCGCGCGGGAGCACCGGCCTTCGTCTGCAGCGGCGACAGGGGTGCAGGCAGGGCAGTGACGGGCACACCGTGGGCGTCTTCAGTCAATGGGTGCACGCGTTCTACAGCGAGGAGCGCAATGGAGAGCCCTTGGCTGCAAAGCCGTCACGGGATGAGAAGCCTGTCCTGTGGCAGTTGCAGTGCAAGTGCTGGGTGTATAAGAGTCGTCACGCTGTCGCACAGAGCATCAGGGCATGGGAGGATGCAGCACGCCAGCAGGGAGAACGCGGTGGCGTGCCCCGGTGCTTTCTGTGCCCCATCCATGACTTGGGCAGCAGTCGGCACATGGACAGGGCGTATGCGGCATTGTGCTTCATGGCCATGGGCATGCCTGGACGGTGCACCATTGTGCTAGAGGCACAGCCCTTTGGGCAGCGCATGCCATTCGACATGTGGCTGTGGGAGTGGGGCGTTTTGGTTGAGGTGGACGGTGAGCAGCATACGCAGTGTAGTTTCGGGAGCACAGCGGTACAGGAGCAGATGCTGATGGACGCTCGCAAAGAGCAGGCAGCTATTGGCCACGGCTTGCACGTTGTGCGATTGCACCACGCGGACTGGCTGTCCTGGGCGCCGCTAGTGCGGGAGGTTGCATTGGCTGTGCGCAGTGGAGTGCCCCCGGCTGTTCACCGCTCTCCTGCATACCCTACCTTGAAGGTTTTCTCGGCCGTGTAGCCGTTGCCCTGGGTGCCGGAGACCAGGCCAATCCAGAACCCGCCGTGCCGCATGTTGACTGCCGCATACCAGTGCAGGGTGACGTGGTGCTTGACGCGTGGGTCGTGGATGACGATGGTGTTGTGGTTCTTCCTGTGCGTCCACGCCTTCTCGGCGTGCCCTTGCACGATCAGCTTCTTGGCGTCCATGAAGGCGGTGTTCATGACACGTGCGGTCAGGAACTGAATGTCGGATGGGGTCTTGGGAGATGGTAGTACGACGTTGGGGTAGTCGGGAAGGGCTGGCAGCAGGACCAGGCCCGCGATGTTACGCCGCACCCCCGTGTCCAGCCACTCGATGGCCATGGCCACGCGTTGAGCCTTGTGGGCGGCGGACAGAGGCTGTTTGAACTCGGTAACCAGCTTGCGGACCAGGTCGGGCTCCATCGCCTGCATCGCACGCCAGATGGTGCGGTCGCAGACGTTGTACTTCGTCTTGAGCTGCTGGAAGGTGTCGCTGTTGCCTGCATCGCGCTGTGTGTTGGGGCATGTTGCCAGGACGTAGTCCAGTGCTGTCTTCACGGCGTCGGCGGGTAGCTTATGCGGGGCACCTGAACGCGGGGCGTCTGTGGTGGTGTTGCGCATCCCTAGAGCTTTGCCCCATCTGCGGCACTCGACCTCTGGATGCTTGGGCATGGGAAGAATTGTGTTGGGGGCGTGCTGCTTGTTGGCGACGGCGTGGGCATGGAGCTTGAGGAATATTTTGGCTGCCGTGCTGCCCAAGTTCTTTCGTGGCTTGCCCCGTTTTGTTGTAAGGCCCATGCCTGTGGCCTGGTGCCATGCCTGCCGCATGAGTGTACGACAGGTAGGCCAGTCCTGCCCAGGGGGGTCGGTTGCCGCAGCCTCAGCCTCCAGCTGATCTATTTCCATGGCCTGTGCCATAGCTGCACCAGCTTTGGGAGGCAGGGAGGTGGTGGGGGGCAGGGAAGGGGCAGGGGAGGCCTCAGGGGACAGGGAAGGGCCATTTGGTATCCATGGCAGGAAAGTGCGCTACATAAGGGTATACAAACAATATTAAAACATATAATGTTACTCAAGAAGTACTGTCGTACGCCTGTACGGCGCGACAGGACAGCGGGGCAACCTGTGGGACAGGGGACGCAGGGTGCGCACGGCACTAAGGTGACCCACGGGACTGGCCTCACAAGGGCGAAACCTATGGCCAGCATAGGCGACACACGTTCGCCGAACGAAGCAGATCGCGTATACATCTGTACATCTGATCAGTGGTTGACAGTTACCCGTACAGTCGTACAGTCCGTCCTCACTGGAAGGCATAAGTCCAGGCGATTTTGGGAGGTGGGTGGGCGACCTAGCCGCAGCCGACGGTACCCTAGCGTGCTTTCTGGCTCGTTTCTGTGCTTGCCTATTGAAATTTTCAATCGCGCTTGAAGCAGGCGCTTCCTAGGTCACAAACGGACGTCTCGTACATGTTTACACGAATGGCCCTTCGCGTAGGTGTGAGAAAGTCACACTCGCGTCGCACTGTGCGTGTGCTGGTCGCATGCCGCTTCAGGGTGTTTCCATGGGTAGGCGACGGAGTCCTGCCTCCATTGTGCTAGGTGCTTTAGCCGCGGCGGCCCTGCAACCAGGGACACCCCTCCTGTATCGCTGTGCCGGCGGGGTTCACTGCCGCTGTAGAAGCAAGTAACGATGCAGAGCGCTCCTATCTGGATTCCCACTGCATGGCTGCGTGGAAGTTGGGGCCATGCCCTGGGATGCGGCTTGCAAATGCCAAGGTGCTTCCCTTTCCCCAAGGCCCGGTACCCTCCATGTTATACATTTATATGTTGGGTTTGCATTGTGATGTGTCCGTGGTCTGCTGCGCGGGCACCGTGTCGTACCGTTGGCCTGAGCCTTCAAGGGGCGCCCAGCGCTGGTGCTCGCCACTCCTACAGCACGCAATTTTAAACGCACGGCCATAGCTTACAAGCATGCACGCAAAAGTCCATTAAAGCATCGACATTGGAAGCCGTTCCCCCTGGGCTTGGATGCTACAGCTTCTTCTGTGTGAGCCACAGGCCCGTGCGGCGCGTGGGGTGCCCATGCACGGAACGGCGCAGATATATGTCCCTTAGTGGATGTGCCGTGTCGCTTGAGGCTCGAGGGCTCCCCGACCCTTTGGACCTACGACCCTGAACACCAAGAAAGCGCCTATTCCATGAACAGCTTTCTGGGGCCAAGCTGTCCGACAAGCGTAGGACGTGGGCTTCTGGACTCCAGTGCGAACTCACGCAGAGGCAGGCCCCTTCTGCCTTCCCTGGGTCCGACTGCGTGCCAGGTATGGCGGCGCACCCCCTGGCACCACCCTGCCCCTGCCTCACCCCACATCCGCCGGATGCGTCCCATAGATTCTAAGATCCGTTCTTCTACTGTGCCATAGATCTGGATGACTGTGCCTACTTTTGCCACCACCAGTGCTGGCATCTAGTTGTAGGTGCCTGTAAAGCTCTACCTCCTGGTCCCGGCCCCGTGCGTGGCAGCCTGTAACTCCGTCGTTGCATGCATCTGCGTGTACCGGCACGCCGCCGTGTGAGCACCTGAACATAGGAGGCTTGGGTAGTGGGACTCCGGTTTTAGCACACATGTGTCCAGGGCGCACGCAACTGACGGCTTGCCTGATGGACAAATGGAGGTTGTTGACGGCTTTGAGTACCGGTGTGATGATGTACGGCTGATCTGAGTGAGCTGTAAAAGCTCAGGTGACAATTTCGGGGTCGCCACACCCCTTCTACAACCGGTGCACGACAGAAAGTACTCCGGCCCCCTTGGTCCACGATACTACGCACTCGCCGTGCATGGTCCAAGGCCCAGATACCCCAAGGCGATAACACAAGCAATCTTGCATCGAGGCAAGTTCAAGTGCAGCAGGTATGTCAATCCATTACCAACAGCTCCAGCCCAGAGGGTCCGTAGAGGATGCCGTGAGGATGTCCGAAGGAGACCGAGGAGCTCTCATGCCTCACAAAAGGACAAGACCGCTCGCGAGCAGCGAGCTCCCTCCAACCCTGCCCACATCTACATCATACATTATACGTTTAGTACAACCAATTGCTTGACCGCACAGAGTAGTGCCGCCAAAGCAGCAGTTGGGGTTAGCTGCACCGTTTTTTGAGGTGACCCACGGGTCGACTTCGTCGACCAAACTCACAGCATCAAAAGGAGACTGTGTCTAAGAGCAGCGTACACTTGTTTGTTACTCCACCAGCCTAGCTCTGCACCAATGGCGCACGGCGGTGCGGCGCCAGTAGGCGCCAGGCTGCTACTGCTGCTGGCGGCTGCGTCCGCAGCCGCGACATCAGCACTCGCGGGCTCAGCAGTAGCCCCGGCCTCTGGTTCTGCCGCCCACCGCCGCGACCTGAGCAGGGGCCAACAGCGCGCACTGCTGCAGCTACCTCCCTGTGGGTAGTCGTAACGCAACCCAGGTGCAGAGCGTAGTAGCCGCATTACAGCGGCTTCGGCGCAGTGTTGCGCAAGGGGGCACATGCTGTCTGCCTTGGACACGCCGCATGAGTCCCACGCTTCTCCGAGGCACATGTCATTCATCCACTTGCTGATCCACATGCAGGCGTGCTGACTGCACCCACCGTCGTGGCCTATGCCGGCAGCGGGGGCGTGCCAGAGCTGCAGGAGGTGCGTTGGCCGTTGACCGGCCGTGATCCTGTGATCCAGTGTGATCACTGTGACGTGGTTGTTGCGGGCGTGTGCAAGACCAGTTCAGACCCCTTGGTACGGCAGCGTGCGATGCGGAGTACCGCACACACGTGGACTTGGACCGGTCCAAAGTGCATGGACAGGTGGCATGGTGTACCGGTATACCGGCAAGTGGTGCGCTACACCAGCTGTGATTGTGTCCTGTACTACTGTTTGAGGTGACGGTTGTGTTGGACGGACCTGCCGCCATGCATTCCCCATGACACACGAGCCCACCAGATGTGTTTCCTGCCTGCCACTAATAGCACCAATGCAAGTGACGGAATACAGCACGGTGCCGGTCAACGTGCTGCCCCTTGAAGAGCAGCATGTGGTGCCTGTCGCACCCACCGTGCACACGCGGACCTGTCAGGACCCCGTGCCGCCAGCCCCACACCTGCACCTTGCCCCCACGCCTTGCCCCTCAGCTGCTGCAACCTGTGCTACGCTCATGAACCCGCCCCCTTGCGACGACAGGTGCACGCCGCCCTGCCCCTGGACGGCAAGCCCCTGCTGCCTCCCGCTGCACCTGTATTTAGCACACACGTGACTTCACTTGCTGCCAAACGTGGATTCTGCCCTGCTGCTACAAACAGGTGTACGCGTCCCTGCCCCTGGACAAAAAGGACCTCCTCCCCCTTGCTGAGGGCCAGGCAGTGCTGCTGGACCTGGAGAAGCCGGGATGCGACACCAGCCAGGTGGGCATGTGTCTTAAGGTTCAGGGGCAGTGTGTCTTAGGTGCTCGGCTGCCCAGCAAGGGCCATGCCGTGCTGCTGGACCTGGAGAAGCCGGGATGCGACACCAGCTAGGTGGGCATGTGTCTTAACTGTCCAGGCCGTGTGCTTAGGTGCGGGGCTGCCCAGTAAGGGCCAGGCCGTGCTGCTGGACCTGGAGAAGCCGGGATGCGACACCAGCCAGGTGGGCATGTGTCTATAGGGTTCAGGGGCAGCGTGTCTAAGGTGCGGGGGCGCCCAGTAAGGGCCAGGTCGTGCTGCTGGACCTGGAGACCCGCCGCCGCGGCGGTAGCCAGGAAGGAAAACACCAGCACTTACTGCTTCCTGCGCATCGAGCACGTTGGTCGCACACAATGCGTGTGCAACCCCGTTTGGCCGGTTGTGTATGGTTGTCGCTCATCCACACGGTGGTGACAGCCAAGATGCCACACCAGCCAGGTGGGCATGTGTCTTAACTGGTCAAGACGTGTGCCTCAGGCCCAGGTTAGGTTTACCCACACCGTGATGCCTGCTGACCCCGCGCCCACAGATCACCTCGCTGCCCGGCTCACTGCTGCTGTACGACAACGGCACGCTGGCGTCCGCCCTGCCCGCGCTCGCCAACCTGGCGGGCGTCGCCCGTACGCTCATGGTTTACGGCAAGGCGGGCCTGGACAACGCCGGGCTGAAGGACCTGTCGGGGCTGGCCAACATCAAGGTGGGAGCGGCTGTGTGGCTCGCAGTTGCATGTGGGTTACAGGAAGAGGCCGCGGGGCGCGTGGGCTGCGATGTGGCGGGGGCCGAAGAGGGGCATCGCCGGAACGTGAGTTGCTGGTGCCTTGCGTGGGCCGCACACAGTGCCTAAGGCCCAAGAGGCCATCGCTGTGTCTCGGTCCGGTCATGTACCCCGGCTTTTGCCCAGGGTGTATGTAACACTGGATCACGATGCGGGCCACGCACGTGCCATAGCTGCGAGGGGCAACCAAAAGCACCTTGCCCCGGACCCTCTGCTTGAGCCCAAGCTTGTGCGAAAGGAGGACGCCATTAGGCCAATGAGCGTCACAAACAGCGCCACAGGCGTCATCCGCTGTGCTGCTCTTTACTCAGCATCCGTGCCCCCATGCTTTGTGCCCTGAACCCCTGTGCATCCCCTTGGCCTGTGGGAGCCGGGCCCCAGCGCAGAACGCGGCACCATAACATCCCGAAGCACCACCCATGTCGACCTACAGCCTCATGCGCACCGCTTGTCCTCTGCCGTCCACCACCGGACGGCTGTTGCGCCTTCCACGCAATGCAGCAGCTGGACGACCTTACATCTTAACCCTGCTAAACGCAAAGCCGTGACGTGGTAGTGCGGAACTTGGTCTTGACGGAGGTGTTGACATGGCCCGCGTCCTTACCTTACATATGCACACGGCCGACTGCAAGTTACTCTTTCTTGCACATCCCGCCCGTGTGTCCCCGCAGTCGGCCACCGCCCTGCTGCTGTACAACCTGGACGCGCTGAGCGACCTGTCGGGCCTGGGACCCATCGCGCAGCTGCCCGGGGAGCTCATCATCTCCGACAACGCACGGCTGAGCAGCCTGCAGGGGCTGGACAGCCTGCAGGTGAGTCCGAGAGTACGTAGGGCTCCCCTGCGTTGCTTGCGTTGTGGTGCCCAGTTTAGCCATGCGCGTGCTGCATCGGGAGGCGATGCACGGGTCAGCAACCTGACAGAGCCTGGATAGGCAGGAGGTGTGGGGGGGGGATAACCGCAAAGCGGGGGGTGGGGGAGGGAGGGTATGGACCTGTCACGTGTGCTGCCAGCGCACGCACTGCGTCGCTGGTGACCTGCACAAGCTACCCAGCAAGGCCCCGAGTCACAACGGCGCCCGCGGCCCGCTGCCAACACACGCGCTAATACACATGCTCGCAGGCCATTGGGGGTGACCTGCAGCTGCTGTCCAACATGGCGCTCGTCAGCGTGGAGGGCCTGGGGGTGAGGACGGTGTGAAGGGCAGGCACAGGGGAAGGGCAGTAAAGTTGGTGATGATGAGCAGAACCCAGGGCCAGGATGCCACTTGCGCACGACAGGCACCTCCATGGCATGTATCGGTTATTCGATATGCACAATGCCCCAATCTCCCCAAACACCAAGTTCGTGTTCTTTTGTACCCCTTCAGTCTCTGCGCACCATCGGCGGGGGGCTGCTGGCTAAGGGCAACGGCGTCCTGACCGACCTGCTGGCGTTGACCAGCCTGCAGAGCATCGGACGAGCGTTGACCGAGGTCAACAACGGCGACGCCCGTCTGGAGCTGCCCGACGGCGTGGCGGTTGCGGTGGGTTAAGACTCTGCCGTACGGCATGGCGGTTGCGGTGGGTTTGGCAGGCCCTGTGCTGGGCACTGGAGCCAATCCTGCGTTGCTCAGAGCAAGCACACTTTCCCAATGCGTACACAGCAGCTCAACGATACACATGCCTTGTGCGCCGTACGCCGTACGCCCAGGGAGTGACCGTGCGCGGCCCCGCCGCCGCCGCCGCTGCGCCCGACTCCGGCGGCCGCCGTGCTGCCGACACCAGCGTCATCGTGCTGTACTCCGGAACTGCGCCCGCCATGTGAGGCAGACAGGCCGACAACAAGGGGGACATACTGCCCAATGTTGAGGCTCACGGTTAGGCTTGGCGCTTGGCCCGGTGCGGTGTTGCCAGTTGCCCATCAAGCGCGCCTTCGTGCTACGTCCTTCACCCCGTTCAACTCCCTACATCTTGCCAACCGCCTTTCCGTACCTTCCGCCACCTTCCCGCAGCTCTGACGTGGAGGCCTGGGTGAACAACTTCGCGCCCCCGCTGCCGCGGATGAGCATCCGCACCTCCAACACCCGCCTGGTCAACATCTACTCCGACACCGCCAAGCAGCTGGCCGACGTCAGGTGGGGACATCCCTGCGTGCTACACAACACATAGCAAGCCGCAACCCTGCCTGCGGGCCGTGCCGGTCAAGGTCCAGGACACTAAGCAGCCCCACGGCCCGCTCTCCCCGTTCCCCGTCAGGCCCCACAATGAACCAGACGTCCCACGTGCGACCTTGCACCCCTCCTCTCCCCTGGCCATTCCCCCCATGTACCCATGGCCTGCAGCGGCGCTCGTGTGGTGTGGGCTCACGGAGGCATCGGCCAAGGCACTTAGCCCCTGTCGATCCGCGCAGTCATCACCCGACTAAATTGACCCAATTACGAACTTGGACCCCTCCTCCTCTGCTCCGTATTTTCTGTCTCCCCTTGCCCCGCAGCGGCTCGCTTGTGGTGTGGGCCAACGCCGACATCGGGCAGGGCATGTGGCCGCTGTCGGGCCTTCGCTCGGTGGCAGGGCAGCTGGTGGTGGTGGGCGGTGTGGACGGCCGCAGCAGCCTGGGGACCCTGCAGGGCCTGGACAGCCTCACGGTGGGTGGCCATGTGTATTAGCGTGCTGCGAGCGGGCTGCCTGCTGGGCAGCTGATGCAGCAGAAAAGCCTGGTGGCTCTGCAGGGATAGGACTTTACGGGCGCTGGTTCCGTACCAGCGTGCTTCTGTGGGTATTCCCATCGTCGCATTGGATCTCCGTGCTCTCCTTCATTGCACCCCAGCCTATACATTCAGCGCAGTACGTGGGGCTTACACCTGGTGTCGCTCCCCTGCAAAACAACACCACAAGACTTTCGCTCACACACCCTTCCTGCGTCCCCACCACGCAGTACGTGGGCCACCTGCACCTGGTTTCTGTCACCTGCCTGTGTGACCTCACTTGATGCCCTTAACCCACACCCTTAACCCACACTTCCCCTGCATCCCCACGACGCAGTACGTGGGCGGCCTGCACCTGGTGTCTATCACCTCCCTGTGTGACCTCACTTGGCGCCCTTATCCCATACCCCTTAACCCACATTCGCCCTGCATCCCCATCACGCAGTACGTGGGCGGCCTGCACCTGGCGTCCCTCACCTCCCTGCGCGACCTGTACGGCCTGGGCGCGCTGACCACCGTCAAGGGAGACCTCAACATCATCTTCTGCCCCGCACTCACCTCCACAAAGGGTGCGTCGCAGGGTGCATCGCTTCACCTGACGGAACAACAACAATGCATTAACTGCGTCAAACGGCTACTATGCAGTAAAGCGCCACACAGGCTTGTGGCGCCTATACACCATGTTGGCTTCCCAAGTATCCCGGCACGCACGTGCTCCCCATCCGCCCATCCCCATCTCATGCCACCCCTGTGACCTGCAGGCCCTGGGCCCCATGCTCGGCGTGCAGCCGCACATTTCCCAACCCCTCCGCATCCCAGGCCTGGGTCCAGGCGCCTGAGCATGCTTTGCCCATGCAATCTGCCTATGATCACCCCCATGCTTCCAAGAGCAGGGCCTTCCTACAAATTATTTGTAAGTTTTAGTTGATCAAGCCCCCCTGCTTCCGCCCGCAGGCCTGGGCCCCCTCACGTCGGTGTACTCGGACATGTACCTGGAGACCAACGTGGCACTGCGGGACCTGGACGGCTTTAAGGTGGGGCATGTGTGCTAAGGAAGGGTGCGGGTGGAACGATGTGGGGGGTAGCAGGAGACCAGTGTGGTGCCGCGGGACCTGGACGGGTTGTAGGTAGGTGGGGCACGCGTATTGACAACCAGCGTTGTGTAGGATGTGTGGGGTACGCATCGTGAGGTTATAGTAGTCATGACGGCCATGTTAGCAAGGGTCACCACCTGCGCTTTCTCTGTTTCTGTCCGTCCGTGTCGCCATGCGACCGGGCAACGGGGCGCGGCCCTACACCCGCAGGACCGACATAGCGAGCGTCTGCCTGCCCACCTCTTAACTCCCCGGCATTAATACACAGTCCCTCCAACAAGCCTGGGAGCGTAGTTGCGGCGATGCATCTGCAGGGGTTGCCACAGCTGCAAGCCCCCAGCGTGTATTAACACACGCCCCCTTCCCTCTGTGCCCGCCTCCCCGGGGACCCCGCCCTTAACACACAGTCCGTGCGCAGCGTGGGCGCGGCGCTGCACCTGCAGGAGCTGCCGCAGCTGCAGTCGCTGGACGGCCTGGGCGCTTTGGAGCAGGTGTTTGGGGAGCTGCTGGTGCGCCAGTGCGACTCGCTCAGCTCCACCGCGGGCCTGAAATCCCTGGGAAGCGTGGGTGAGTGCCCTGAGCGAGTTTGGTACGTACCAGCGCCGATGTGGGCACGTGAATGCGTGCTGGGCGTGTTTGTGGGTCTGCGGTCGTGGCATTTGGGGCACTGCTGATCGAGAGCACGTCAGCGTGGTACGTCGCCCTGTGCGGTGGGCCAAGGGCCGTTAAATGGTTATGCTGGGGGCCTAGGTGGCAATGGTTTGTGTGCTAGTGGCTGGGTCGCCTGTCCTTCCGTGCCCTGCCCGCAGAGGCGGCGACACCCCTGTGTGCAAATGGCCTCCGCCCCAAAGCACAGGCTCTGTGGCTTCCATCCTCTCGGCAAGCCCGCAACCCTCACCAACCGTTCTCCCGCTGCCCTGTGGGCCGCCAACAAATCCACAACCCATACCCCACAGCCCATGCTCGTACCAACCTCCAGTGGCCTTGCCATTGCGCAGACGCTTCCTCCTTCTGCCTCCCTGGCGCCTTGCACTTTTCGCTCACTCTGCATCATCACCCCCCTGCCAGCCACACCTGTGCACCTTTGTCCCACCCCCTCCCGCCCCAGGCAAGTCCGTCAGCCTGCTATGGAACCCCTCCCTGTCAGACCTGTCGGGCCTGTCCCGCATCACCTCCATCCCGTCGGACCTGGCCATCAGCGGCAGCCCCGCACTCAGCTCGCTGTCGCCGGGGCTCGATGCGCTGACCTCCGTGGGCATCAACCTGGTCATCTCGTCCATGGCCGGCCTCAAGGACCTCACCGGACTGGGTGAGGGCGTGCATGGGCGCGCGGCGTGCAACACACGTGCCACGCGAGCACGCATCTCACGTGGCTTGTGCGTTGGGGCGCGTCTCACGCCCCTGGGCTGCAGTGGGAAGCCTCCCTGCTCTGCACGGCACGTGGCACCGGTTGGCTACGTGCCGTTGCCTTTGCTGCCATGCCATGAGCCAAGGCGTCAAGGACATCTACAGCAGGTAGATGACGTACGCACAAGGAGGACCCAAACTGTTACCACTGCGGCGCGCACCCCTCGCCTCCTCCCTCCCATGCAGCTTCGTGCCCACATGGGCTGCTGCATGCTGCCCATCCACCAGCGGCTGTTCGACAACACCTGTAGGGTTGTGTTCGTACCCAGCGTGACCTGCACGCCCGTGCTTCGTCTTGTGTGC
This sequence comes from Chlamydomonas sp. KOR1, assembly GCA_036984285.1. Lineage (NCBI taxonomy): Eukaryota > Viridiplantae > Chlorophyta > Chlorophyceae > Chlamydomonadales > Chlamydomonadaceae > Chlamydomonas > Chlamydomonas sp. KOR1. Next base: position 18,102 of record BQMZ01000407.1, on the reverse strand, counting down.
CCTCTCAAGGCAACGCGCAGAGCGTGGACTACAAGCTGGCCAGGTAGACAGTGCCCAGCTCTTGCTACTCAGCTAAGACACAAACGCATGCTTCCTTCCACCCCTGATGCCCCCCCACCCACAGGCAACGTGCGCAGCGTGGGCTACACGCTGTCCATCTCCGACAACGGCCAGCTGTCCTCGCTCAAGGGCCTGGGCTCCCTCACATCCATCGGCGGCCAGCTGGCCGTCATCAACAACCCCGCGCTGGGCAGCCTGGCGGACCTGGACGGCAGCCTCACCACCGTGGGCCAGACCAGTGAGTGGACTGTGCAGCAGCGGCCATTCGCCCTTTTACATGTACGCTTAGTACTTGATACGAAGCATTTGGGGTCCCGCAGATGGGCCAGACAGTGGGCCAGACGAGTGGGTAAACGCATGGCCGTCGTACTCGGGTGTGGTACTGCGCGCACCTCTATGCTGCACCGCCCGGAGCTCGGCTCTCGCGTCGTCGCTTGTACAGCGTACCTTGCCAGTGCGTTTCATCGCCGCCACCGTGTACTAGGCGAGCGAGTGGCTCTGCGCAGGGGACCTGTGTCCCCCCCAGGTCCCTCTGGTTGTGTGGTTGGTGCAGCAGCACCCCCGTAACTTCACGTACAACCGGCAGGGGCGCTAACCCACATGCAACCCTCACCGCGCCTCTACGCACCCGCCGTGGCCCCCGACCGCTCCATCCGCAGGCGGCGGCGGCATCCAGCTGCTGGATAACTGGTGGCTCAAGAGCCTGGGGCGCCTGCCCGCCACACTGACGCGTGTGGTGGGGCCGGTGGAGGTGCGCGGCAGCCTGAGCGACGCGGATGTGGCCGCGCTGAGGGCCAAGGCGGGAGGCGGCGGGGGCAGCCAGGCGCAGACCAAGAAGAAGAAGTGAGGGGAGGCACGAGGCCCGCACACCGCTGGGCGGGTATACCGTTATGATAGGAGGACGTCTGGGACGTGTGTCAAGGGTGGCAGGCTGTCAGAGATGCACGCGCTTGAGGAGGTACCCGCAGGTACACGTGGCGCTAGTAGGCATGGCTGCGAGCCGCATCTGCAGGTTGGCACGCGCTTGCAGCTCGAGCATTCAAGAAGGGCCGCCCAGTTGCCGATTTGCCGAACGTTGTTCGGCCGCTCGCGGTCAGTGTGGCACGGCTGTATGGTGCGTTGCTGGTGAAGGCGTTGGTGCAGGTGGTTGCATTCCAAGCCGTCCAAGAGGTTCAGGTTGGTAGCATCGTGCTGCGCTTCGTCAGGACGGCAGTGTGGCCAGCGAAAGAGAACAGCAGTGTAGAATACAATACTGGCCAAGTAACTGTAAACACCTGTAAGGGGCACGCAGTAAGGGGCTATCCATCATGCGCAGCGCGGTCACTGCCACCCACACACCACTATCGTTATTGCCTCAGTCCCGTCACACCAGTCCCGTCACGTCCAGGAGGGCGAATTGTCCATGTCGGCTGCAGGCTGTGGGGTAGGCTGTGGGGTAGGCTGGCAGGGCTGCCAGGATAATGACTGCTGGTTGGGCAATCTGTACACACATACATCGCGAAACCGTCCCTCTCCGCTCACAAACCTACATCTTACACTGTTCACAGTCTTGAACTCTTTCTATAGCAACCAATTTAGCAGCCAAGTTAGCAAATGGCGCGGCTGCGGCTCGGCCATCCTTCCCGCTGCCGCCTAGCGGAATGCGCCTTCGGCGCATTGAGGGTCTGGTGGCGGACCTGCTGCGGGACGCGTGGGCCGGCTGCCCAGGCGCCGGGCTCCTCGGCGGGCCTGGCCTGGCCGCGGCGTGCGGCCCGGAGAACGCCCTAAAGATTGTCGAGCGCCTTTGGGTGTACCCCTGGAAGTGCTTTGCGCACCTGCACAAGTCCGGGCTGCGCCTCGGCCTGGGCGTGTGCACCCTGGGCATGGGGGCGGAGGCGCCAGATGCCATGCTGGACTTCGCGCGGGACCCGGCGCTGGAGGTTGCGTGCATCCAGGGCAGCGCTTGTGAGGGACACAAGCGCTGCCGCCCGTGCCGGTACAAGGGCGCCGTCCGCAGTTTCGCAAGCTGCATACGGGTGGGTTGGTTTGGTACGGTTGGCTTGGTAAGGTACCGGCGTTGCAAGCGGTGTTCACGGTACTGGGGACGGGTGTAGGCGGGCACCAGTAGGTACGGCATGCGCAGAGGGAGGCCCCAACGACGCCAATGGGCAGACCGCGCCTAGCTGCGCGCTTCGACAAGTAGGGTCCATGCGGTCGTACAAGTCTGCTATGTGATGCACACATGCCGACCAGACACGATAGTGAATGACGCCCACGCAATGCATGACAGCATGGAAAAGCTCGCCGGCGACGTGTACGGCAGCGCACTTTTGGCGCCGCATGCACTTGAAGGCACGGCGACCAACGACCTGACAATCCAATGACCCTGCACGCGTGCCGCCTCCCGCAGCATGCCCAGAGCCAGGGCCTGAAGGACGAGGCGGCATTGGTGCTTTACGGAGAGGCAGCGGCCAGCGGGCGGGGGCAGGCCACCTACGAGGGTGGCAAGGGCTTGTTCGACGAGCAGAACCAGGAGGCGGTGCTGGAGGGACGCGGTAAGGGCGGGCGGGCCGCCTACGAGGGTGGCAAGGGCATGTTCGCCGAGCAGAACCAGGAGGCGGTGCTGGAGGGACGCGGTAAGGGCGGGCGGGCCACCTACGAGGGTGGCAAGGGCATGTTCGCCGAGCAGAACCAGGAGGCGGTGCTGGAGGGACGCGCTAAGGGCGGGCGGGCCACCTACGAGGGTGGCAAGGGCATGTTCGCCGAGCAGAACCAGGAGGCGGTGCTGGAGGGATGCGCTAAGGGCGGGCGGGAGGGCGTCACCTGCACCTGTGGCACCTGCGACCTGTGCGTGAAACGGGATCCGGCTCGGAGCAGGCAGCAGCAGTGCCGGGCGAGGGCGGCGAACATGGACCCCACAGCCCTGGACGCAAAGGTGGGTTGGTACACATGCAGTGGCTGCGAAGCCACGGCTCTGCCGCTGTGTGCCAGGGTGCCTGCATACCGCATTGCCGTGCGCGTGTGGCCCAACCCCTGCGCACATGCAACCACAGGTGTCGGCGGCTGCCGCGGCGGGGCGGCTGGAGGACCTGACGGTGCCGGAGATGAAGTGCTGGCTGCGGGCGCGCAAGGCCAAGCTCAAGGGCAAGAAGGCGGACCTGCAGGCCAGGCTGGCGGAACTGCTGGAGAAGGAGGAGGAGGCGGGGCGGGAGGCGAAGGAGGAGGAGGAGGAGGAGGCGGAGCAGATGGGCTGAGCTGCAGCGCGGGGCGAAGCGGGGGGCAGGGGCGGAAGGGGAGGCGTGGTGGCGGCGTGGCGTGGCGTGGCGACGTCGTGCTTGCATGGCTTGCATGGCACTGTTGGCATGGTTGGGTCTGGGCGACGAAGGCGATGCTCAAGAACCCTCACCATGTAACACTGACTGACTGAACTGTAATCAATCCTGTAATCAGTCCTGGCGTTGGGGCCCGTTGTGTTCTATACACAACGTCAACGATCTGAGGTTTCAGGCCTCCGAGGGGTTCAAGTCCCCAGTGAGTACTCCATTCGCGCCTCCCATATATAACACCCTCCTCCAGGCTGCCCACCTCCCGGCTGAGCTTCATCACACGCTTCATCACACGCTTATACGGTTATCGAGTCCTTTGACTCAGTCGTCCGGTTCACCCTCTGTCGACAGGTGGGTTTGCTTGGGGCTGCGATGCCTCGTGCCGGAAAGCTGACGACTCCTCCTGGGTGTCACAGGGAATCCCTTGTCCCGCTTCCGCACCGACACACGCATCCAACACTGCCCTCACGGGGATGAACACCTGGCCTGACATAAATACCAACACAGAGTCAGCCGAGTCATGTGCAACGCCAATCATGATATCCTGTCCACATCCGTACTCCGCTGCCAAAAGCGCCTTGCGCTAAAAGCAGCGTGGGAGCACACACTGGCCCGTGCAACAGCATCCAAGCTTCCCGTTGCTTTCCGCCCACAATGATAGGGCCCCGCACCAAGCGAGAAACTAGTAGCTAGGTCCGTGTCCGGGCCACACCGCGGTGGTGAGGCAGTCGCCGTACGCCTGGCAGCCGCGATGGGCCTGGGAGGAGGGATTCGTGCGGCACAACCCCACGCGCCCTCGGGATTGCTGAAGAGGACCAGCGCTGAAGCGTATGTGCCCTTTTCCTAGAAAGTTCCGACCGTATGGACGCCTAGCTCCACGGACGCATGGCCTGCACCGACAGGGCACCCCAGGGCCACCCCCGTGATAGCCAGCGCAAGGCGGGGCCGAGCGTGCACCCCGTGGCCTTAATAGACACGTTTGCAGTAGCTTTGAAGGTAGTGGGGGTTCACCGTGCGTACTTGCTGGCAAGGAGAGGTGCAAGTGGCCAATGTCCTGGGGGCTGAAGTGTTTACGTGCGCCCCGCGAGCTCAGGGCCTGCCTGCCCCAGCAGCAATGCAGCATTAAGCGTAATGACAGTGTACGGACGTGGTTTAAATCATAAGCTATGCAGCGTTACGCACGGCGAGTCCCAGACTCCCGAAGGAACACTGGACTGAGAGTAAGGGCTGTGCGACGACAGGATGATAGTATACAAGTGCACAGTTAATGCAGCTGCTAATGAGCAATGAAATGCGCCTGTCGGTGTGGCGAGGGCGGGAGTTAGTGTGCATCGGCCGCCGCCGTAGACCGATTGCGGGTCCCCTGCCCCCCCATCACCCGCGCACAGCCCCGTGACCTTCCTCTCTTCCCGATCGTTTTGGACCGGGCGCTAGGAAAAATGTCGGACAAGACGTGCACCATCCGCACCCGCAAGTTCATGACCAACCAGCTTCTGCAGAGGAAGCAATTCGTGAGCCATCGCCGACCCCACCACCTAGCTCTCTTGACCATCAATAGCAGCCTCTGACTTCTTCTACCACTATATCACGCAGATTATCGATGTCCTGCACCCTGGGCGCCCGAACGTCTCCAAGGTGCTTGGCTGCGCAGAGGGAGGGGCGGCCCAGCCGGCTGCACGTTGCGGCCCAGTTCTTTGTAGTCCCAGCCTAATATACAATCATTTACTGTATTCAGGCTGAGCTGAAGGAGAAGCTGACGTCCATGTACGATGTCAAGGATGGCCAGTGCATCTTCCTGTTCGGCTTCCGCACCCAGGTGCGTTGAAGCCTATATCGGTTGGCAGGCGAAGAACATTGCATGGCTTGACTTGCTGTGCTGGGCGCGTGGGTTTGCAAGGAGTATGGGCGGCGGCGCTGCGCGCGTTCGCGCTGATGTTTTACCGGCTGCCTACAGAAATTGTGCAATGTCCGTATTTTGCTTCGTAGTTCGGTGGTGGCAAGTCCACGGGCTTCGGTCTGATCTACAACGACGTGAAGGCTGCCAAGCAGTTCGAGCCCAAGTACCGCCTGATCAGGGTGAGCTTACGCGCCAACGTTTCGCTTGCCTTGCAACATTGTAAGGGCGCCCCCGGGAATCTTGGCGGACCGCGGAGCCTGGCTTGTGGGTTAGCAGGCGGGGAGGGCGGAGCGGGTGAGCAGGAGCAGCAGCAGGAGGCGGAGCAAGCAGCAGCGCAAGCTCAGGAGGCGAAGCCACTATGATCCCCGGGCTTTGGCTCCGCTTGTCAAAGTGGCAGCGGCTGGAGCACGCTGGACGGGAGGGCAGCTGTCAGGAGAGACCTCTCGGCGCTTGCGGGTCGTCGGTGCAGGTGCCCTCCAACTGCGTATCCGCGGGGGCACAGGCGTGCGCGGTCCGTTGCAGTAGCAGCAGCATCAGCACACGCGTCATCAGCATCTGCTGGTGCTGCTGCGTTGTTCCCGTGCGGGTCAACATGGGCAGTGGCAGCAGCAGCATAGGGACCTCAACATTCGCACGGCAGCTGTGCTGAGGCCATTGCTCCGCTGGTCAGCATGCGGCGGCAGGGCCCCGTTGCCCGCCCTGCCTGCTGCGGACGGAGCTCACCAGGCTTGTTCCAGTGTAACTTCAGCGGAGCACGCTGGAGGCGGGATGGGGAACGGAGGGGCGTGGCACGGAGCGCATGGCCGCCGGGCAGAGGGTAGTGTGGGCTGTCGAATCGGCGCCTTTGCCAGGGTCTCAAGCAGCAGCGCGCAGCGATTGCGGAGGGAACCCACCGCCCGCACCAAGTAGCCAGCTCGCACCGTTTGCGGTTTGGAGGCGGCAGCTGCAGGCGTGAGCTAGGGCTTGGGGATCGGCGGATTGCACGAAGCGGACAGTGGTGCCGTCTCATCACGCGTGCAGTAGGGATTGAGGGCATGCGGGGGGCGTGGCCTCGCAACGCTGCCCCGCCTGACTGGGAGGATGTGTCGCCGCCAGATGCTCGTTCCCCTGGCACCTTTTGGTGTCAGCGGCGTGGCGTCCCGCGTCGATGATGGGGTCCGATTCAAGCCAGCCGCGCCACCCACCTACCACACTGATGGGTACATCAGTAGTGCACGTCATGACGCACACGCCGCGCCTTGATGCATCCATCCAGCGCGAGCGATGTCCTCGGCCCTGCACTCCCACCCTGCACCCGCATGGCGGACTGGAGAAGAACTGGAGTGCCCAGCCTTCATGACTGCACCTAGATGAGTCCAGCAGACGTGGGGTACCACTGAGCCCTGCACTCCCTGCACTCCACCCTGCACCCGCAGAACGGTCTGGAGAAGAAGGTGGACAAGTCGCGCAAGCAGATGAAGGAGCGCCGGAAGCGCGCCAAGAAGGTCCGCGGTGTCAAGAAGAGCGGCTCCGGTGGGTGGCGGCATGGGGGCAGCACGGGGGCGGGGGCGGGGGCAGCACGGGTGTGGCACGGGCATAGCACGGGGACGGGACCGGCACGAGCCGGGTCACAACATGGCAACACGGGAAACGTAACAGGCGGCGCTGACGCTCTCAGGAGCATGGGGAAGGGAGGACGGGACACGGGCGCTGGCTCATGGCGGAGGCAGGGGGGCGGTGACCGGGTGTCTGGCGGCGCAAGATGGCGGATGGGGACCAACCGGCTGGATGCGGGAAGCAGCGGATGGCGGTGGCGGCCGCGGCGGCGCTCTATGGGGCCGCGCCCAACGGCCGGGGTTTACTGAGCAGCCGGGGTTGAGCGCGGGGACGGTTGGGACGGCAGGCAGGGTCGGATGGGGCAAGCGTTGCGGCTTGCAACGGCTGGCGATCCAAGGGGTGGAGGGACACGAGGGGCATGGCCGGTTTGTGGCACAGCCGGAAGGGCCGTCGCAAGCACCTCGGGGCTGGGGCTGAAGGCTGCTACCGGGTTCAGGGGATGTGGGCTAGAGTTACCCGCGCTCGTGTTGGGCCGAAGCAGGGGCACAACGCAATAGGGCTCAGGATGCTGCAGAGCTTTACAGACGTGGCCGGCCACTTGCTGTTGGCAAGAAGGCGTGGTGCGTTCGCCACGCGCGCTGCCTAGAGTTTCCTGACGGAAGCCCTCGCTAACTGAGCGCCTGTTCGTCTCCCGCCTGTTCACCCCCTGCAGGCAAGAAGTAAGCGGGTGTTGCGCACCCCTGCGGGACCGCTTGGCCGTTGGTGTAACGTCGTCGTCTTGGATTGCACGCCTCGCTCAAACCGCCGCGCCGCGCTGCACCGCAGCCGATGCAGCAGAAGGCCAGGCTTTCAGCGGTTGCAGGCAGCTGAGTGGCAGTGTCGGGGTTGCGGGATGAACCGGGGCTACGGCTTACCACGATGGGGGAGGGAGGCTGTAATGTTCCCTGTGATGGGCAGCAAGGGTTTCCTGACGTACACAGCGCCATTACAGCAGGTTACAGCTCAAAAGCGCGGCCTGAAATGCCTGCAGCAGGGAAACCCAGGTCTGCACGATGACACAAGCTTTCAACGGCGGGGGGCGAGCAGAGTGGTCAGCAACGCTAGGGTCAGTTGGCACATGCCCTGTTGTCCTGGTTAATCGCCCAAGGTGTGCCCTAACCAAGGTGCAGCAAGCAGCCAAGGACAGCGGCCAGCAGGAATATCCCCTGCTCTCGTGCAGCTGCGGGCCGGGTTTGGTGCACATGTCTGACGGGCTGCGTGGAAGTCTGGAAGATACCACGAGCCAAGTATATACGTTGGCATTGGTGTGCATGTGGACCAGGTGCGAGTTCATTGCAGGTTCAGGGGTCTACAGCGAAAAGACACCTGTGTGGTGGACATGAAAAACTTGTGTGGCAAGCTGCAACAGAGAGCAAGTGCAAACGGCGCGGCGTGCACTGCACTTGGCACCTTCCCGTACCACCTCAGTACGGCAGCCTCGCAAGCTTGTGCCCTGCCGTGGACCTGCAGCAGCAGCCAGGGGAGATCCCTGGTGGCAGTCGCTGCCCCTTACCCCCTGCTGTGCTCTTCTTCATGGCTCGTAGCATACAGGGTGCGCCAAGCGTCGCCCTGTGGCCAATCAAAAGCAGGCAACGTGCTGTGCCGCTCCAGCTGAGCTCACGCGCCCTAGACCCTACCACATCCTCCCTGATCACCCGGTCCCACACGTTCCCCACCCAAGCGGGTACCACTTCGACAACCTTGGGCCAGGGGTTTGAGTTCTGCCATAGAACCGCTCCCCCTCTTGCACCCATGGTCCTTAATATTAGCCTACTGCCTGGATTCAGGCCCTTGGGTTATCAATGGTTCATCAGGCGCTCCACAGGCTTTGCATCCCGCGTGCATGTCTCACCCTAGGCCTCCAATGGCCGGGATAGCCAATGCAGCAATCATTATTCAGAATAACAGTGCGCTTAGGAGCTTACCAGGGCCCATCTGGGGCAAAGCGAAGGAAGTCGCCCGACAGCATGTCGCGAAACCAGGCCTATAGAAACTGCAGTGAACCAGCCCGATACACACCAGGAGCACGTTATTATAGTATCCTTATATGCTGGAGAGGCTTTACTGCGAGTATGGGGGGGCTCTGTGGCCACCACAGCCAAAAATGGCCCACAGGCCCCACAGGCCCCACCGTGGGTCGTTCTAAATCGGCCCCGCAGTAAGCCACCGCAACCGTTTTCGCCCGGACTTTTGCACACAGAACCTATATACAGTACATTCATGTACTTAAAGGTGGCAACGCAGGCTTTCTGTGTACCAGGGGTCCCCATCTGGGCGTTCAGACCCCCTGTACGGCAGCAGCCGTACGACTGGAAAAATACCAACCGACAAGGATCCGACACATATAGGCCGCTAGTACACGTCAAGAGCTACGCGGTGATGTGCGTGGCATCCTTGTCGGTTTGTATATGGAGGGGTTTATTGCACCTGGCAGCAGCCCCCTCCCCTGCACTCAGCGCCTGGGCCGAGTGGTACCCGCTTGTTTCGAGAGATGGACGTGTCACAGTAGTTGAGGGCTGAGTACAGGGAGCGAAGGTGAGTACAGACGGTGGGGAACGCGCGGAAGGCAGTGCAGGTGACAGTACAAGTTATGTGGGTTGAAGCACGCGTGACTATGAAGGACAGCACGGACGTAAATAACACGAGGCGCAGCACGGCACGTGGTGGTTGTTGAGAAGTTCTTTGTCGCGTGTGTATACGAAGCCCAGTGCGCGGCAATGCGCGAGTGTGCTGGTTATATGAAGTATTTTAGTGGAATGTATCCAAGTGCAAATTGGAAGGGTGGAACCAGCAAGGATCGTGTGGCCACACCACCTGGAATGTAACACCAAATGCCAAGCTGGGGGCGCTGAAGGCAACAAGGGCGGAGCAGGAGAAGGAGCTGGAGGCGCTGATGAGGTTATGAACATATTTACGCTGCCCTGTGTATGGGCGATTTTCCCACATGGACCGACCCACGACAATTTCATCGTAACAAGGTTTCCGGCCCTGAATCCGCACGCTGGCCAGTTCAGTGGGTTGGGGCGCCAGTACGGGCACCCCATCGCGCCGAACGAGGTCACTGGAAGGGCCACACGGCAATACACCTCCTCACTAGACGGTATGGACAACACGCAATCACGGTAACCTTCCGTGCCCTCATGGTGCCCTGTGCGCTGTGAGTGCCGATGCCGCCTATGCGGCTGACAAGTTCAAATACGTGCACAGAATTTTCTTGTGCATAGTGCCTTACTTACCGCTGCAGTCTTGCAATTCGGAAGCTCGCTTGGCGCGAAAAGCGGATCCTCAAGCAGGGGAGATACCGAACCAATAGCATTTTCAAAACTATCTTTTGGATCATACAAGTCCCTCGCTTATGCTTGCAGCTCTGCGGTTCGCTTAAACGAGACAGCAGGCGCAGCAGGCTGCATTTCCGGGCAAGCAGGCGTAATGCAGCTTTGGTAATTCGAATGTTGTAACCATACAAGAATGGATTAGACCTTGGCATAGTACAGTCGCTGCTCCCAAGGAGCATGGTGCCGGAAACGGGGTTGCGCGCGGCCAGCGCCAGCGTGCCCGCACCCACGACGCCAGCCGAGATAGCGGCGGAACTCACGCAAGCAGTGCACGACCTGAATGCGCGCGGACTCTACAAGGCAGCGCAATGGGCAGCGGAGCAGCTAGTGGGCTTGGAGCTGCACGCGTCGCACGCACCCCCGCAGCAGCCGTGGGCCCACGCGCAGCAAGTGGATCCGCAACAGCCCGGCGCAGCTTCCTCCAGCTCCGGGCCCTGCCCCCGCGCCGACCCCGACGAGTGGCACCCGCAGTACCTGCTGGCCCGGGCGCACTTCCAGGCCAAGGTGGGGCTGGTGGGGGCATGGTGGGAACGACTCGGCACGAGTTCCCATACGATACCCATTGCATCTGCTTAACATGCTCCATTAGCTCCCTTGTGGTTGGAAGTGCAATTGTACGTATTCTTGCGGCTACACCTGAGAGGTGCTGGCCGATTACAGTACCGTATGTCCTGCCATGGGCGCCCCGCCGCGCCCCGCTCCTGCAGGAGTACCGGCGCTGTGCCCACGCGCTGGGCGCCCTTCCCGGGCCGCTGCCCACCTTCCTGCGCCTCCACGCGCTGTACCTGGCGGGGGAGAAGCGCAAGGAGTGAGTGGCTCCGGGTTGCTCGGGGGCATTGCCAGCTGCACACAAGCTGCTGTCCCAGGCCGCAGGCCATCAGCGCACCTTAGCACGCACACACACGTGAGCAAGGAAGCGCAAAGAGTGAGTAGCGATGGGCGGTGCCGAGGCGTGCGGACTCGGGGTCGTAGCCCCCTGGCAGGGGAGCGTTGCAGGCTTGTTCGGGCTTATGGACGTCGCAATAAGGAATCCTGCACGTTGTTTGGAAGCAGTGCGGGGAGCGCGGGCGGCGGCTGAACGCCGGGCCCCAGCACGGATATCCAGCCCCAATCCACACGTGCAACAGGGGTACGGCGTTCATGTTCTGCATTTTAACCAGTCAAACATTCAAGCCATGCGGCTGCCGAACGGTCTTGCCGTAGTGGCTGGCATGTCCGGCTTCGGCTCCAGCGGCAGGGCAAGCAGAGCTCGTGCGAGTGCCACTGAGACAGCGTACTCACGTAATGCATGTACGGCGTTCACGTATTGCATGTACGGCACGCAGGGAGGAGCGCGTGGAGCGCGGGGGGCTGCTGGGCCGCGGAGGCGACGTCGCCAACCCGGAGCTTGAGGGCCTGGCGGCGGCGCTGGAGGCGGCGCTCGGGATCGGGCCGGCGGCGGCGGCGGCGGCGGAGGGCCCAGCGGCGGCGGAGGGTGTGAGGGAGGGCTTGCAGCGGGACCCGTTCCTGCTGTACCTGTACGGGCTGGTGCTGTCGGACCGGGGGCGTACGGCGGAGGCGCTGGAGGTGCTGGCGAGGTCGCTGACGGCTTACCCCGCCAACTGGAGCGCGTGGCAGGTGTGTGTGTGTGTGGGGGGGGAGGGGTTAACCGCAAAGCGGCAAAGGGGAATCGGAAACAGTCGGCCTGCATAGAGCGAGGTTAGCGGCTGCAACGGAAAGCAGGAAACGACTGAATACTTACCACCTGATACGTACCGGCTGGGTTCACTGCTGAGGCTGCGGCTGAGCGCTGCGTCGTGCTGGGAAACGCGCCGCTGACAACCCGGAACGCTCGCTGAAAGCTGACTGGCTGACTGAATGCACCCTCATGCCTATTGTCCCACGACGGTGCAAGCCGGCACAACGAACCCGCTCCCCATGTCAAACGGTCTCACCTGGGAACAAGGGCGGAAAGGGAAGGGGAAACAACGGAAGGGATGCAAATGCGTCAGTAAGGTTGATGTAACGTAAGAGGGAAGCAAATGCACGCGGGCAGGAATGCGCTGGCTGAGCTGGGCAAGGGTCGCGAGCCGAGGGTGCGAGGGCGGCTGGGGTGAAAAGTGGAAGTGGAAAAGGGGATAGGTTGAAAGAGTACGTGGAAATAGGGGAAGAGGTGCAGAGGGGTCAGGTGACACGCAAAGAACGACGAGCAACAGGGATGCATGGGCAAGGGGACAGGGGGCCAGGAAGGCAGGCAGGGGGCGGAGCGGGGCTCGTGAGAGCTCCCCAAACAACTCCGCGACCCGGGGCGGTCTGTACATGCTGACCGTCGGGGGGGTAACCGCAAAGCGGCAAAGTAACTATATCGGCAACGGTCAGCCTGCAAAGGACGGGGTTAGCGGCGAGCGGCAGAACAAACGACAACGGGGCAAAAGAGCTTACCGAGTTATACTTACCGACGGAAGGGCTGTGTTGGCTGTGCTGGAAAATGGCTGCGCTACCTAACGCGACCCCGCGACCCCGGCCGGAAAGCTGAAAAAGCTGAGGACTGAATGCAACCTCGTGCCTATGGTCCCGCAACGGTGCAAGCCGGCACAAGTAGCCCACGCCCACCCATGTCGACCCGACTGACCTGAAAGCGAGGGCGGAAAGGGAAGAGGGCAAAGGAGGGAACACGAAGGAAGGGTGTCAGTAAAGTGCGGAAGGAAAGGATGGAAAGCAAGATGCGGAGGGTCAGGTGTGCGAACTAGGGTCGCGAGGGCTGCGGGAGGAAGGAACGAGTAGGAGTAGGAAGGGTTGATGACTGTAGAGGTAAGGAAGGCAAAGGAAGGGAAAGGGACAGCGGGGCAGGCGAGTCAGGGCAGGGCCAAAAGTTGGGAGTACGACAGGGCAGTGAAGGAGGACGAGACAGGCAGGCAGGCAGGTGGGGGCGGAGCGGGGCTCGTGAGAGCTCCCCAGACAACTCCGCAACCCGGGGCGGTCGGAACATGCTGACCGTCCGGGGGAAAGGCAGGGAAAGGGAGCAGGACGTACATGGGCTGGGGGCGGGCCGGGGTAGGGAAAGGGAAGGGCAGGTGAGAGGGAAAGGGTAGGGGCAGGTGAGAGGGAAAGGGATGCATATTTTGCTCCCAGGCGTGGAATCATTGGCTGACATGTTTTGCAAGCCCTGAGGCTTGCTATGGCTCTTGGCCGGAAGCAATCATGCGGCCAGCCGGGAGGTGCAGCAGCATGATATGCAGCAGGTAGTGCCATGCAGTGCGATGCAAGGGGGCGGCGGGGGTCACGGTGGATGGCGTAGGGGAGGGCGGCCACGATGTTGCTGGTTGAGGAAGAGGGCGCCGGGGTGACGTGGAGGGGTGAGGGTGAGGGGGGAGTGGGAGGATGAGGGGGTAGGAGGAGGGGCGAGGGGGTCGGGGAGAGGAGGATGGAGCGGTCAGGGGGCAGGGGACGGTATGGGGCTGGTGGTGTGGCGCGGACGAGCTGGGCGTGTTGTTGGATGAGGGCGAAAAGGTTCCGGTGGGTGCGGTGGCGCTGCAAGGGGAAGAAGTGCGGGAGGGACTGGAGGGCATCCCGGCAGGAGCGGAGGAGGTGGGGGAAGGAGTAGCCCTGGCGGCCGAGGGCTGCGATGAGGCGGGCGACCTGAACCACGAAGTCGTTGATGTCGAGGATGACAGCACGAAAGCGATGGAATTGGCTGGCAAAGATGTTGCGCTTGGAAGCCTCGTTGACGTTGGAGCAGCGGGGGACGTAGCGAGACAGGCGGATGTCCTGGAAGGCGGGCTGGTCGCGCTTGTCGTACAGGCGAGTGGTGAAGCGACTGGCGTGCTGGGAGGTGGGCTGGTGGACAAGAAGGATGTCCAGGAAGGGGATCTGGCCGGCTGGGAGATGAGGGTGTTCCTGGATGGGGACGTCAAGGCAGGGAGGGTAGATGCCGCGGAGGCCGTGCACGGGGTTGGGTCCCACGGGGTGGTGGAAGAGGAGGGAAGAGAGGTGAAGGTTGTTGAGGGAGAGGAGGTCGTCAAGGAAGCGTTTGCTGTAGCGGAAGGCGGCGAGGATGGCTGTGGCGGTCGGATGGCAGGTGGGGTTGTTGCCCTGCATGAGGAAGGTGTACTCGTACCAGCCCAAGAAGAGGTTGGCCATGTAGGGGGCTGGGGAGATGCCCATGGGGATGCCGCAGATTTGGAGAACGCGTAGCCAGCCAAACTGTGAGTAGCAGGAGCGGAGGAGGGCTTGGAGGGTGGCTTTGATGTCGGCAGCAGAGAAGAAGCGGCGGATGACACCGTTGGGCATTTGTTCCACACGCACGGCTGGGGGGTTGGAGAAGCAGGTGGTGGTGGAGTGGGAGGGGCGCTGGTCGTCGGCTTGGGGGCGGGCGGGGGTGGTGGTGACCCAGATGCCGGTGGCGGCACGGTTGGTCGAGTCGAGGGTACGGTCGAGGCTGTGGGAGATGACGCTGTCCAGGGCGTCGAGCAGCAGGGCGTGAGGGATGTTGGTGTAAAGGCGGGTGAAGTCGCGTGCCTGGGGGGAGGTGAAGGTGGGGTCGGTGGTGGGGAACGAGCGGGTGTTGTACTGATGGAGCATGCTGATGACTGCGGACGAGTTGAAGCACAGCCATGGAGGAGAGTGGGGCAGGTCGGCACCCCAGACGTTGGTGAGGAAGAGTGGCGTGATGTGTTTGAGGAGGGCGGTGACCAAGTGAGAGATGGTGGCATTGGGTGCTGCGTGGGCGCAGTTGAGGAAGCGAAGGGTGGGTGGGGACTTGTGGACTTTGGCGGTGCCGGCGCAGGGGGCGTCCCGGAGGTGGGTGTCGAAGGTAAGTTGGAGGTGGGCGAGGTTGTGGTGGAGTGCAGCATAGCCGGCGTCGCGCTGTGCTGGGGTGACGAGGGAGAAGTACTCGGGGTGCGACAGGATGTCGTTGACCACAAAGGCTGTGTATCGTTTAATGCACATGAGTTGGAAGGTGGAGGCGCTCTTGTCGGTGACAGTGGTGACGAAGGAGGGGGGGGGGTCGCGGTGGCGGAGGTGGGGGCGGGGCTGGGCCGAGCGCATGGACTTGTGGGTGGTGGGCGGCAGGGGCGTGGGGGGCAGGTGCAACGGGGGATTGGGGGCTGGAGGGGGAGGAGGGGTGCGTTGGGGGCGGAGCGGCGGGGCAGCGAGCGGCATGGCGGGGATGGCGGGGGCAGGGGCGGGGGGGGGGCAGGGGCGGGGGCGGGGGCGGGGGCAGGGGCGGGGGCGGGGACGTGGCAGGTGGGGGCAGGGGCGTGACAGGTGGGGGCGGGGACGTGGCAGGTGGGGGGCGGGGGGGCAGGGCAGGTGGGGAGGGGCGGGGCAGGTGGGGGGGAGGGGTGAGGGGTTGGGGGCCGGAGGCGAGGGGTCAGAAGGTGAAAATGGCGAGGGCATGGTGTAACTAATAGTCTCGATGCCGGAGTAGGACAGTACAAGTAAGGTCGAGTGCGTCATGGGGCGTGCACGGATGGGAGGTGTGGCCCGGTGGGGCGAGGGACGGCGTGCGCGTGTCTGCGTGTGCGGGTGAGAGGCGAGGAGATGTCGCGACGGAGGTCGGCCCCCCAGTTGCTGATCTATGTGCTGGTCCATAACCCACACTGACTGGTGGTCAACGTCCGACCTCGTCCTGCACGCAGGCGGTCCATGCCACGTGCATCGCTGCCTCTGGCGGCGGCGGCGCAGCCGGCGCATCGGCGCCGCCGGCGGGGCTAGCCCACCCGGACGGCACCCCCGCCGCCGCCGCCTCCGGCAGTGCGGCCACCGGCAGCGGCGGCGGCTCGGGCCCTGGCGGCTTCCCCGCGCTGCCCGCGGGCCTGCCTGTGCACTGGGCTCGGGAGTTCTTCCTGTCGCACCTGTGCCTGGCCTGCCACCAGAACCAGGAGGCGCTGTCGCGGCTGCAGGGCCTGGCGCAGGTGTGTATTAACTTGTGTGTGTGCCGCGATGCAGTTGCGGGGACACAGTAGCATGCATACAGCATACATACAGCATACATAATAACCGGACCGAGACACAGCTGTGCTGGTGCCTGCATGCAGGTGTTTCGTAGCAGCCTTGCGGTGGAGGGCTGTGTGGCGCAGGCGCACTACAACCTGCAGGTGTGTGTGGGGCGGAGGCGCGGGGGGTGCGCGTACGACGAGAGGATATCGTGTAAGGCGTCAGGGAGGCACGGAAATGCTGGTGCCTGCGCGAGAGGAGGGGTGTGGGGGGTGCAGAGTGACGGGGTTTGTGGCCAAGCCACCCTGACACGCGTGTGGGAAAGGGAAGGGTGTGTGCGCCGGCTCGGCATCTGAAGGCGCAGGGCCCGCCCCGCCGCCCCCCGCTACCTGCACACACAATGCAACCTACCAGCGTTCCAGCATCATGGCGCTGTGTCCGCACCCAACCCGCGCGCGCACGCAGAACTACGACGACGCGCAGGCGCTGTACGAGGACCTGCTGGCACGGGACCCGTACAGGATTGAGGTGCGTGCTGCAGTGCATGACGGCCCGCCGCATGGGGCGCAATAGGTGCGTTGCAATGGGTCTCTGGCTGTGTGCACAGGGGTGGGCACGTGTGCAGGACAGCTGCATGGGGCCTGCAGGCTCTGAGGGCTGTGGGGGCTGTGGGGGGCTGTGAGGGAGCTGGGAACCGCCACATGTTGCCTCCAGGTCGTAGTACACGATACCTACTATGTGGTTGCCCACTTCCACTATGTAAAGCTTTTATGGCTAGACCAAATCCAAAATCAATTTGGCGTGCGTTCCCAGGGGGGCCTGACAACGCGCTTGCATTGGTGCGACCCCATTGCTTTGGCCACGCACGGCGATCCTCCCTTGTTTGGCCCTGCACTGCTACTCCGCACCTTTCCAGGGCGCCGGCATGCCATTGAACATGCTGTTTGTCAAGCAGGCGCACGCCGCACCACCAACACCCTGTTATCTCACACACCCGTTAATCCACATACCCGCCCCCAGGGCACCGACACGCTGTCCAACATCCTGTTCGTCAAGGAGGCGCACGCTCCGCTGTCCGTGCTGGCGCACCGCCTGGCGGCCACCGACAAGTACCGCCCCGAGACGTGCTGCGTGCTGGGCAACTACTACTCCCTGCAGGTGTGGGTTAAGGGGGTGTGGGTTAAGGGCGTGTGGGTTACAGGGGGTGCCGGGACAACGGCCGTGCAGTACACTGTGGTACGCTGCGTGCTGGGCAACTACTTCTCGGTCCAGGTGCGGGTCGGTGAGGAGAGGGTTCACGGGGTGTGGGTTAAGGGGCTGCAAGCACATGCCGTAAGGGGCAGCCTGCATGCCCCTCGGCTAAACACCTAATACACATGCCCCCAGGGCATGCACGAGAAGGCGGTGGAGCGCTATCGCCCCCGCCATGTAGCTGGACCCTAAGCGGCACCTGCATGAACGCCGCTAAGACACACCCGTCGCTAATACACATGCCCCCAGGGCCTGCACGAGAAGGCGGTGGAGTACTTCCGCCGCGCGCTGCGGCTGGACCCCCGCTGCCTGGCCGCGTGGACCCTTATGGGCCACGAGTACATGGAGATCAAGAACACCAGCGCGGCCATCGGTGGGTCCTTGGGGTAGGAGGATGTGGTGCAGAGATGTGCACAGCAGGAAAGGTGCAGAGATGTGCACATCAAGAATCGTGACGGAGGGGGAGCACGAAGAGCTCGCGGGAGTGTGGCGGTTGAGCCGGGTGCCAAGGGGTCACGAGCACACGACAGCGCAGGGCGTTGCAGCTGCTATCATGCGTGGGCAGCTCGGGTGGCATGGCCCCATGGCTACGCCAGCGCATGCTTGCTCACCGTACGCACAGCAGCCCCTCAACCAGCCACCTGTTCCGGGGCCCGGGCCCATTCGGCCTCGGCGCAGCACGTTCCTGGCCACATGCCACGTTCCTGGCCACATGCCACGTTCCTGGCCACATGCCAGCTGCTTCGTGCGTTGTGGACTC